>CM067504.1:7692973-8025473 GCA_034509495.1 Acestrorhynchus altus
CACACACACACACACACACACACACACACACACACACACACACACACACACAAAAACATTGCACACAAACAGATTGCTGATTGGCAAATAAACAAACAAGAACACACATCATGTCTCTTTGTTCACTAAGTTCTCTGATTACTGGAAGCAAGGTTATTGATCTCGTGAGAGAACACTGATTTATCCTGTAAGTCCATAATGTACATACACTGTTAAAATTACAAGATCCTTGTAAACTTTTGGAGGTTCTTCAGACTGAAACTGTAGAAAAACCTCTTAAAGTGCTTTGAAGAACCTTCAGCAAATCGAAGCACCTTAAGAGGTTCTTTCACAGTTTCAAACTGAAAAACCTCCAAAGGTTCCTCAGGGAGCTTTTACTTTTAACAGAGTACAGTCAGGTGGTTGCTAAGGTTTAGCATTGTATTTCTGAGCCAAAATAAGGTTTGACATAAACCAAAAGAAATAGGTGGCTGCTCCAAGTTGTTACATTGGTACCAGTTCCATATAATCCCCACTGCTGGTTCTGTGCTTGTTAGGTGGTTGGTACAATATATCAGATAGCAGAGGAAAGAGTAAGTCACACACTCATGCAGCAGGAACACTGTAAGCAAGTGTGGTTATTGACCAAAAAAATATTTATTACCAACTATTCATAACCATCTTTGCATGAGTATTTTTTTCCACTTTCTCCCGCCCCCCTCTCTCTCAGAGCTGAAATGGAAAACTGTTATAGCATCTCTACCTTTTCCCCACCCCCCTTTGCTCTTATTGAATAAACTGCTTAAGGCTCAGTAAGCTCCAGATTAAAGCCCCACCTTTTGTTCAAGACTCCTACACACACACACACACACATGCACACACACACACACACACACACAGGGAAAGAAACGGGAAAGAACATTAGACCTAACACTAACACTAGATCTAACACTCGCATTCACACTGACACTACAGCTAACACCAACACTATAACTAGGACTAACAATTCAGGAACAGTGTAAATCCCAGATCTAACAAAAACACTACGACTATTACTATCACTAACTCTAGAGCTAACACCAACACTAATGCTAGGACTAATACTAATTCTAACACTAGCGCTAACACTACCACAAGAGCTAATGCAATCAGTCACACTAACACTCGAACTAACACTAACATTAGAGCTAATGCTAACGGTTGCATTAACACTAGAGCTAATGCTTACAGTAACACTAACACTAAAGGTAACAGTAACACTAGAGCTAATGCTAACAGTCGCACTAACACTAGAGCTAATGCTAACAGTAACACTAAAGCTAACACTAACATTAACACTAGCACTAGAACTAATACTACCAGTAATACTAACACTAGAGCTAATACTAACATTAACACTAGCACTAGAACTAACATTACCATTAACACTAACATTAAAGCTAACACAAACCTTAACACTAAAACTGACACTACTATCCCTAACACTAGAGCTAACATTAACATTAACACTAGCATTATCATTAACACTAACACTATCACTAGAACTAACACTAGAGCTAATACTATCACTAGAACTAACATTAGAGCTAACACTAATACTATAGCAAACACTATCCCTAGAACTAACACTGGAGCTAATACTATAGCTAACAATATCATTAGAGCTAACACTAACACTAGAACTAACACTAACACGAGAGCTAACATTAACATTAAAGCTCATGATAACATTAACACACACTAACTAGCATTAACACTAACACTAGCAATAACATTAACACTTGTCACTCTGACTAGTGTCAACATCACACCCAGCAAGCACATATCAGTCTGCTGGCTTGATAAGGTCAGCAACCCACTGACTGCTGACCACTGCTGGTACAACTTTGGATGTTCTCCTGCAAACAAAATTGTACTAGTTTTTCCTAAAAGCAAATTTTAACTGCACAGAGACTTTTATTTCCAGAGATGAACTACGAGAAATACTACAAACAACAGTGATGGGAAAAACAAAGACTATCTGACATAATACTTTTTTAATGTTGTTGTTGATGCTGTCCTGGCTGAAAATTAAACTAAACTAATTTACAAAAGATGTAATTCAATAAAGATAAATTAAAGAAAGATACATTAATCAATTATCAATAAATTGTTTATGTTGAGGGTGCTAACGTTAATCTGTTATCTACCATCAGACCAATATTAATATCCGCACAGGACAAGCTGCTGGACCATAAAATGCTGTGTCTCACTGAGGGAACCAGGCTCATTGCCAGAACCTCTAACTAGACCTAGATTCACAGAGAAATCCAGGCTACCAAAATTTTTCAACCCATTTTTACTTTTTGATGTTTAGAACCTAAACCTCTGCATTCAAAACCATGAAATAGCTCACTTCTGATGGATACTTATATATATATATATATATATATATATATATATATATATATATATATATATATATATATATATATACAATACTAATTGGTGGGATTAGTGGGGTATAAGCTTATAGTTCCTACACGTTCCTTGTACTTGTTACACGAGCCTAGTACCTTTGGTACTAATTGGTGGGGTACAAGTTTCTATTACGTGTTAGCTACATTTGTCCCATAGCTAAATGGTGGGACAGGAATTTTCATTACTTTTCAGCTACATTTGTGTCAGCTCAGATTCTAAAATCAAAGCAGCAAACATAAGCCTTTTCTGATTGGCTGCATCAAGGTACCGATGGTATAAATGTCTGAACCATTGCTTTAAGAGCATGAACACACACTGAGCATAAAAAATGAGAGCAGTGGTCTTACCATGACCGTGGGGATGGCAGTGACAAGTGAATAGACGAGAACAGGAGGAGCTCTGCTGGAGTCCTCTGGCCCAGGGTATGGTTTGGAGAAAGCTTTATCGAAGCAGAAGAAGCCCTGGATGTGGACAGGGAATGTGTCCGTGTACTCGAAATAGTATGCCAGCAGAACCGTCCCGGACATGATCACCAACTGAAAATAGAACATCACTGTCAAATACAGAGAACCGAGAGACAGTCACACAGCTTAGAGAGCGAGGAAGATAGAAGGACAAAGGGGAGTAAGGGAGAGAGAGGGGTAAAGTTATGCACAGTGTCAATGAAACATAGTGTGAAGATGCAAGTTCTTTAGCAGGTGATGGGGTGGGGGGGGTGAAGAAGAGGAAGGAAGAGAAAGAGCAAGAGCACAAGGCTTAGAAGAAAAAGGAGAGAGAGAGAGAGAGAGAGAGAGAGAGAGAGAGAGAGAGAGAGAGAGAGAAAGAACAAGTGATAGTAAAAAGAGAAAGTGAGAGGAGTATAAGAGGAACATGTGGGAGGGAGGGAGGGAGGGAGGAGTGATAAGGGATGCACTCATTTATAATGAGCAATGCGCAAATAAATAAAAAAAGAAATAAAATAATAATCACAGAGAGAAGGGGGGGTTGTTGGTTGTTGGGGTGTATGGAGCTGCTGTGTAAGGACAGTGCTATACCAGTTTCACATACACATATCAGCTGTAACATTAATACCACTGCCAGCTGAAGTGAATGACATCTGTTTTCAGTGGCACCTGTCAATAGGTGAATATAAACTTAAAAAACAGTTGCACCCAGAAAAATCCAACCGATTGCAATGCATAATGTGCCAGACAGTCATGCAGGCCATCTTCAATAACGACTCCCACTTTGTCTTGCTGGAGATGACCAACAAATCCAAGATCAATTGTTTGTTTTATGTGACAGAAGTCCAGAAGGTCTATTGTTATGGTGTACAATGTGTACAATTTTGAACAATGCCAGATCACCTTTATGACAGACACTTTAACAACACAATGTTATGTTACTAAGTTCCTGCAACCAGTGGACCTTCTTGATCTGAATGCACTCTCTGATCTAATAGTCTATACAGTCTAACTTAACCTCTCTTCCAAAAAGTATTGGAGCACCATCAATCCCATCAAGAGAATACAGTGCCACTGCTGCACAGCTGAATGATGGGGGCTTTATATCCATCTAGACCATTCCTGGGATTAGACATGGTGCCAGTAGATTCCTGTTCATCTTCTCCATTCAGTCCTACTCTATTGGCAATACATCTCTACAGAGACTAGACAAGCTGAAAAAGCTTCACCACATCACCAATTATATTTGAGGTCTGTTACTGTAATCATAGTCGTCACTATTGTGAAAACATCATAATCATCACTATGATTAGCACCACCATTACCAAACATTGGCACATCATTTACACACCAGGTGCTAATGCCACGGTAGACCTTTCTGTGATCACCCGCATGACCAGCTCAGCTCTATACCTATATCTGTACCTGTTCTCCTGTTTAGCACAGCCACACACACACACGCCCACACACACACCCACACCCACACACACACAGAGCCTGGAGCATCAAGCATGTGTGCCAGAATAGGATGGGAGGAAAGTCAATGAGAAAGTCAAACAAACAAACTTTGGCTAGCAGTATCTATATAGTATCCTTATGATTATAAGGACATACCCTTACTGTGAATGTTCCTACAGTTTTTTACAATGACCAATATCCCTTTGTCCAATCTGTAGTCATTTATCCAGAGCAACATACAAAGTTACTCATATTACAGAGGTGGGCCAGATTAGTGTTAGAAGTCTTGGGAATCAAACCCCAGTCTCCCATATGGTGTGGTGGCTCACTGCTGGTTTTATCTGTTGCAAAACACCAGTCACATTTTCAATACTGTAAATACAGCTGGCACAACATGTCTCTGCTGTGGGCAGAGAAAACAGTTCATATGATTATGCAGTTAGGTCAAGGTCAAGGTCAAGGATTTTTATTGTCATTACAACCGAGTACAGGTACACAGTGCAATGAAATTATGTTCCTCCGGATCCACGGTGCTACATGGTGCAGCAATACAATAGGACTACATAAAGTGCAAACACTACAATAAATACAATAAATACAGTGAACAAGAGACAGTTTAACAAACAGGACAGGACAGTACAATACCGAGTGGTACAATGAAGGGAATGTTTGTGGTGGGAATAAGGTGCGAGAGATATGTAGTTAATCATCTTGTTTCTAAAATTCTTACATATTCTGTACACACAAGCTCACCAGACACCAAAATGACGGATCATTCTCATACACAAGAAATTAGAAATTAAAACCTAATGTTCAAAATTTCTAATTCAGAACATAAACTATAATTCTGCATTGGTGAAACTGCTGATAGACACTCTGTATTATTGTATTGTTTGTGTCCTGCAGTTCATTGTTCTAGTTTTTCATTGCTTTAGCAGCATCTCTCTCTCTCTCTCTCTCTCTCTCTCTCTCTCTCTTTGTATATGTGTGTTAGTGAATTTCTAAACTCCTACAGGTGAGTTTAAGACTCCAGGCCTTCTCTCTTTATCAGTCTGTATCAATTACAATCACTTCAGAGGTAGGGGGCAGTGTGCTGTCAGAAAACTTTGGAAAGACAGGACTAACAGAAACATTAAACAACTCACATCCCACACCGCTCTGTGTCTTATTTTATTACACTGTCTGTTTGAGTTTTTGAAACAAATACACTAAACTCTCTTTTGTGCCTGAATACTTTAGATTCAACCATAATCCACCCCACCTGATCCAACTGATTTCAGCCTTCAGATGTTCTTGTTTGGCTGAATGAAGTGTGTTAGATTTGGGTGGGATTTAAACCTGCAGGAAGGTAGATCTCCAGGAGCAGGAGCAGTTGGTGACCCCTAAGTAAACCCACTATATACTGACCATAATCTTGAGTTTTTGGGAATGTGCTGCTCATGCAACACTGCAAAATGACGAGTAAATCTCTGAAAAAACTGATTTTTGTTAAACAGTGTGATCACAGCAGCATGCCAGAAATGTGCAAGCCAGGGGCAATTCTATATTCAGAGCTTTAGGTGCGCTGAGTTTCCAAAGAGAATGAGCTACTATGGCATTTGACTTCCTCACCTGTTTTTTGCTCACCAACCTGCTCTCTCTGCACTTCTCTCTCACTATTCTCCTCTCGCCCTCATTGTGCTGCTAATCAGTTGGCAAATATAACAAACAATAATGAGTATTTTTATCTAATGAGAGAAAAATAATAAATCTGTATCAATGTATAACATTTTCATAATTTAATTTTAAGCTGATGTTGTCTAGGGCAACCACATGAGAATTAATGAAATACAGCACAGGAGAGCTGAGGGTCTCAGAAGAATTAGAATAAATTAGATTTTTATCAGACACTCTAATAATCTGTTATTAATTTTATGGAGACCAATTACAGATTGTGAGGGTAGGCCCACAGACCACTGCACACAGGTGACATGCTTTATGTTCATTTTAAATATCATTAAGCATCGATTAGAATAGCAGATCCATTCTCCATTGTCTATCTTGATGCAACATAGAACCACCTCTCTTTTTAGCCTGTACACATTTTCATATTCAGTCTCTTTAAATCCAGCCCTCACTCTCCACAACTCAACTGCATGCAACACTTAGTTGCACACCACAGCTGATTGACCACAGCCTACACCATATCCAAGAAAAAGCACATGCAAATCTGCCTAGAGTAGACACTAACGATTAGTCCGAAGGAGATAAAAGCTTTAGCAGCTGAGATGGGAGAGACTTTGCATGCTATTAGAGTTGCCTGGGTTCTTCACCAATCAGAGGTTTATGGGAGAGTGGCAAAGAGAAATTCACAGTTAACACTCATTTTAAGTCTCAACTGCAGTTCACCCAAAGGCATATGAAGACTCCAAGACACTGAACACAGTACATAACTAAGAACACACTCAGCAGCAGGCCCTGGAAGGCTTGTAAAGGTAGAGGGTAAAATGAGTGCAGTAATATTAAATCCTGGATAGATTCAGTCAGAAAAAGAAGTACGACTTGGGAGAAGACCTGAAGCATACAGCCAAAGCTACACAGAAATTATTTAAAGACAACAAGGTGAATGCTCTAAAGTGGCAGAGTAAAATTAAATTATCTCAATTAAAAAATTGAAAAGAGCTGTTCTTTCTTAATCACTGTGCAACCTTTAGTGAGCTTCAGCACTATTGCCACCACCTCTTTTCTGGTGCCATTGCATCATTGCTGGTCAATTAATTTGCTCAGAGGAAAGTGCCAGGTACCTAGCTTTGATACAATGGCTAACAGATGCCTGTGCCGGCCAGCATCACACTATGTGTGATATGGGGAGAGAGCACCATCTACTCACCCAGAGAGAGCATGGCCAATTTTGCTCCCTCAGACCGATGGCATGATCCAGGATTCAATCCGTGAATCAAAGTGAGAGTGCATTAGACTGCTGAACCACTCAGTGTCATCTTTATTCATATATTTTGAAGAAAAAAAAAGACATTAAAAGTATGGTTCTATGGTTTGCAGTGCATTTAAGACATAATTAAGACAAATTAAAGACATAAAAAAAATCACTTGCATCAGCAAACCATACACTAGCACAAACAAACTTTTAAGCATTAATCTTAAATTATTCAAAATAAATCTACAAATGTATTATTATTATTATTATTATTATTGTTATTATTGTTATTATTACTATTTATATATAATGATTAATAAATTTAAAATTAATGAAGCTCATCATGACATCAAGTAAGTTTCTGTTCAAGTAATGTTGCCCACAACTGGATTACTACAGTCCCAATCTCTTTATTACTTCTCTCCAGAGCTTACTTCTCTCACTATCATTCCAGCTGGAGACATTTCAATTACTGCTTCAATTACTTCAACAAAAATGGAGCATCTGTTTACCAAGTTAAAAGCATCATAAAATATCAAAACTGCAAATGGTTGCTGAGATTTTTTCCCACCTCGGAATTAAAAAGACAGTTTAAAGGAGATAAATAAAATTTGAAAAATAATTGTCATTGAAACATATAGGAACGAATGGTTTTCACCCACTGATATATACTTAATAAAATGAGTGAAACAAGAACACATCTGGCCGTTTGGATGGGTGCTGGCTAGATGAGGACTTCTGAATAGAACTTGGGCTGCAATTGGGGATGTTTAACTAGTCCATAACAACATAAGTACAGATAACAATGCAGATTGAGAATTGGCTTATGTTTTTGACAGCCACTGAATTGAATATGGTGAGTACACTGCTGCCCTCTGCTACAAACTCTGTGTATATAAAATTTCTAAATGGCTTATGAAGTTTTTACACAATTTAAGGTGGAAAGATCATTTGAATTTTTCTGCACTGGTTAAGGTGGAAAAGAAAATTCAAAAGCTATTAATGTGTCAACTGTGTGAATACTAAATAAATCCTAGATGAATAGCGCCTGCGATAAGTTCCACTGCAGTTCTAGATGTTACTCAGTACGTCAGTAGGTTTGTCACCAGCTACTCAATGATTTGACTGTAAAGTTTTGCTACACTTAGATCAGTACAGTGCTGAGTGTATGAGTGTTCGGGCTGCACTAAATTGTAGTGCTGGTGCCCATTGAGTACAGACCAGTTCTGTTTTAGTAGGCCAGGTCTGTGGGGCTATTATTAGACAGGCCACATCAGGTGGATATTATACATCACACAATAGAGAAAATGTGTGTGTGTGTGTGTGTGTGTGTGTGTGTGTGTGTGTGTGTGTGTGTGTGTGTCTGTGTGTGTGTGTGAGTGTGTGTGTGTGTGTGAGTGTGTGTGTGTGTGTGTATGTGTGTGTGTGCATAGATGGGGGATAGTATGAAAGTGGATCACCCAGCATGAATTTGCTGCAGTCCCTGGAGAGGTCTGTTTCTGCATACACACATGCACACACACACTTAAAGACACCTGGCTGCCTCAAACTCACCTCTGCTCTGTCTGTGTGGTAGTGTTGTGTCCTTCATGAATCATTTGCTTCTTTTGAAGGATTCCTTAAGGTGAACCAAACTGATTCACAGAACAAGATTCATTCTCCTAAGCTGACTTATTGTTATGTAAGTTGTTTTACTAAATTACATTTTTAAAGGTGCATACAAAGCTGGAGTTTACTAGTTTCCTAAATGAGCTCAACCAGTAGAGTAGTTCAACTAGCCTGTTGCTAAAAATGTATGGACTCTAATAGTCACCAATTAACAAGATGTCGTTTGTAATAACCTTGCCACCTTTAAAACAGCTTCTGTTTTATTTTTCAGATGATGATGATGTAATAATTCACCAGCCAAATAATAATGACCAATAATATCACTGGACCTGAACATGTCTGAGCATGAGCAAAACCTGGAGTTTCATAGCAACCATCTAAAAATACTTTAGAAATGACCTGGGACATCTTAGCAACCATCTGAAATACCATAGCAACTGCTATAGCAATCACCTGGAACACCTTAGGAAGCACCTGAAGTACCAGCAACGGCTTTTCATCCACATGGGATACGATAGCAACCACTTAGCAAAAACAGTTTTACCTTAGTGACTACAAAGCAACAGCCTAGCAGCTGCCTGGAGGTGAGAGCCACTTAAGCTGCGCAACCATTCTACATTTCCTTCAGAACCGGTGTTCACCATTATACATCCACACACACACACACACACACACACACACACACACACACACACACACACACACACACACACACACTATACTATAAATAGCATAGGAAATGAATAAGAAATCACCCTCTCCAACCCTACAGGGAGAAAGCAAAACAGACTGAACCACATATCAATTGTGCATGAGAGTACAAGCAGCACAAATCAGGACAAACACACACCTTCCTGATCTGACCTCAGATCTGAGCAGGTAAAAAACTTTTCTCTGAAGATCAGTAAAAGGAAAATGTTAAAGAAAATCAAAAAAAGTTAATCAATCACCACTAAAAACATAATTTTCATCCTCAACATCTTCACTAACATCACCATTATCACTAACATCATCAATGTTACTACATCACTAACATTACCAACACTAACATTATCAGTAACATCATCATTAGCACAATAAACACCATCACTAACATAATCATTAACATCATTAATAACACTTTCCTAATAACACTCACTAATCACCATCACTAACATCAACAACAGCAACACCACTGACAACTTTATCAATAATATCATTAACATCTACATTTATTACACTACCATAACTAACATCACCACAATCACAACAATCACCATCCTCAGTAATATCAACATAATCAATAACATCACTATCCTGAGTGTCATCATCATCCTCATCCACATTCTTAGCAACAGACCAATCATTATCATGACTAATATCACCATTACAAACATCACTAACATAAGCATAGTTACTATCATCACAATCCTCATTTCCACCACTATCAATAAAATCACTATCACTAAGAAGAAGAGAGATGTATTGAAGTGGATTAGTGCTTAAATAAGGATTTCCTCCTCCTGGAAATGAACCATTTTGTTACAGTGGTGATGATGTGTTGGTCACGTTGGTGCCTTTATACTGTGAATGCTCTGATCTAATCACACTGGACTATACAGTAGAGGACCCTGCTGAGAGCAGCATGCAGCCTGCATGGTTTCTCCTCATGTTAATGAGGGCACCAAGTGTGCTCTGTAGAGTTTCTCTGAGTTAGGCTGGATTACAGTGCCATGGGGAGAGCGAGCAGCTTAGAGCATCAGCAAAGCCCTGAGAGCAGTAGAGAAAATCACAGAGAGAAGTTTCACACACATCCACTAAGCAGATAACATCCAGCCTTTCACTCTTCATCTCACTGTCTCTCAGAACTGAATGAGCATGATCCATACAAGACATAACGAGGAGAGAGGAGGAAAGCCCTTTCATCAACACATGTCATAATGATATGCAAAACTGGAACAAAGGATTTGCACCCCCAGGGAGCACTATGTAAAGAGGGGTACAAGGAAGAGGAGGAGCAAGGAAGAGATCAGAATACCAATACTTTAAACCGGAAGATCATCAGCATTGCTTACATCACTGTCAACAGCAACATTTTTGACACCAACAACTAACAATTACTAACATTACCTCAATCACTAAAACCAACATCAACATCACCATTATTACTAACATCACTATCACTAATATCACCATCATTATTAACATGACCAACATATTAACATCACCATCATCACTTACATCAGCATCCTCACCAACATTACATTACAATCCTTAGTACCATCACTAACATCACCATCATCCCTAACATTATATCACCATTATCACCAACATCACTATAAATAACATAATTTACCTCACCAATATTGCTAACCTTATAATCAATAACGTAAGTAATATCACTTTGTCATTAACATGATCACACCATCCCTATCTGTAACAATATCAACATAAGCATCAACCTTATAATCATCACAATCATAACCATCACTAAAATTAACATCATCAATAACAGCTTCTTTAACACTAACATCACTAACATCATGATCAACACCATTAACACCATCATCACCAACATAACCATCATCACAAAAAACAACACCACAAAACTCCAATAACTCCAACACCTTCACCATCACGTTTCTGCTTTTGAGTACCTAAAGGCTTATGAGATCCATCCTAATCATTAAACACTGTCTAGGGTTTGTGCTGAAAGCCAGAGAATAAAATTAGTGCTGTCTAAAACAGTGTAAACGTCTGGAATTCACCCTCATTGCCTGAACTGACTCTACCATTTAGATGCTCAAAGTCAGCATTAAGCCTGCTCTGAAATCAAAGCTGCTGAGATGTTAGCATGGCTGATGCTGTTCTGGGTCAGAGCCTCCTGTTGCCCTCAGGGCCTGTTCATGGCATGGCAGGCAATCAGAGAATAAACACACTAACGTAGTGCAGAGCTTAATTAGAGAGCTAATTAAAAGCACTTCTGAGGCAGTCCTTTGCGTCACCAAGGGATTAGAGAGAGAGAGAGAGAGAGAGAGAGAGAGAGAGAGAGAGAGAGACAGAGACAGAGAGACAGAGACAGAGAGACAGAGAGAGAGAGAGAGAGAGAGAGAGAGAGAGAGAGACAGTGTGTGAAACAGTCTAATCTGGATGACTCTCCAGTATGGGTACTGTACCACTATCTAACCCAATTAAAACTTTGTGTTTGGAGCCAAAATATAATTAATGAGAGTACAACAAAATATACAACTAAATATAATCAAGTAATTAAAGATATTAACATAATTAAACAATTAGCTAAAAAGAATAAAATAAGTAAAATACACACATTATGAAAATTAATAGTTACACCCAGAAGGAATCAACTGATTTCAATGCACGACTGCAATGGTGTTGTGTCAGACTGTCACTCAGAATGGCAGTGGGTCATCTTCAGTGGCAAGAGGACAAATCCGTGCGGAGATGTTCAGAAGGTCTGGCATCATGGTGTGGAGGACAATTTCGTACAATGTCATATCACTTTTGGTCTTCGTCACAGGCACTTTGACAGTCCAGTGTTGCTAGTGTTATTCCAACAGGACAATGTCTGTCCACATACTGCTGCTGTCTCAAAAGCATGCCTTGAAGACACAGAGTGCTATTAGGTGCAAATTCCATAAGAAATGCATGAGAGTATTCAAGCTGCATGGGATTGATTATCACAGGACATCATTAGGAACTGCTACAACTCCATTGCCTCATACCCGAAATACAGAGAGACACTACTTTTGCAATAGTACTCAATAAATATTGCCCGTGTTAGTTAAATGTCCATATCAGTCCTTCCGAATAGCAATGCAATCTGACTCTTGCTTTATGATGCAACTATCTGTGCAACTACTTTTCTGATAATGAGTGTATATGCTCTATATTTGGACATGTGTAATGTGACTAATTGGTGTTACAGGTCTTCACAAATTAGCATAATTTTTTATTTAAATTTTACTGTAAATAATGTAATTTGATGTTTTGTTAAAAGCCAGAAATTCAGAGTTAAAGTGTGTGTGGGTGGGGGGGTTCTTAATTCCCTTCTCAGGGACCCACCAGGATTTTTCCTGGTTCTGCCAATGGTCTTTCCATCCCTGAATACAACAACAAAGTGCAACTACATCTATAGAGAAATGAATGGAGACTGAAATTGTATTGAACATGGACAGCAGATGGCACAGTTTTGTGTTTTCCTTCTCAAAACAATGAACTATAGCACATCACAGAGCTAACAATGTAAGCAGCTGACCTATTTCCGTCATCCATGTTCTAGATAACAGTGAGTCACACTGTGTTAGAAACCACTTAACCACATATTAAAGATTACTGAATACTTCCACATCATTTAAGGAGAGACAATGCTGAAATTAGCTACTTATTTAAACTTTCTGTTCCACCTTAAATGGTGCAAGTTACTTTTTGCCATTTACATTTACATTTATGGCATTTAGCAGACGCCCTTATCCAGAGCGACATACAAAAGTGCTTTGCACAGAGCATCATCTAATGTGGAATGGAAATTTTGAAAAAGAAGCCAACCTAAGCTTTCTTGTGTGCGATGGCATAAAGATAGCACAATGTTAACTGGTTTTGGCACCACATTAGAACACTGGGGGGTTTGCAGAATTAGGTGTTTTGGCTGAACTATTACTTTAAAACCATACATGTTGAGGTGTATTATGGAATGCAGGAGTGTAATGATCAGTAACACTGAGTGCACTGTACAGCTCCGAACTCACCTCCACAAAGAGGAAGCAGGGTACAATGTATTTGCTCTTCTTCAGCCCTCCTCTACTTCCCACCACTCTTCTGTCCATCTTTGTCCTCTGTCAGGGTCTCAAATACTCATATGCACACTGTAAAATCACACAAAGTTATAATACAGAATCATACAGCATAGCGTTGTAGCACGATATCGTACCAGGCAATACTGTAGCTTTTACTGTAGACCTGCAGTGTAGTAGTATAGTACAGTACAGTATAATATTGTAGTATAGTACACTTTATAGTACTCTTCTTTTAACATGTAGACATCTAGAATCGTTATTCTATAATTAAATACTATTCAAATGTTATATAGTTAGACAAAACCGAGTCTGCACTGTTTCTGCTTGTTCTAATGTCAAAATCTCTGATAAATAATACAAAAGTAGACAATAGTGTCAAACTGCATTTCTATTGGGAAGGAAGATAAAGGTTAAAAGGAACAATAAATTATTAAAATATTTGACTGATATGGACAATATTCATTGAGTGACACATACAGAAGTAATGTGTCTCACAGAGACAGTTTAAAGGGTTGTAATAGTGTGATAATTCATTCTTTCAGTTCCTGCAGATTTTGCAGTAGGGGTGGAGTGTTGATAGCGCATTCAATAGCATCCCACATATTTTCATCAGGGATAGGTCTGGTGAGGTGATGGGCCTTGTCATAGTATCTGTGTCTTTAATGCAATATCTTGAGACAACGACAGTATGCAGATGAGCGATGGCCTATTAAAATAGGGCACAAAAATATATTTTCAGAAAACACAGGGCCACTGTTTGCAGGACCTCATTAACATAATGCTGGGCTGTCAAAGATCTGGTAATGAAGACCAAAGGCGATCTAGCATTGTAGGATTTTGCACCCCACACCATGAACGTCAGGCCTTCTAGACACCTACAGTGGGGAAAATAAGTATTTAGTCAGTCACCAATTGTGCAAGTTCTCCCACTTAAAAAGATGAGAGGCCGTTAATTGACATCATAGGTAGACCTCAACTATGAGAGACAAAATGTGAAAAAATAATTGAGAAAATCATTTTGTCTGACTTTTAAAGAATTTATTTGCAAATAATGGTGGAAAATAAGTATTTGGTCAATAACAAAAGTTCATCTCAATACTTTGTTGTATATCCTCTGTTGGCAATGACAGAGGTCAAACGTTTTCTGTAAGTCTTCACAAGGTTGGCACACACTGTGCACACACATTCCTCCATGCAGATCTCCTCTAGAGCAGTGATGTTTTGGGGCTGTCGGCGGGCAACACGGACTTTTAACTCCCTCCAAAGGTTTTCGATGGGGTTGAGATCGGGAGACTGGCTAGGCCACTCCAGGACTTTGAAATGTTTCTTACGAAGCCACTCCTTTGTTGCCCTGGCAGTGTGCTTGGGATCATTGTCATGCTGAAAGACCCAGCCACGTTTCATCTTCATTGCCCTTGCTGATGGAAGGAGGTTTGCACCCAAAATCTCACAATACATGGCCCCATTCATTCTTTCATGTACACGGACCAGTCGTCCTGGTCCCTTTGCAGAGAAACAGCCCCAAAGCATGATGTTGCCACCCCCATGCTTCACAGTTGGTATGGTGTTCTTTGGATGCAACTCCGCATTCACTGTCCTCCAAACACGACGAGTTGTGTTTTTACCAAATAGTTCTACTTTGGTTTCATCTGACCATATGACATTCTCCCAATACTCTTCTGGAACATCCAAATGCTCTCTAGCAAACTTCAGACGTGCCTGGATATGGACTGGCTTAAGCAGGGGGACACGTCTGGCACTGCAAGATCTGAGTCCCTGGCGTCGTAGTGTGTCGCTGATGGTAGCCTTTGTAACGTTGGTCCCAGCTTTCTGCAGGTCATTCACTAGATCCCCCCTTGTGGTTCTGGGATTTTTCCTCACCGTTCTTGTGATCATTTTGACCCCACGGGCTGAGATCTTGCGTGGAGCCCCAGATCGAGGGAGATTAGTAGTGGTCTTGTAGGTCTTCCATTTTCTAATTATTGCTCCCACAGTAGATTTCTTCACACCAAGCTGCTTGCCTATTGCAGATTCAGTCTTCCCAGCCTGGTGCAGGTCTACAATTCGGTTTCTGGTGTCCTCCGACAGCTCTTTCGTCTTCACCATAGTGGAGTTTGGAGTGTGACTGTTTGAGGTTGTGGGCAGGTGTCTTTTATACTGTTAATGACTTCAAACAGGTGCCATTAATACAGGTAATGAGTGGGGGAAAGAGGAGCCTCTTAAAAAAGAAGTTACAGGTCTGTGACAGCCAGAAATCTTGCTTGTTTGTAGGTGACCAAATACTTATTTTCCACCATTATTTGCAAATAAATTCTTTAAAAGTCAGACAAAATTATTTTCTCAATTTTTTTTTTCACATTTTGTCTCTCATAGTTGAGGTCTACCTATGATGTCAATTACAGGCCTCTCTCATCTTTTTAAGTGGGAGAACTTGCACAATTGGTGACTGACTAAATACTTATTTTCCCCACTGTATGCATATGTGACAACAAACTGTTGATCTTGTTGCTGATCATGGTGCCTTCACACACACATTTGTTCGTCATTTCCACCAAGACAAAAGTAGGACTCGTTGCTGAAGATGACCTGCTGCCATTCTGAGTGACATGAAAGTCTGATGGTCAGACACCATTGCAGTTGTGCATTGCAATTGGTTGGTTGATATTTTGTGATGAGTTTACCTTTCCATCATATTTAGATTATGATAATATCTCTCTCCTTCTATTTCTAACAATCAGATGTTCTAATTTAAATGCTTAAATGTTTCATGTTTAAACATTTCTATTCCATGATGCAGAACCTGCTGTAATTGGTTCTCTGGCAGTACAGTGCTGATAACAGAAACAGGTGGACTACAGACTGAACGGCACAAAAAACATCATTGTGCGTGTGTATGCATGCATGTATGTGTTAACAGTGTTCAGAGACACCCTGCTGCTCTGGTTATCAAATACACTTACAGAAGGACTGACAATAAATAGTGGAGGAGAGAGAGAGAGAGAGAATATAAGCATGAATAAGGCATGAGACAGGAAATGCTGTATATGTGCGAACACCAGTAGCTGTCATGATTTACACACAGCAGCTCCTGAATTGTAGCTCTGAGCCAAGATGAGCTGAGATGAACCAGACTGATCCAACCTGAGATGAACTAAGCTGAACCAAACTTAGCTGAGCCAAGCTGAGTTGAGCTGATAAACCAAACTGAGATGAGCTGAGCCAAGGTGAGCCAAGAGAAGCTGAACTAAGCAAAGTGCACCTGAACTTAGCCAAATCGAGTTTAGATATATTAAGATGAGCCGAGATGAGCTACACCAAGATTACATTTTTCAAGCAAGCTGCGTTTAGCCATGCCAAGAAGAGCCAAATTGAGCCAAGCTGAGCTGAGCCTTGCCAAGAGTCAGTGTTTTTTTAATGGCTTTTTTTTAAATACTTCTTTTGGGAACAAGAAGCTAATAAATAATAACTAATATACTCTAATTATCTATTTATAGTCAGTTCTGGTCAAAGTACTGCCTTGAGATTGGATCACTGCTATGCAAATATGAGGCATTCTCAATGTTAATTTTATTCCTGTTTTCTCGGCCATTCTGGACTACTCTGGACGATTCAACTATTCCCTATGAATGCCTGAGTTTCTCTACAGTGTCCTACAAATTATTTAAAACCTGAGCAGTTGCAGAGTGAGATGATCAAATTAGAATCCAATTACAATGCAATATTTACATGCTGTGGTTGCTTTTATGTATTTTTTTTTTATAATTTGAAGATTACAGCTCTTCTTTATACTGTATGAATACTGTTTGATGAATTGAATCTGAGAATTACATTTTACAGTCATACAGATTACTTTTAACTATATGGTCTTTACTGAGTAATCCAGGTTCTGTTTGGGATCTGATGATGGTCAGGTTCAAGTAAGGAGGTCTTATAGTGAACGCTTCAATCCTGTCTTTGCTGTGGAGTGACACATTCCTAAATGCTTATGTGATGACATGGGGAGCCATCGAATACAACACCCGTAGTAGAGACACAAGGGACACTCACAATGAACATAAGCTCACTGGACAAAACAAATTGTGTGTGAAGGTGGTAGAATTGCAGGCATTGCACAAGGGCTATAAATTCATGTGGTGTGCAATGATATTCACGGATTTAAAAGAGGTGGTACAGTGCAGTGAATGTCTCTCTTGATGTATGGAAAATGGGACACAAATCAAATGTCAATGACAAAAAAGTTGACTCCGAGTGGCTGAGTTTAACACACTAGGCACTATGATCCGAGGATCGCCAGTTTGAATCCTGGAACATGCTACTTGCCATCAACAGTCAGACTCAGAGAAAACAAAATACACTCTCAGGGCGTGTAGATGGAGCTCTCTCACCCAGTGTGATGCTGGTCAGCACAGGCATTTGTTAACCACTGTATCAGCGCTGGGGGCCTGGCACATTGTTGGCTGCCCAGCAATGATGCAATGGAGTCAGTTTGTAAAGAGGCGGTGGCTGGCTTCACATGTATCAAGTATATGCTTGTCTTCACCCTCCAGTGTTGGGATCATTGCGTGTGATGGGTGAAAGTCTTTATAGGGTTGGGTAATTGGCACATCCAAATTGGCAGGGAAAAGTTTGGACAATAAAAGAGTGAATTGCATTTGGGCATGCCAAAGGCCAGAGTGTGGGGAGTAGCTGAATTCTTCACCAATATTGAAGTGTACAGTCATACAGGTCTACCAGTATTGGCCAAAATCCCAGTCTACAAATAGTTCTTGTCACAATTTGTCAATAAACCAGTTGAATTAAATTATTAAATTATTAAGTATTGAATACTTAAGAATTTCTGATTCCACATGATACAGACATTTCCAAACTTTTGCTTACAGATGAGGAATTCTACACGAATAATGTTGGTGTTCGCTGGTGTTCGTTGGTGTTCGCAATGCTATCGGTGCTGGGAGCTTCACATCTTTGCAAACTGCTGATAACTCAGCACCAATGGAGCTCAACATTCTTTGAGGAGACAGTTAATTCTGTTACATCAGCCAACAGATGCCAAAGTTGGCTAAGGGAAGACCATCCAACACATCCAGAGAGAGAAGACAGCTATGCCAGTCACTGACAGATGGCAGTCGCTTCAATCGGGATAGAACCTGTGACCTCCTAATGACAAAGCCAACACTTAGATGGCAGACGCTGTCTGTAGGAGCGGTGTAGTGATACACTCATCCTTTGATTAGATCCAGGCTGTTGTATTTTCTAATGAGACTAGAGGGGCTTGATGTTTGTAAATGCTGATAGGAGCATCAGAGACCATAGTTATACCTCTATACCTTCAGTGTGTGTATGTGCGTGTGTGTGTGTGTGTGTGTGTGTGTGTGTGTGTGTGTGTGTGTGTGTGTGTGTGTGCGCGCGCTGTAAACTAGTACAGTGTTGTTACTGTGAACAGCTGGTGGTGAGGGTGGAGCTCCAGCTGCTAGTACCTGTAATTAGGAGCTGATAGCAATGCTAAGTTAATCAGCTGCAGAGGCATCCAGCACTGCTTTAAGCGAGCTGTTCCTGAAAGTGGACACAGATACCAGCCCGCAAGATTCAACTGCAAACGCTACGAGCCTACAGACACATAAAGTGTAAACTTAATGTTTACTATAAATTTCTAATTTTCTAATTTTGGTTTCTTATTATGTTACATTGCATTTACTTAGAGCTACACATTAGACACACACGGTTGGTGCAGCACAACAGAAAACACCACCAGTGAGCCACTACACTATGTGGGAAACCTAGGTTTGATTCCAAGTCTGGTCAACTATGCTGTGCTACACCAATAAGAGTCCTTGGGCAAGACTCCTAACACTACTCTGACCCTCCTCTGTAATAGGAGTAACCGTGTAAGTCACTCTGGATAAGAGTGTCTGCTAAATGCCATTAATGTAAATGTAAATTTAACACACTACAATCAGCACAGCTCTGCTTAGTGTTAATAGCAACAGCACACAGATGCTCTACAAGAACCCAAGACTGTTTTCATGTCTGTCTGAAAATGGGTCTTTAGTAATGGGTCTCTCTCTCTCTCTCTCTCTCTCTCTCTCTCTCTCTCTCCACACACCATCACTCTCATTCCAGTATACTACATTAATATTCATAAAAATGGGTAAAACTGTACTTTTTGTTTTACTTATTTATTGTTATGTTAAAGTTTAGTGTCATACACTTTGTTGATATTCACTGTTGTTAAATATGTATATTAGTAATAAAATAATTCACTGTTCATACCCCAGAAATAGACGTACTATATTCTAGTAGGTTTCTGCTTATTACTCAGTTTTCAAAATCAGTATTAAAGAGTAATTAAACCCCACAATTTTCAGCTAGCCCTGGTTCGACTTTGAAAAACGCTCAAAAATGTGCAATGTAGGAGGGGGACTGTACTGTACACTATGGGTTTAGAGGTGCAACTGATCAGTATAAATGTTATTTTGACAGCTTACAAAGATGTGTTAAAAATGTTGTGAAAAACATTTTAATCTGAAAGAGCAAAACATTTTTCAGCTCTTAATAAAAAAAATGTGCTAGGCTGTATTTAGTCTTGAAATACACCATGACATATCTTTTTTTCTGTACCATAAAATTCATAGTTTTAAAAGCTGCTTCCACTCTGCAGCTGTTTCATGCATCCTGAATTATATATTTGGGCCAAGCAAATTCACTAGCACTCAAATCTTCATTATATACATGATGAAATTCTGCAACCCTGCAAGCTGCAAACTTAAAACATAAAAATACTGTGATATATTGGGATACCAGAGGAGTCTTAAAAAATACAGTGTGTATATTTTACCACTCAGTCCTACTATACCTACACTTACTGAGTAAGTGTATATATCTGTTTTTAGACTGCAGAATGAGACAAATCAGATAGATGAGGTGGTGGGGAGGCTACAGGACAACACAGAGGACAGCTCGGATTCGGCACAGGCTCACACAGGTCACCACAGCTATGGAGAGGTGAGACGTCCACTTCACATGGCACAATCTGTACTTTTCCACATCTTTTAAACTAGAAACAAAATTAACCACTCATTATTTGTGAATATGCAAATATCCGACAGCTTAATTATTCTGAACTATTCATTTACATATGCAAAGCGTTACTACAGTCATCTGTCTCTGTAATGACACAGCATATAGAAAAGGCATCCTGCACAGCACTAAGATCAGACTGCAACGATTGCTGCAGAAACAGCCTGTGGTTGCACTTTTATCATGTCACAAAATATTATTCATTTTGGTTCATGATTTAATTAAAAAGTCACATATATATATATATATATATATATTATTCACATAAAATATTAAAGATTTCTTTTTCTGTTTTACTATCAGTATGACACATGAAAACCAGAAATGGAGTATCTCAAATTATTAGAATATTTCATAAGATTTATAGGAGGTTTTGGCAATGCGGGCTGGTGCTGAGTCCTGCTGGAAAAGGTAATCAGCTTCTCAAAAGCTTTTCCAAAGTGACTTTCTGGACAACTCTCAGGTCAGCAGCCAGCAGGTGATAACCCATTCACAATAAAGTTGTAAGAAATGTTTCAGCAAAGCTTTCTGAATGAGACAGCCAATCAGAACAGAGCTTATTTACATATACCAATCTTAAACAGTGTGTTTAACTGACAACAACTCATCCTTCCTGATGCTTTGTCTCTCTTCCCCTTACCATCCCCATGCCACCTGGCTCCTAGCTCTGGGAATGAGAGACAGGGAGGAGGCGACAGACTTTGGCTCTTCTGTTGACAATAACCACACACAGCGCCTGCAGCCAGGGACAGCTGAATCAGACACACACTCACTCGCTTAAACCCACTCTGCGCAGACAGGCAGTCGCAGAAAGCAGCAGCTCAGAATGCAGATCACATGAGAATATATTTTGCTCTGACAATTCAACTGAAATGGGTTTAGAAGGGCCTGTTTACTTAGAGTCTCATCCTCTGTTACGCTTCCAACACTACACTGGTGCCAGTCTTATTGTGGCATTTATACAGGCATTGAGTATATGGTACTATTCTTACTGTCTCTGATAAGGGTATTAGACTCACAGGGGCACTCATATGGGCCTCAGACATACAATGGGCCCTATATGTTCGTCAGTCTCGCCATAGCATTCATGGTTGTTAGATTTACAGAGGCACTCATATAGGCATCAGCCTCATAGCAGTACTCAAACTCATAATGGTACACAAATGAGCAGCACACTCATAAAGTCATCAGTCAGACTGTGCCACTCATAGGAATCAGATTCTCTGTGTGACTCCTTTTGACATCAGCCTCACATCAGCCTCTCATATGGGCATCAGACTGACAGCAGCACTTATGAGCATCAGACTCTCAGTGCCACTCATAAGGGCATCAGACTGTGACGCATGGGCATCAGACTCACAATGACACTAATGGGTATCAGACTCACAAAACCTGTCACGTGTTCAGACACAAAAAAATGGCAGAACCCCAAAATAGTGCATGTTAAAGCGAATAAGTCAAAGGATTGGACACTGCTGTAGTGTATGTTTGCACTAATATGCTAAAAGCTGATCACTGTTCCTCTGCTGAATGAATATCTCTCACTGGCTCCCCCTGGTGGAATTTCAGTCAGCACAGTAAACACTATCTCAGCAGGCTGATAGAAAACAGTGTTGGGACATGTAATCAATAATCAGCTGATCAGTCCTGCAACCATGATGGCAGGCAGATAAGTGGGGTCAGTGTAAGTGTGCATTGTTTATAGGGGGTGTACTCTGAGAACTGGCCAGGCCTCTTGGGAAAACTTAGAGAAAGAATTTTACTGATGCTTATCTCTAACAAAACAGTCCAGATAAGAAAACAGAACAATTAGGCTGTTACTGTGTGTGTGTGTGTGTGTGTGTGTGTGTGTGTGTGTGTGTGTGTGTGTGTGTGTAATCCTGAGGAAACAAGACCGACAATGAATGGGTGTGTGCATGTCATTGCAGTCATGTATTGATTCTTTTTTGACAATGAGTGTATGAATGATATACAGTGTTCCTATTTAATATGGTGCCTGTTCCTCCTCTGTTACACCACCACCACTTATCACTCACAATGTTCAGAGCTAATCTACTAAGAGTCAGTGGGCCTGTGTGTGTGATACCATCTGTTGACCACCTCTCTCCTTTCGGTCCCACAGGGAGATGCTGCAGCCACAGCAGGTGAGTGAGACACACGTTTGTTTACACGGACCCATCCAGACATGTCATCTATCTTACCTGCCACCTTCCCTATGCCTTCACCTGTATGTGTGTGTGTGTGTGTCTTGCATGATGAACAGAATAAAAACCCTTTGTCTGTTTCTGAAAATCTCTCAGTCCACAAAAGAACGTTCACCTTGTCTGCCCAGTGACCCATTCAGCCTGTTTGAAGAATGCATGTTAGATGGTCAATAATGAGTGTGCAGGGGCATGAATTATTAAAGAGTGAGCAGGTTAGAACACAGCTAGTCAGAGGATTTTTGGCTTTGTATGTAAACATAGTTACCAATGAGAAGGTTGCCACGCACCACTATATAATAAAGGGTATGTGTGTGACGTTGGAGCCAATGGCAGTCCCGGCCACTGAGTGGTAAAATGACTGGCTGAGTGGCAGTGTTAGTGTTCAGTATGGATGCTGTGAACATCTGCAAACACATCAAAGTGGGAAAGAAGTGTTGAGCAATTGACTGTACAAACGGATTCAGCAAGATTTCAGAGCTCTCCTTTTCCAGTTTCCACCAGTTAATTTCCAGGTGTACTTGGTGAGGAGCCCTTTTGAGATGAACTGGGTGTTTCGGTAGGAAAACTGTAAAACAAGCAGGGCAGTGTGTGATTTCAAACCTCTGCTCTCATCTTCTCTTCTCTCTCTCTCTCTCTTATCTCTCTGTTCTGCTGTTTGTTTCTCCTGCAGCTTCTTACTTTTACCTCCTTCATTCGGTAAGACTTAATTTACTGCTGAAATCATAAACGTCATCTCTCTTCTAAACAAGGGCACAGTGCCACTGATGAACCTGCTATTTGCATTAACAGCACCCCTTGTGGAGAATCTTTAACCTGCTAAAATGAGTAACTAATTTTAGAATTCAATAGAATTTTCTATATTTCTGAATAAATTTGATCTACACCTAAATGTAGACAAGGAGACCCATCCACCCATCCATAATCTACCGCTTATCTGGGGTCCAGGTTGTGGGGGCAGCAGCCCAAGCAGAGACCCAGATCTCCTTCCTAGGCATTCCCTGCCCAGCCAAGAGATCAAGATAATCTCCAGCGTGTCCTGGGTCTGCAGTGGGGCTTCCTCCCAGTTAGACATGCCCGGAACACCTCATAAGGGAGGCAACCAGTGCTCAAACTGCACTGTGTGTCGAGGTGAGACCAACTATTTCTAGTTGGTGCCGCTTCATGTTCCAAGACCAGTTTCAATAACCAAAGATCAGAATTCCAAAGCCCATACCTTTGGTCAGTACCTGATCCACATTGCACCAGACCCCCATTACTATCCCTCCCACGGGTGTTGAGCTAATGGGAATGGGGACCCACGTTGCTCTGGACTGTATGGGTAAAGACCCGGCCACCAGGTGCTTGCTCTGGCGTGAGGTCCTGGTGATCCTATTTTGGGTGAGGGAAACTGAGTCCTCTTCTTGATGTTCATGAAATGAAACAAATATATGACGCTTGGGGTGTATTCCATAAACCACACTTATTTGAGCAAGCCTCGACTGAGTTAGCCAAACAGATCGCTTCAGGCTTATCCTGTTCCACTAACAAAATACAGGTGTGATTGGTTCATACTCAGTCAAACATGGATTCAGGAATCTTGGCTCTCGTGCATGCACTGGATATTTAACCTCTGACAGGTACAGTGATGTCCTCTATAAAAATAAGTGAAAAGTCACATCACTCCATATCACTCAATTTTTACAGATGTTTGGTTTGTTTAATCCAAACTAATACATTTAGTACAGATATTTCTGACTTATATTAACTTATAATATTATACATAACTGATCTGACAAAATTTAAAATAATTTGGATTGGGCATCATCACCTGTCTAATAGCTACGGATATTCTAAGTGAACAGCAAAGCACTTTTGTAAGTCACTCTGGATAAGGGCGTCTGCTAAATGCCGCAAATGTAAATGTTAATGTAAATCTACAACAGCAGTAGTTAAATTTTAAATAAGATACATTGAATTTGTCAGTCCAGGAAGGTGCACAGCCCTCCTCAGCTGTATGGACAATAGTATGGTCTGTAGTTAATCACAAAGGTGCAATATTTACATGCGTTTTAAAAGATATCTGGTCAGAAATTGAATTAGAGCTGAAAATTACACATTATGCTGTGTCTTTCCAGGATGCATACATACATAAAGTCTCAGTATTTAGTGTAAAACATCTCAGATCTTAAAAAATACCATTGTTACAGGAGGAAATCAAGACAATTATTGCCCTCCCCAGGAGTGTTTGAACAACAAAGATCACTCCTGACATTAATCCAATAAAAATATTGTTAAATGTGCTTAAATTCCTCCAAGATTAATTAATAAACATTTACTAGAAATATTTAGTTTCAGTTATTGCTGCACAAGGGGGTCACACCACATACCAAAGGGAAAGGTTCATTCTTTTGACAGATATGTCACATTTTCCTCAATAAATAAATGATAATGGGTAATATTTTACTTTCATTTGTTTGATTTGGTTTTTCTTACCTACTCATCTAGTTTTAGGTCACGTATTCAGAAATATAGAAAGAGCATGTTCTCCACTGTGACTGCAATTGCAGTTAAAATGTTTATTCTGGATATTAATGTTATTAGAACTTAATTCTGGATGAATCCCGATTGTTTACTAATCAGTTGCTATAGAATAATGTGACTCCTGTTGTGATCCACAGGTCACTCGTTGGAGGTCAGAGAGGTGTCAGACACTGTGGCCACCCCGTGTCTCACTAATGGCACTGGCGGAGAGGAGAAATCCCACAATGCAACTCTGCAGGATGGACTAGCACAAACTAATGGGCTAGGAGAAGGTGCAATCACCCTGACCTTCCTGGGATACTCAGAGGCAGAGCCTGGCCAGGGCATGTGTGATGAAGATAGCGCGATCATCCGGGCAGAGAGAGTGATCATCTCCGAAGATGGAGAAGAAGTTCCAGAAGTTTCCATTCTGGAGGTTGAGGAGCCGACAGAGAGGGTGGAGTCAGCAGATGATATAGACGAACAAACACAAGGAGCTGAGAATCACCTGGAACAACATTGTGATGATGACCAGACTGGAGTTACAGAGATGGAAAACAACAACACAGAGAGTAACGCAGACACTAATGCAGAAGCTAGCCCTGATAACAGCACAGACACCAGCAGTGAAAAGAGCACGGAAAATATTGGTAAGAGCTAATTATTGTCATAGAACTTTAGATATAACCAGATATTAACCATATCAATCACTTATAAACCATATCAATCACTTAGAAAGGATGTATTCTGTGTATCTTCTACACCACTGCCCTTAAAGTGGTTCTAATAAATTCCTCAGATCTAAAATTAGAATCTGGTGCAACACATCAGCTGCAAATGATTAGATAATCCTTAAACCTCAGACATTAGTTTAGTGTGTTCTGGATTGTTGAGGAGAGTCACTATGACAAGATCCAAAGAGCTCCCCGAGACCTTCAGAAAAAAGGTTGTAAATGCACATGAGTTTGGAAGGGATTTTAAAAAATCTCATTTAATTTTTTTAATCAGCCTTTCCACTGTCTGGGAAATAATTTACATTTAAAACAGCTGCCAACATGACCAGGTCAGTCCTAGCAAGATCACCCAAGAGCAGACCCAAGACCAGAACATGCATGAAGAAGTCCCAAACAGATCTACAGCCACAGTTGATGTCAAAGTGCACCATCAACCGTCAGAAAGAGACCAAACAAGTTTGACATTCATGGGAGCTGTGCAAGGAAGAAACTCTTGCTGTCAAAGAAACATCAGAAAATACATAGACAAGGACCACTTCTGGAACAATGTGCTTTGGACATATTAATCCAAAGGTGAATTATTTGGGCACAGTAACAGTAGACATGTTGGGAGCAAACCAAACACAGCATCTGAGCACAATAATCTCATACCAACTGTGAAGCATGGAGGTAGAAGTGTCATGGTTTGGGGCATCTTTGCTGCAGCAGGGCTTACAAGGGTTCCATAATAGAAACCACTATGAAGCCTTTATTGTATCAGAGGGGGCTTGAAGAAAATATATAGGACTGTCTGTACAAAGACTGACAATGAAAAATCACATTGCTGAAAGAATTCTGCATGAAATGGGAAAATCCTTCAGTTGATGCCAGAGACAGAGATGGTTATAGGAAACATCTGTTAATTTCAGCCAAAGGAGGAAATACCAGCTGTTAGGGCATATAGTGCAGCAACTTTTTTTTTACATGAAAACTGCACTTCTATTAATTTCATTTTCCAAATGATTTTTAAATCCATCTCCTGAATCGTGGCAGCTGTTAGCAATTGGTCTTCTCCTATGGTTGTGTTGAGCTCCAGTTGCCTTGTGTTACAAAGGTTTGAATAGATTGGTGTTCTTAGGGTGGCACAGGGTCAGCAGGGTGTTAATTATATTGAACCTGCAGACCAATATATAGGTTATACATAAGCCACATAAATAGTTAACTGGTTAACTTTTTCCTCAGGTTTAATAAAAATATATTAGCCAAGTCAAATACTAAAAATAGTAACTTTAAATGTCTTTTTTCACCTCTGGCAGACACCAGCGCTGATGCCAGTGTTGAGGTCATGGCCCCTGCTGTGGAGGAAAGTGCAGCAGAAGGAATCGAGGCGCAAACAGCCCTGAAGAAGCTGCAGTCCCACACTGGAACACTAGAGAGTGCTGTAGAAGCATCTGACACTCCAGATCCAGATGTCCCAGAGGACTGTGATGCTGAAGTATCACCACTAGAGGCAATACACCCCACAGCATCCTCCTCAAACTCCACAGCACCCACTCTGTCATTGATGGGCCAGTTCCAGGATGTTCCCCTGGATGGGGCAGTGAAGGAGTCCAGCCGAAAGCAGCCAGCCGATGGTCATCTGGTGGAGGAACAGCCACTATTGGCCTCAAAAGCCACGCCAATTACCGAAACAGTTGGCCTGAATCGAGCAGAAGGGGCAGAAGGCCCGAAGACAAAAACCTGCCAGTGTTGCTCAGTCATGTGATGTTGGTCATGTGATTTCTTCCACCTAAGACACTCTTTCTGTCGTCTGCTGCTGATTTACCTAAACTACAGCTCCTGTCTGCATTAAAGGCTGCGTTCACATTACAAGCTTTATTAATCAGTTTTGATTTTCTCTGTTTTGTTTCACCACTGAGTGTAAGGGACCCAACTTCACAGAGTAACTGACATCATCTCTGCATTACAGTAATCTCTATTTTAGTGCCTTCTGTTCGTCATGAGTCTTTACTGGAAATTTAGTCTACTAGGATGAAGTGTTTGCTGTTTTCTCTTTTTACTGGATAAAACTGGATTTCCAAGTGGTTTCTACTGGAAGACCAATGTGCATCAGTGGTGTTACAGTGTCTATATAAAAACTGAATGGCATTGACCAGAACCAACAATTTCAATATTCAACTGAAATTTCATCTAGAGCTAGCAGAGAAAACATTCTTAAATTTTAATGGAAGACAGTGTCATAGAGCACTTTTATTGGTCCAGTCATCATTACAATGACATACTATAATCATCACTGGTTTCGAATTATGTTAAAAATGGATATTTCATATATACTAGTGTTTCTCCTGGTCCTGGAGGCACCCCAGCTTTCCCTGCGCCCAACTAACCAGCTCATTAACAAGCCTTTTGGAGTTGCACAGGGTGTGTTAAAGCTAAAATGTGGAGGTCAGAGTTTGAGAAACACTTGTATGTACAGTGGGGCTTGAAAGTTTGTGAACCCTTTTGAAAAGTCTTCTGCTTAAATTTTTTTGTTTTGTTTTATTTAGCTACAGAGGACCAAATCAAGTAAATGTGACCAAAATATTACATTTTGGTTCTTTATTTATTGATGAAATGATCCAGTATTACATAACCCAATACAAACCCAAACTGCATAATACTACCACTATCGTTGTCACAGATGGGATAAGGTGTTTAAGCTGGATTGTGTTTCCCTTTTTCCACATGATTCTCATTTAACCATATATATATATATATATATATATATATATATATATATATATATATATATATATATATATATATATATATATATATTCCAGTAGCCTTCTGGTATGTCCCTGTGATGGGCAGCACTCTTCTTTTTAGAGAGCAGCAGCTTTCTCCTTGAAACACTGCCATGCATACCATTGTCTGTGTTTTCCTGATAGTGGGAACCCAGTCACACCTGATTATCATCCCTAAAGGTTTTAATACTGTTGCCACTCAAACATATGCAATATTGGATCATAAATACAAATGGTACCAAGTGTAATATTTTTATCTCATTTGTTTGATTTGGTTTCTTCATAGGTACATTTCTGACTGTATGAAAATCTGATTTATATCTATAATCTGTTTTATATATCTACCCAACAACACTTAAAGTCTAGATTACATTGTCTGATTTATTCTGCATTTTATAAAAGTATATTACAGTTACAGTTGCATTTATATTTCCGGAATGACCCCAAGTGTGGTGGTTGCCTGGAGCATAACTGCACTGTTTTTTTGGTTTGGGGTCTTAGTTCTGCAGCAGTGCTACATCACAGTTGCTGGAACCAACACTTCCACCCACCACTCTTCACCCCCTACCGCTCTAACTTTCACTCTTTTGCCCTCATTGCTTTTAGATGGAGACTGACTGTGTTTAACTGACCCCTGTAGTTCTGATTTGTGGCAACTCTGCCAGGCTTGTGGGCTCATGCAGTGTTGTAATGTTACAGGTTATGAATGTTACCGCTTTGAGCATCAGTTTGGGCTTTTATTATATGTATATATATTATATGACTGATTACAAAACAAAAGCATCAGTAATTCACTCTCTGCGTTTTCAGTCCACCTGACATAGAATAGTGTCACTGTAGTTTATGAATGTGAGACTGTAGGCCTGTTTTCTGACACTCTGTACTCTGGTTAAAGGGGAACCATGCGCCCCCTACTAGCCCGAACGGCCGTTGCTTTTTTGTGTTGAAACAAGTGACTGAAAACTTTAAAATACGAAAAGAATAAAAGTCTCTGGTTTCTATATACAGTGCTGAAGTGGTGCAGGGCTGGATGGGTGTGACTGTGGGGCAATAATAAAGCAGCTTATTTTGACAGTAGATGTCTCCTGCAGGTTTTTTCAGTATTCTAAACTTTGGTTAGTTTTAGGATTACTTTATACCATCTAACTGTAACAGAACAGTGTCGGAGAGAACAGAGAGGAGGAGGAGGAGGAGGAGAGAGAGAGAGAGAGAGAGAGAGAGAGAGAGAGAGAGAGAGAGAGCACTAGTAAAGCTGATCAGGTCAGTGGGCAGATCAGGTCAGTGGGCAGTCCTCTGTGTGTGTGTGTGTGTGTGTGTGTGTGTGTGTGTGTGTGTGTGTGTGCGACAATCTTCTACTGTCCTTTTGTACTAACCGGAGCTCACACTTCTGAGGATCCAGATCTCCAGCAGCAGGTGGGCTTTATTCACTCCTCTAGACAGAAACGTGGGGCTTTAGAATAACTGAGATTTAAAGTTTTAACTACAGTAAAACTGTTTTTATTCTACTTTTTGCTACGACATACAACAAAAAAAACTTTTGTATGTGAGAAGCAATTTCAACTGGCAAAGACCCATTTGGAACCACCGCCTCATTGTAAAATTGTATAGAACCATGAACAAATAGTAGATGTGAATGGTTCTATATAGCACCAAAAAGGGTTCCACTCTTGGTAGAAACGAATGCATCAGTCACATACAAGAAAAACCTCTGGAAGACTGTTCTTCATAGAACCTGTGCAGTTAAATGTTCTTATGCATACAAAGACAACCTCTTGTAGGTGGCACTTTACAGCATCTTTTCTACCACTGTTACAAGTTAAAGAACCTGGATGCTTAAGTGGTTCTCTGCCTGGTATATTGGTCCTATACATTCAAGAAAAACATTGAATATGGTTCTTTAAATAACCTAAAACCTATGGCTTTGATTAACACTGTTAATTTATTGTTATTGTTTGAATTCAGGTGCAATGTGTAAATGAGGTCTGTGTAACCAATAACAGTGTTAATCTGTGTTCTGACCAATCACAGGTCCAGGAGAGTAGTGTTTCTGAACTGGGTTAAAAAATGTCTAAAATGCAACAGAAATGAATTAATTTCTTAATGTGTTACAGCTGCAGGAAAGAAACACCAGTGCTAGCATTTAACATTTGTTACATGTTACATGACAGTTACAGTTGCATGACATTGTGTTACAGAGAAGAAAGAGAAGGGAGGGGTTGTTTGCTTCCCTTTTTTTGTTCACACAGTGTTCAAATTTCAGAATAAAAGTCCTGAGAAGCACTGACGCATATATAATAACAAAAATAATAAATACCATTATAAATACCATTGTCAATATAATAATTATAAATAAGTCATCAAAATCCTTGCATTTTCAGCTCAAAAGACATTCCGAGAGGATTTCTGAGTTTTTAAATGGTTTTTAGTTATCATAAGCAAAAAATAACAAAGGTAGAAGTAAATTCTTGATCATAACATTGTCCAAATCTTATAAATATCTTAATTCTGTTAATATTCACATGTCAAATTAAGACATACTTAAATAGCCTAAGATCTCCTGACAATGACAATATCTGTTCTGTGTGACATGTTAATTTTCTGATGAATAAAACTCAAAACTCAAAACAAACTAAAAAAGATTTCATGCAAAAATGGCCTTGGGTTCTACAGGTTAATATAATACTAATATGAAGAACAACAACAAGGGTGTATTAAGGTCATTCATTGCACCACACAGGAGAACACGGTAATTCCTGTTTAATTCCTCAATGGGAAAACAGAGCCCGGTCACACTGACAGTGCTGGTCAGGTGCTGAGCCGATTAAATGGTGCTAATCTGTTCCTTATGTAATTAGTATTACACCATGAGACACCTGCAAATACTGGAACTGCTTTGAGCTCAGCAGGTAAATATAGCAGGTCCAGAGTCCAGAGCATTAACTGCATCCCAATCCAATCAACACCAACCGGCAAGGAGCAACAGCAGCAACTCTGCATGAGCAACTAGTATACTCAGACTGATAATATGGACCTTTCAGAGCCAGATCAAACTGTTTCAGACCTTCTGTCTCATGAAGCACACAAAGCAAGAAGATGACATTCCACCCAAATACTCACATTTTAGTGTTTTTAGTGGTATTTATCTGCTCACATTGGTGAAACTGGTTGGCCAGAGTATGTTTTTATTTGAGTGTGGTTAAGCTGGTCTACTACCAGTTCCAGGACAACCTCTACAGATCTACTTTGTCTGCTATAGACAAGGACAACACACCACTGGGTTTGGGTCGATTTTTTCCCTTAGACTCTGGCTGGATTGACATCTATTTATCTCTTGACTGTCATTTTGTTTTTATTTGTAGGAATAACATTTACAACTGTTGGGCCTTCAGTTTAATGCAGGTATGGACCCCTAACCAACTCTGGCTGCTTTTGTAAGCGTTACTGGCAGCAGGACTGGAGCTCTCTATTGTTTGGGGGGGGGGGTCTTTCTCACTGCAGGCTTTCAGTCAGTCAGAAATGATTACTCATTATAGCTTTAATGACGACTCTCAGAATCACGTTTGTCCAGCAGTTGCTTTAATCTATGTCCAGAAACCCTGTCTGGGGAGCCTGGTTTCGTGAGAAATGAATATTGAGGACATTAGCGCGCTCCCAAGCCCTGGACACAGGCCATCACTGAGATCATTTATGGTGTGAGGGGAAAATTGGGAACTGTGAATGACCTGGTTCTTTCCAAATTCCTTTACTAACCCTTCCAGCTCCTCTACACGGTTTACCCCTTTAAATCAAATCAAATCCAAATTTATTTGTACAGCACTTCTTACAACTGATGTCGTCAAAGAGCTGCTTTACAGAAATAAAATTAATAGGTTAGCAACACATGAACAAAGGATAAGACATAGACCAAAGGATGACAGTGGCAAGGAAAACCTCCTTCAGAGCTGGAGGAAGAAACCGTGGGAGGAACAAGGGAGGACCCCTCCTCCTCGGGTCAAACTACTTATGCAGTTAGTTAGGAGATACTGGACCCCCACACATCTGTTCTAACATCTTTAACCTTCTCTGACATATTGTTGTTTACTCTGATTCATAGTTTAAGTGAGGCAGCACGTAATGAAGTACAAATGCATCATTACAGTACTCAAGTAGATTTTTGATGTATTTGCACTTAAAGTTACTTGAGCCACTTAATACATTTTATATTTACTCCCTACATTTCACAAGTTTCAGTTTTCTAATCATTCACATTCTGAAAGCTTTGCTTCCAAAGGCCTCCCTCAGCTGCTGTTAGAGAACATAAATGAAAGCTGTGGTGAAACAATGAATGTGAAATCTTTGGTGAAAGCTTCAGTTCCCAGCACCTGCCTGCGCTGCTGTTAAAGAATCCAAATGAGTGAAAGCTTTGGCTCCCAGCGCCCGCATCATTATGCTTGGTGCTGCATTTTTGGACGAGTGAGAACATATTTAACTGTGTTTACTGTATCATGGTCTTTAACAAAGCAGCTGAACATTTCACCAGTTTTCTGTATATTTATCGCAAGTCTCGTTAAACCTGTCATGTTTATTTTTATTTTTACATTTTCTGTAATTCTGATTCTGATTCTGATTCTCTATCTGCTCGGAAATTGAGGTTGTTGATTTCAGATGGCAGACATACACAAAACATTTAACTTGACCTTTAACCTTTATTTAATCTGATAAAAGCTATTTATTGGCAGATTATTTATTTGTTTCCAGTATTAATCTATCTCTTGCAAAACAATAAGCAAATGAATGAGTTGGAAGATCTGCTCATCTAAACACTGAGTGTGATGTGGAGGTCAGAAAAGTGACCAGAAGCTGACCCAGAGGATTGACAGTAATGTAGAAGAGCTAGCCAGCGGCTCAGTGGGTAAAACTAGGCGCAGAAGCTCAGAGGGTAAAACTAGATGCTGAAACAACCAAACAGATGAAGATGAACTGGATGAACTGGGAAGTCACGTCAGACCATCTGCTGTTCAGGAGCAGGTCATTTTCTCTGTCCTGCACTTTGCAGCATCAGGGACAGAACTAAGCTGATTATCGCTTGTTCTTGATCAGCAGAAACCAGAACATGTGTACGACTTTCTGACTCATACCTGAACACTAAGACTTTTTTTAATGATACCCTAGAACAGGTTGTCCCAATCATACCCCTCATCCACCATGGAGAAGTCAGATCCACAACCAGTTGTAATGTTTGGGCCTTTATTACCTGGATGTGCTAGACTAGGGTGGAGCTTCTGCAGATCTGCAGATCAGAACTGTTTTTTGGTTCTCAGGAATCCCAAGAACCATAGGTGTGGATTGGACTGGTTACAGAACCATGGACTGGTTACAGAAGGGTTCTTCAGTGGTGCTTTATCAAATACAGCAGTTTGAAATATAGGGATGAAATGTTTCATGAAATAATTTGAGCCTAATTAGGAGGTTCTTTGGAAAATTGAATGTTTACATAATGTTAAAGGCCTTTACATGTCTGCTGATATAAAGATGATGAGTGTGATGCTGAATATTCAACTTGCAGTCTTATATGTATTTTATAGAATTATTAAATAAATCTATCTATAAACACATCTTCTGTGTTTCATAACAGATCCTGATCTCTGACATCTTGTTTCATTTTATATTCCTGAAGTTTTGTCACATTCTAAACCGACCATGGATTTAGACTCTTTCCGCAGTTCACTGGGTTCTGAGTCTCAAGATGAATGGGGGAGTGGGTTGTGGATGGCTGGAGACCTGGCCTATCAGGAAAAAGATATGCACTCCACTTCTCCAGACCAAGAGCAGACGAATACAGAAAATCTCTCTGCAACTAGGTCTGAAGAGCTTCCCTCTCCATCTGCTTTTTCTACCCCAGAAGATGCAGTGATGGAGTCAAGCCATGACCTAAACAGCATGGACAGCACAACCAAAACTTGTGAGTGGCCTCCAGTAACAGCGCAAGCAGTTCAAGCAGTCATGGACCAACACCTGGATTCACCTGATGGATCAGACTACATTGTCTTATTTTCAGAGGATAGCGAGGAGCATGGGATTGACTGCAAACCTTTGGATTTTACATCTGCAAGGGAGCAGTGGGTCCGGAGGGACAGCAGCAGCACCAAACCACCAGCTCCAGTCTTCTCCAGAAGCTCCTCCAGAGGTCTCATCACTGAGGAACATCCTAGTATACTCCACCAGCAGTGGGAGCCAGACACTCTTGTTCCGGCTTCTGACAATGAGGACAAGGAAGTGCAACAAGTGTGCACACCTGCTCCACCCCTAGAGACAGTTGCTGGTGAACAAGCAGCCAATCTGGATCCTGGAAGCCCAACCTGCAGTGCTACTGTGGTGACAGAGCCTTTGATAGAGGCAGCAGGAGGGCAAAGGGAGGGAGACAGGGATAGTGAGCAAACAGACACAGAGAGAAAGCAGAGTGTTTCAGGTTCAGGAGTGTTGGAGACAAGAACAAAGAGTGGGTCCAAAGATTTAAGGAAAGAATTGAAGACAGTCACATCTACGGATGCTCTGCAGAAACCCAAAAGAATGGATAAGGATCAGTTTGAAGACAGCCAGAGTGACAGTGGGGTTTCGGCAGATTTCTCCCCAAACAGCACCACAGAAATCTCATCCACCCCCAGAGCATGTTCGTCCCCAGATCCAAATGAAACCCCAATTGAGAGGGAGATCCGCTTGGCCATCAAACGGGAGCAAAGCTTGCGTCGGGCCCGGGGCCTTGAACTGGAGGACGACAAGGCAAAGGAGTTTGTGGAAATTCCCTTGAGAAAGTCAATCCTATCACAGGAGCTCCCACTCAAGTCCATGCAGAGTGAGGGCAAGGACAGACAGTTTGCTGGGAAGAAGATGCAGCAGGAAATCCAGGTTGAGGTGGAAAGGGAGAAAGCTTTGGTCCAGCTAGGTAGGCTGCCTGGGTTTTATGACAAAGGCACTGTGAGGCAACTTCGGGAAAAGAAACTCCTGTTTGAGGCATTCCAGGAACCCAAAGAGTGTCTCACTATCCTGAACAACAGGCCAGCTTCTGTCTCTTCCTGTGAAATATCTAATGGTGGATCTCATCTTCATGAGACGGCCAGACTCTCTAAGGAACGCACCCGTAGCTTGGAGTTTCTAGGAGTTGACAAGGATGACAGATTTACATTGAATTCCATTGAACCCCATGGTCCAGGGCTCACTGAAGGTACGAAGGGTCAGGTGATCATCCTGGAGAGCACTCCTTCATCTGGAGTTTGCACACCTGGCCAGGTGGACAAACTGGCCGACAGGTCTACAACAGTGGTGGACAGGTCCGGAAGTGGAAGGTCTTTCGTTGTAAAGCCCTACGCTGTTGGACGAGTGCAAAATGTCAACTATGAGGATGGTGATGATGGTAATGATACTGATGAAATGTCAACCATGTTGAAAGACAATCCTTTCTTCAAGCTGCGATCATCACTTTCACTTCGGCCTGATGTCCAGCAGGACATTCGGGAGGCAAGAGAGAGAGAAATGGAACTACGTAAGCAAAGGACCAGCCTTTATGGACAGGGGTTGGAAGGCAAGGATGACACATCCCCTACAATTCCCCAATCAAGCAACCACATGCCAGCTGCACCAGAACAGCCTGCAAAATCCATCACAGTAACAACTACATCAGGTACACATCCCTGTCAAAGGTTTTCAAACAGCTTAACCTAAACTTTTCTTTATGGGTTTATTGAATACTGGTCATATTGAAGCCTAGTCAGGTTTAATTATATTATTGTCAGTGTATAATTAGTGACATTGCTGTCCTGGCAATAAAGCCAAATGCAAATATGAATACATTTAATGATATAGATGTAGAATTTAAGGTGAACTAGTTCTCACAAATCAAACCTGTCGGATGTTTAAATCTTTGGGCCAAAGGAGCTTCAAGCTGTGCTTTAGTTGAGAAGTTAATTTTTCAGCAAGTGCACGCAATCCTAGATAGCAATAAACATTTATGGCACACATCTGTGTCATAAGCACCAAAGGCAGTCCAGGTTTTGCCTAAGTGTGTCTGCTATCTGGGGTATGTTATTATATATGTATATATATTTGGGAGATTTGGGGGCAGCCAAGATGAGAGAAGCAGCCTTGTGACTGGAAGGTTGCAGGTTTGAGTCCATGAACCAACAGGTTGTCACTGAAGTGCCCTTGAGCAAGGCTGCTGACCCTCAAACTGCTCCCCAGGTACTGCCCACCATGCACATGCTCACTTAATCACTGCAATGTGTGTGTGTGTGGGTGTGTGTGTGTTTGCTCACTATTGTGTGTTTGTGTGTGTGTTCAGCTTGAGGCATCAGTATGCAACTGCTGCATCATTTAATGTGGAATAGGAAATTCCAACCAAAGCTGATTTTGGCTTTGTGTGATTTACGCTAGAAAAATATCCAAATATCCAGCTTAAAGTTTTATCTAGAACTCGTTTACACTAGGCTATCTAAACAGAACAAGTTAAAGTTAACAGCTTTTACTTTTTGCCCACAGTTAAGCTCAAAATACAAAAATACCAACCACCATTTCATAACAAATGTATGAACCCAACCGAACCTGAAAGAATGCATTCAAGCTGATAAACTTAATGAAATCTAACCCACTTTGGCTGAACCAAAGTGCTGAAGCTTCTGATTTAGTTCTTGCACTGCAAGTTACACATGGAGGAGGTGTAAATTTTGTTCATACGTATGAATATTTTGAAACTACGAACATGTTAATCAATGTGGAAATTTATGAAAAAATGTGTTTTATGTAAGATTTACACACAAATTAATTTTGCTCACATTTCATGAATGAGGCCCTGTGTGTGTGTGTGTGTGTGTGTGTGTGTGTGTGTGTGTGCACACGCACAGGTTAGATGACTGTAAATAAGGCTTTTTATCTGTCAGGACAGGGGGGGTTTTAAAGTAGGCCATCATTATTAAGGGATAACAAACAGAGCAGCACCAATGCTGACCCAGTCCAGAATTAGCTTTTACAGAGTACTGAGGTCTGGTTTTTCGATTAATCACTGATTTTAGGAAAGGGATATTAGGATTTGGTGATTTTAAATCACAGCACCTTTCTGTAGTGAACTCAGAAATGTACTAGTGTATCTCAAAAAAATTGGAATATTCTGAAAGATAATTGAATTCAAAAGTCATATATCTTATATTACTTACATTTAAAGTGATATTTTCCAAGATTTTCAGCAGAACTCACAAGCTGATGTTCCACACTTTACCTTGAGTTAAGAGGACATGGTGGAAAATGTTTTGTAGATGTTTATTTAATAAACAAAAAACCAAAAAGCCTCCATAGCATGATTGCTATGAACCTAGGAGCGTTTCTGCAAGACAATGTAGAACCTGTTTTGCTGAGACTGTAGATGTGGCGGCCATATCCTGAACACTGCTAGTGTTTGTGAATCAGTCAGTGTGTTAAGATTAAATGTGAGCTCAAAGTTTACACATTAAACATGGTTTTCCAGGATCTTGGTGAGGTCAGCATTCCGAAAAGTAGAGTAAAATGTGGGCAAACCTCCTCAGTTAAAGCTCTTTCAGCTTTAAACATTCAGGGAATAACACCACTATGTCCAGGAGAGAGTATTAAATGTGAGGTTCAGATCTTCACAGAGGGTTTTTATGTTTTTATGAGAGCAACACCAACAGCTGTGTGGCCCTGCCTCTTTTCTTTGCACTCCATTGGAGTATTTGAGGAACTGTGAGGCCTCGCAAACAATAATACTTTCCCTCTTAAGTTCAGACATAACTGAACTAGGCTACAACTAAAGCTTGAGAGATGGGATAACAATTGTCTTGTTTTAAACTGATATAGAAGGAGCGTGATCACCATCACATCTAGCTATGATAGATGCATCGCTTAGTGTTGAATGTCATCTGACATCACTACTGTGGCACTGGTGTGCAGATACCCTCAACCAAAATAGCTATCATGACATTATCCGGCTGGCTACAGGCCTGGTCCCACATCTCTACTGCCACATTAGTGTACCAGTTTTGTCCAAAGTCACAGGCCCAGTGTGCTACGGGCCTTGTCCAACATTGCAACTGTGGTGTTAGCAGTGTGTTTACACCATGCCCTTTGTCCTCACTGATATCACATCACGTGAATTAAACCTAACTCTATCCTGGGACTTTATTCTTTAGATTTGCTGGCAAGCAGACATTTTTATGTAAAGTCAAACACTATCAAATGAATTCACAACCAGCTCCCAGACTGTGTTTGTGCTACATTTCTCAGTAATGTCAATGGGGTTGCTCTTTATAGAAACCCATCCCCACTTCTTTCAGTATCATGTCTTGCTTAAATGCAGTTACAGTTTCAAAAACACACTTTTTAGTCCCCTGGTCGTATAGTTCATACATGGAAACTAAACAAGTTACAGATATCCACCTATTGAAGTGTTCTCTCCTGTGTGTGTGTGTGTGTGTGTGTGTGTGGTTTCAGTGCGACAACCTCTTGGGAAGCTGGACCTGGCGTGGCCCCCTCCACCACAGGAAGAACACAAAGCACAGTCGGAGGTACAGAACCTATTATTGTTTCTATACCATTTCATTTGTTTAGTTTTTCTTACGTTTTTTTACTGGAACTAAAAGGCTAATATCACTGGATGGATGGAAGCTTATACCCCACAAATAGATGGGTTTCAGTGCAAAGTCACAACCAGGGAGCAGAAAGCATCATAAAACAGTATTCTTCACAATAGGGAGCATCAATGACAAGGAGTTGTTTTGCAGTAAAACTGAAATAATACGCAAGGACAAAGTTTAATATCCCAAAGGGGCAAATCATAGAAGATTATGGATCTAGAACTGAGAACTAATTTGTTGATGTAATCAGTGCAAGAAATCTTGTTATTCATCAAATGTTATTTTCTTGTGACTGCCTATGTAACCATAATACTTTTGACCCCTGGCTGCACGTTCAGCCTGTAATGTTTGGAAATGGGAAACCTGGCTATTAGCACTTGAGCTACAAGGCATATATTCTGTTAAAACAAGTAATTGGAGATTATCCATTATTTCCATGACAACAAGAACTTCTGGTTCTACACAATCCAGATCCATAGTGTTAGATAATATTAGACTATTAGAGACTATTAGACTATTAATTGTCTAATATTAATAATAAACACTCAGAATGAGCAGTATAATATTTAATAGTGTTTAAACAACAGTGTTATGAATTTACCACCCAAACATCCTATACATTTAGAGCTATTTAGACCATATCTATTTATCTACTATCTCTTGGCTAACATTATACCCGAAAGCAGCACCTTCTGGTCCGCTTCACTGGAGCTTCATAAACGAGTCATTTAATTGTGCAGAGGGAAAAACAACATCCATCATGACTTGGTTATGAAGCTTTGGTGAAGCAGACATGTTGAAGGCTTGTGATGCTGTCGATATGATCTTATACGAGCGATACTATAAATCTACACAATATTTCTGCTTTAGTGGATCATAATCAGGATATTTTTCCCTCCACAAAATGTTAAGAGCAGACATACTTTTGGGTGGAAGTTTCAAATTCAGCTTCTTCAACCACAGATACAGGTCTCCTGTGAAAGGCAATGGAAATATCATACACCAAGACACACTCCAAATATTTTGTTTTGTGTTTGTAACGTTGTTGTTTAAACAAAATGGTTGGATATTCATATTGTTTGTTGCTGCCAAATCAGAAGTTCAAAATGGGTGTGGCAAAATATAATGGAAACTTTTGCATTTGTGTTCAAGTGTTTAAGCTTGATTTCCGAATGTGGCACAATACAGGGCAGCCAATCAGAATAGAGATCAATTAGATAAATGATAAAGGGAGGTCAGTATATAAATGGGACTCTGTTTGGTTTATAAATATATGCTCATGTGGAGCTCATGGTGATTAAAGCAGGATAGGATATTTACCTTAAAGCCATCTTTCTGCAATATGTTTTTCTCTTTATTTAATGATGTGATTGAAAATGATGAGATGATGAATGAAATGATGAAAGATCAGATGAACTTACTTACATTAATAGAACAATCATTTGGATTAATCTGTCCCCACACACTGTTATCTGTAAACTGCACTGAAGTGTGTTCATATTTTACTCCTTGTTTACTGATACAGCGATACAGTGTAACTGCACATACGCTTCAGTATTGGTGAGCCCATAAATATGGGCCATATCGGGGTGTGTTGCAGTTGCACACTCTGCAATTGGTGCACAAACACACACCCTTATCAGTGCCAATGGGCTCTGTGACCTCATGTCACCTCCAACCCCTGTTCAGAACTGTCAGATAGAGTTCCACTGCACACAGAGTGTGTTAAACAGTTGTACTACCAGACTAGGACCAGACAAAACCAAACAATCTCACAATATTTTCATTAGTCTTGTATCTCCAATGTGTTTTCTGTGCGTAATGTCAATGAAGTGAGCTGTGTAATGGTAAGGAATTTACTTTTATACTCATTGGTAGATTTATAGCAATAAAACTGTAAAAAAAAAGTAAAATAAGGATACATTATCATCTATTAACAATACTGGTCCAAAAAGACCTGACTGCAGAAAGCTGGGATGCTGTCATTGCTGCCCCAAAGGTTGTCATTGGGATTTTACCAACTATACTGTTTGCAGCATAAGTGTATATACCTGTAAACAGTTCTGAAACTAGGTTATACGGCCCACAAACATTTCATGGGGGCAGGATTTGATTGCATTTTGACAGGACTGAGAAATGGTCATTTAAAACTTCATGGCATTAACCTGTCCTCCCATTAAAGCAAGATAATATAATTATATTACAAATTTAGGCTGGAATGATTATGTTGCTAAAATATAGTCCTAAATTGAACCATCAATCAATAAGTAAGCAATATTCATCATCATAAAACAAACTGACAATCCTGAAGTTGAGCAAAAAGTGGACTGTGTAACATTTTATTGTCTTAACAACACCAGATTAACCCATTTCTACCATGCATTGATGTCTGTTTACTAAATTAATTTCTTGGAATATCTCTTACTGGCCAAATTTTTAAGGTTGCCGTTAATGTCCAGGGCTCTGGCTGCCCATAAACAGCTGTTTCTGCTAGAGCCCCTTAAGGAGCAGCTAATTTCACATGTTGGACTATAGTGTCCTTTAACCAGATTACTTGTAACAGTCTGTTCAACAAGTGCTTCATTGACCTAGGCAACACTTTCTGACATGTGACATGTGAAACAGTGGCGATTGGTGTTGTGGCGGGCCTAGATTTGGCCTTCCTAAAATCAGATTTGTGGGGTTGCCAGCTCTCCCTGAGGCTCTCAGGGCTGTCTACTTTAGATGACAAGAAAAAAAAATAGTACAACACTCATGATCATATTATTTAACAACTAAATGGAAGGAAAGACAAAGAAAATAATTCAAGCTGATTACAGAACAGCGTAGATATGTAACACCTTAAAAATGGGGCAACCTAAAAAAACAAAAATCAAATCATTTAAAAAACGTGCTCGTTTTAACTCTTGTGTGTTTAACACAGGTGCAGAAAAGCCCAAAGCATCATAAGAATGTGTTGCTACAACGCTGGGAGAATGGTCTAGTCAGTGGGCTTAGAGAACAGCAGGAATGACCACACCAAAACCTCTGGATACTATTGCAACTGGTCATCAACCAACAAGAATCAGCTCCAACAGCTACCACAGCTGGAAGCGAAAATGTTGGAATACTGGAGCCTTGAGCAAGTGTGAACCCACTGGTCATCAACAGGCTGTGAAAACTAAACTGACCAGCATCTCACACAGCAGCTGCATCCATTTGATTGTGGACACAGATGTGCAAATGCACACACTCAGCTTGTCTAGTCACTGTAGAAAAGTACTGCCAATAGAATAGGACTCCCTGGAGCACATAACCATAAACCAGGCATGGGCTAGAGGGTATAAAGCCTCCCACATGTGAAGCAGTTGAACTGTGTTTTCTGGAATTTAGCTGATGTAACTCACTACTATAAGTGAGCTAATTAAGCACAGAGTAAGGCCTGTGTTTCTTCCGTGCATTAACCCAATGCTACTGCAAACTACATTGAGATCACAGCCGACACAGGCAAGCTGTGAACGAGTGGGTCTCTGTCAGCCAAAGTTCTGCCGAACACATGGAGCTCTCTCTCTCTCTCTCTCTCTCTCTCTCTCTCAGTCACCATATATTTTCAAACTTGCTTTAAATAGACTGCAGTAGTAACAGGTTTACCTGTTATTGTTTAGTCCTCTTTTGCACAATAACATTTGATATATCCTTTTTTTGTTGAGTGTGTGTATTTGTAAGTCCTGGTTAACCTGCAGAGACAGGCGTACTGATTTCTAATAGGTTTCTATTCAAAAACAAAATGTCACGTAGTGTCGGTGATAAATATTGTGATATGATCAACAGCCATTTTAATACTTGAATATAAAAAATAAACATTTCCACAGCTGTTTCATGCTCACTGATTATGTATATCATGTTGTTTTGTGGAGCAAAGCAAACCCTATATTATTCAAAATCTTTATTTTATACATAAGTTAATTGTGTACTCTTGAAAATAGCATCATAAACTCCCAGTTATGAAAAGAAAAAAAGGGTAATTGTATTTATGTATACAACTCCTGCTCAACCAGTCTACAACACAGAGTGACAGAGTTTAACATGGAAAGTTAATATTAGTTTGATAACTGCACCAAAATTGAGGATGGTGCTCTTCCCTGCCAGGCTGGTCCACCTGGCATCATGGAACATGGATGGTTTTACTGACAGAAATAATCAAAATGGTTTTCTAAGATGCTTACCTAAATGGCCCAGATGAAAATAAACAATTAATTCTTAGTTTATAAAAGGGAAAAAGTGCTTTTTGCATCAGAAAAGTTGCCATTTAATGTTTGTTGCTGATTTGGATGAGGTACAATATAGTAAAAATTAGTAAGAAAATATGGTTCTATATGGAAACTGAAGCTCCAGACCTTTAGTACAGCTTTAGTAAACAACAGGGAACCCATAGATATATGAAGGAAACTTACCACAGACTGATAAAACATTCATTTTGAAAGTGCTTTCCCTTTTCCCCCAATACAGAACAGACTACCAACGTTACCAACTGTCAGGATATGCTGAAGAGCAGGTACTTTAATGGTACTTTTTTAACAGAGACAAACCAAAAGAAATGAAAAGGACGAGAGCGCAGCACACTGACATGAATCAAAACCAACAAAGACAGACTGAAACAAAGGACCTTAAAAACACAGACAAGACTAGAAACACCTGATGATTACAGACGGCAGGGCCACAAATGAGACACAGGTGGTAATGGTGCAGAGCTAGGGCAGAGAGAAAACCAAAACAAAACAGAGACACGTGCTGAAATGCACATGGGGATCCAAAAGAAAGCAGAAAGATTACAAGAAGTCACAGACAGGGGCAGGAGCATGACAGTAGGCCCCTCTCCAACGCGCAACACTGTGGTGTGTAAGCCAACACTCCCCGGAGCTAGCAAAGTAGAGGGTCCAGACAAACAACAACAGGACAGACAAGACTAGACACAAACACAAGAGTGTACACATGATTGGACCTGGACGAAACAGAAGAAGTGACAGGAGACTGGACTCGGGCAACAGGAAATGTGACTTGAGACCGGACAGAACACATGACAGGAGATGGGACCTGGGAAACATCGGACACACAAGACAGGACAGGGGACTAGACAGGAGAAACATGAGACTGGAGACTGGACCTTGGGAACGGGAGACACACCAGGAGACTGGACACAACTAGACACAACAGGGTACTGGAACTGGGGAACACTAGACATGACAGGGGTCTGGATATGAGAAATGAGAGGACCGCGTTATGGAACAGGAACAAACACACTGACCAGGACTGGCACAAAAACAATGACAGGGACTGGGACAAAAAAAACAGACACAGGAACAGGGACATGAACAGAAACTGGAACAAAAACACAGGCAGACACAGGCTGAGACATGTGCTGAGTCATGGGCATGGACATGAGCCCAGAACTGGCTAACATGCCTTGTACAGTTCATGGGGCCAGACTGGACACAGTTGTGGAGGCTGACAGAGGGATAGATTGTCTATTACTAGACCCTGACAAAGATGCTCTGAAGCAAGGTCATTCTGATGCTGACGTTGGTGCAGTGGGAAGCTGAAGCTGGTGTGACAGGTGGTAATGAGGCAGAGCTAAGGCAGAGACACTGCTCTAAAGCATGCGGGTAACCAAAACAAAACAGAAAGATGACAACAAGGGACAGAGGAGGGCCAAACATGACAGGAGCATGACACCAACTGCATAAAGATAACCTCACACTATGCATTCTAACAAAACCCCGTCCCTGACTGTAAACAACAGGAGTGTAAATATATGACTTGATTTCATTATGATGCTTTACAAGAGGATTTAGAGCATGAAGTGTCAAATTTCACTATTATTACTGCTACAAATCAGAATTAGTTCTAAAAATACACTAAATAAACAAACATGACTTGGATAGATAGTGAACCCTTTAGAATTTTGTAAATTTCTGCTTGAAATTGACTTCAAACCTGAATGAAACAAAAATATTACACTTGGCAATTTATATATTGAGAAACATTATCCAATTTTATGCATCTGTGAGTGAACCTTGGTATCAGTTGTTACCACTTTTTGCAGCAATAACTGCAATTAAACATTTACAGTAACAATTCTGTTACACTCTTTGATTTTCTCCAATAAACTTTTTGTTCTTTTTTAAATTTAATTTGATTGAAAAACATTTGTGCTTGGGATTGTTGTTCTACATTAGCCACATTCTCTTGAGTTCAGCTTAATTGATGAATGATAGAGATAGATATAGATGTCATGACAATTTCCTTTAAAATTTGCGGGTGGCAAGCTGTCCAGGCCTAGGTGCAGTGAAATAAGCCAATGAGACAACCACCAATGAATTGCACAGATGGGATAGGGTTTTATGCTATCCCATAATAATAGGGTTTTAATGTATTATTGTCTCATCCATCCACAAAATATTGTTCCAATAGCTGGCTGGTCCATGTGATCTTTAGCAAACTGCAGAAGGACAGAAATTATATTCTTGAACATCTTTCACCTTGCAACCTTACCATGCACAACATTGTTGTTCGGTGTTCTTCTGATGGTGGACTCATGAACATTAACATTAGATGATGTGAGATTGACAACTCTTTGTCTTAGGTCCTCTTCTTTGTACATGCCATGATACACTTCCACACTTGAGTTGTGGAGATCAGATTTTAATAGATCCCTATACTTTAAATATTCACACCTGTTTGTCTTCCATTGATTGATATGTAATTTTTGATCATTTTCTTCAATAAATAAAGGATTACGTGTAATTTGTGTAATTTATTGGATTTGTGTCTCATTATCTGCTTTTAGGACAAATTAGTTCAGAATTAATGAACATTCTAAGTAAATCACAAACATTCAAGCACCACTATGTGAGATACATTTCAAATATATTGTTTCATTTGATATAAATATTATTATTATTATTTTTCATATAATATTCATATAATGTTTGTGGATTTTTGCCTCAAAAACAATAATGACATTAATCTGAAAAAAACCCCAAATGTTATTAGATGAATGTCCCTCAACTCAGTAAAACAGCAAAGTGAACTGATGAAAATACAAGTCTTTGTAGGTCAGTGGTGAATTTGCCTTTTTGATTTGAATGTCATAACAGAGATGAGAATGCACTCAACAATGAGTCATCAGGGACTACGCCTGTACCTTCCACACAAAAACACGAACCAACAGCGAGACAAACAGGCCTATTCTCAGCAGATTGCAGAGGGATGGTGTTCCAGCAACTAGGGCAGGGTTCTCTACCTATTGAAAGCTTTGTTTTACCTCGGCAGCTTTGAAGTAGAAAGCACCGTAGTTTCCTCAGAGCATTCCAGGTGGATTTTGTCATTCCTCTGTGGCCTAATATTAGGACCCACTGTTTCCTTTAAAATGATAATACATTGCATCTACCCTGGCTACACTATATGAGTATGCATTTATGATTTAATCGAGTCATCAAGGTAACAATCAGCTCTCTAAATAGGTTAATCTTACTGAAGCCGTCTGTGTTCTACTGCTGTTTTATTTTTACCTTAAGCCCTTTTTTTACTTAAAGCTGCTTATGTTCTGTGACAATGGGCTTCTTAGCTAACCAACTCTTGTTAATGTAAGCAATAATATCATATAAGCTAAGATATGACCCAGATAGCAAGCATGTATATCGGCCTGCTGGCTTGATAAGGTTGGCACCTTACTACCAGTTTTGGCACTCTTAGTCCAGTCTCAGACCACCCAGCTTATTCTCCTAAGTACAAGATCTTTTAAATCTCCTCAAACAGATTATAAATGCAGCCTTTTATTTAAGAAAATAAACTAAGACAAATATAACAAACAAGTCTGTAGTAAAACATTTTTTGTGTTACATAAAATAATATATTAAACTAATTTACAACAAATAATAATAAAAAAATAATAAAAAATAAAAATGGATGCTATGTGGACAATAAGTGATAAAAGCATTTTTTTCTGAACACTCTGTTTAACCAAGGTGGAGCAACTAGAAAATTCTGAATAAAACACCAGTGGACAACCAGCTTTGCTGTGAACAGGCCCACAGTGCGCAACTATCCTCTTGCTATCAGGGATATAATCTAATGTATTAGTTTAGTGAGGTCTTAACATTGCAACATCTTTCTGTAAGGAGCAATCATCTTAAAATAGCTTAAATATCTCTACTACTATTGTCGTACTGTAGTTATTCAATAAACAGCAGAATCATTTTCTTGTAATTAATCAACCATTTAAGCCATTTGCAACTTAAATTAAAAGATTATAACCATTAAAAGTAATGTAATGGAGCTTTCTGAGACTGAGTTTGAAGTTTGTCTTGGAAAAACGAATGCACCATTTTACACAAATGTATATAAAATTAGGCACATTTGGTCTCAAATTAATTAAATCCAGCAGTACAGTATCAACACTCCATATTCAGCAGTGCACCAGTGAGCATTCAAATGGGTCACTATGGAGAGTGGGTGGAGTTGGGATGCTCCCAGGAAAAACATCTTCAGTGAAGCATGAGAACGCTCCAGCAAAGCTCTTCTTAACAGCCCTTCAATCTGCTGTTAATTATTCATCAGCTTCGGTCTTATAGCACCAGTTATCAGCGGCAGCTTGAGAACACAGCATCACAAATGACCCAACAGCACCTTATCAACCCCACCAGTACACACACACACACACACACACACTCTCTCTCTCTCTCTCTCTCTCTCTCTCTCTCTTTCCCTCTCTCTCTCTTCCATACATTCCATATTTTGTTATTAATTTAACATATGTATATAAATATAGTTAAAGTTATAGTTAAAGTTATAGTAATGGTATAGTAATATATAAACAATATGTAATCTTATCTCCAGAAGCCACAATACAATTGTTTTGATCACAGAAATAGCAGAAAAGGCTGCAGTGGTGTAATGCAGGTAAAAGGCTGGCAGTGCTGACAGTGCAGGCAGAATCATTTGCATTGGGTTTAGATGAGCTGTCTGCTGCAAACTGAGCAGTGAGGCTCTTTCATTATGCTGAAACCCAGAGTAAACTGAGCTATCTTAAACTAAACACCACAAAACACTCCAGCTGGACACAGTCATCTCTGCCTTGTCTGCTCTACCGGAGCTGTAAACTGCTTTATGGCTCAGTGTTCTTATCACCAGCAGTTTTGGTCCAGATGGGCACACCTGATTACGTTAAAGCTGGGTTCAAACACAAACATCCTTTAGTCACTGCTGTCTCTAACTGATTTATTTCACTATTATAAGTGAGCAAATTAATCACAGAGTGTGTGCTTCATCCAATACGTTTTGGGATGAGTTGGGGAGTTGGGGATGGTCATCCAATATCCTAACCTCACTTTGTCGCATTCAAATCCTCACAGCAATGCTCCAAATATCTAGTAACAACTCTTTCCTAAAGAGGAGAGACAGTTACTCCACCAGGATGACCAGGTATCCCAATACTGTAAGAAAGATTTTCTGACACCTCCAAGTGGAATTTTTGTAGTTATGTGATGGATTCAGCACCAGTCTTCATACAGACTGACTTAAATTCAATAAAGATTACATAGTGGTTTCTATGATGGAGATTCTCCAAACCCAGTTAAAGCAAACCAGCGCCAAACCATGACACTTCCACCAGTTAATAAGTACAGAATAAGCAAAATAAGCACAATCAGAATTTGTTGTACATTGTTATAAAAATGTTAGCATGTTGATTAATGTGGCTTAGTTAATTAGCTTGTGCTTATTTGTAGCCACATCTGTAAAATACTGTGAAATTACATGCTGACAGTTGGGTAACCTTAGATGAAAGTGTAATCCTGAAAATCACACTAAAACTGAAACCACAAAACTGCTTAACCAGACATTTCAGTTAGATATTCAGTTATTCTGAGACAAAAATGCATCATTACATGAAAGTTATAGAGAGAGTTTCACACGGTTATTATGCAATTTTATGGATGTTTTATTACTTTTATTACTGGTTCAATTGAAATCTAAATGAAAGATCTCACAACATTGCTTTTAAAAACTTAATTTAAATTAGAACAACATTATATACATGAATCAACATTTTGACCATTGTCAACATATACAGTAATGCATGATTCCACACGATGAGTGCAAGCTCCAGAGAGCATTACAGAGAGAGAGAGAGAGAGAGAGAGAGAGAGAGAGAGAGAGAGAGAGAGAAAGAGAGAGATGTAAACCTGGGACGCGGGTAAGGTGACAGTGTTGTTAATATTTACTCTAATGAGAGACTGTAGATCTGCCTCTATATATTACAATACCTACATTTAGAGCGTTATTATTATGTTCACCCTGAAGTGGAGCTACAGTTTCAAAGTAGGGCTTGGAAGTTTGGAATGGTATGTTTACCAGTGTTCTGTGAAGCTTTCTTGATCAAGGAACTTTAGCTGTGGAAGAACACATTAGTGGCTGAAATTGTAAATAAGCTATATGTACAAATGTAACTATTCAGCTACACCTGTAATGGTCCATCCCTGTAGGCTTGCCATGTACTGTATATATTAGACCTTAACACATGTCTCACCATTCTCTCACACACTGGCTGACTCATATATCTGAAGGTCTGGTAAACGTTGAAAACGGACTGTCGTAGATGTGCTCTGAGTCTGTAATCCATCCATGTCCTTCTGAAAAATGGTCCTGAAATTACACAATAAACAAGTCTATTATGAATTATTCTTGAACCACTATGTGTTATTCAATATCTAGTATGAATTGATTAGTATTCATTATGGATTATTCAGTATATATTGTTAATGATTCAGTGTCCATTATGAATGATCCAGTACCTATTATAATTTTGAGTATATAATACTTATATACAATAAATATATTTATTGCATATAAGTACATGCAATACATCCTTCTAGTACCATTATTCGATATAAACTATGAATTGTTCAGTATCCATTATACATTATTTTTAGTAACCACTGAAAATTATTCAGTATCCACTATGAGTATCATGAATGATATAGTAATTACTATAAATTATTCAGAATTTAATACAAATTATTCAGTATTCACTATGAATGATTCAGTATCGACTATGAATTATTCACTATTATGAATTATTTAGCATCCACTATGAATTATTCATTATTTACTATGGATTATTCAGTATCTACTATGAATTATCCAGTATCTACTATGAATTATCCAGTATCTACTATGAATGATTTTGTTTCCACTACTTATCATTCAGTATCTACTATGAATTATTCACTATTATGAATGATTTAGTATCCACTATGAATTATTCAGTAGCTAATAATTATTTCATATTCAGTAACTATCGTGGATTTTTTAGAATCCACTATAAATTATTCACTATCTACTATGGATTACTCAGTAACTATTATGAATTGTTTAGTATCCACTATAAATTATTCAGTAACTACTTTGAATTATTCAGTATCTACTAGGAATGATTCAATATCCACTCTGAATAATTCAGTATACAATATGAAGCTGCTGGATTTTACCCCTTGGCTGGTGTTGACTCTCTGTAGAGTGAGATCTGCAACATAAAATATGTAAAATATCATCAGTTTAAATCCAGCCCTCAGCAGAGATGATATTTATGTATTATCTCACACTGACCTACGATGTGGTCTTTGGAGTGAACGTGTTGCCAGAATGCGTCCTGCTCTCTGCACAGGCAAATATAAAACAGATCAACACATCAACCCCAAACAACAGGGCAACAAATTTCACCAACAATGCAGAACAGATCACACTCTCACATACTCTCATCACGAGTTCACATGCACTCACAAACTCATATACTTACATGAACTGTCACATACTTGCATACTCATGAATACTGTAACATACTCTTACACGCTGACATACTCATATACTGTCACATGCTCTCACATACTGTCCCAAAGTTTCACATTCTCTCACATGTGCTTATATATCATCACATAGTGTCACATAACTGGGGCATCACTGAGGATAAGACCTTCAAACCCAATCACAAAGCCAACACTTTTTAATTTATTAACACTGTTTTAATTAAAATATAATAATAAGTTTACCTTTGTCTCCTTTTCACTGCTGCTGCTTTAGCTGTAGAGAAGTTAAAAGATTTAGAGTTACTGTGTGTGTGTGTGTGTGTGTGTGTGTGTGTGTGTGTGTGTGTGTGTGTGTGTGTGCATTTGGGTTCACACACCATGTTTTTGCACAGTGAAGCCTACTATGATGACCACCAGCATGAAGAGCAGAGCAGCAGAGATGGATCCAATAATCAGAGCTAGATCCAATTGATGTCCTGCTGGACAGAACAGCGCCCCACCGGCCAGTCAGAAAAACACACGCAACATTAACAGGACCATATTGTACTGTGATTACTATGCAGTACTATTAACACAAATGAAGCAAAACAGCTCCCTCTACAGACATGTGAAGGTGAGTGTATGTACTGTATATCTGTGACTTTGTTGTGGTGTGGTGTCATGGTACCTTTGACAGGTGGGGTGTAACCTGGGAGGGAGGAGCTACAGAAAGGTGATCCTAAAACACAGGACAAGTAAATATGAGATGCATCCTACTACATACAGCATGTACTATTGAATCTAGGTGTAACCTGTAATGTTTGTTACAGTGTTGGCAGACAGACACATACACACACACACATACTAACATAGAGATGCACCTGTAGGGTAGGGTAATGTTATGGCAGCACTGCGTTCAGAGTGTGCCCACTCTGTGCCCAGAAGCACACTGTACTGGCATTGGTAACCACCCCCCACCTGCCTGTGCACCTCTGGCACAGGAAATTGGACACTGTGTTGGACTATCAGGGCTTGTTGTGTTGCTGTGGCTAAATCTGACCCCTGGTGATAAAGGGAGAACATTGCGCCGGGGTATGAGGGTGAACCTGTACACACTAACACTCCTTTATCATCATGAGACAACTGAGGAGTGGCGAGATGAGCTGAGGAAACACACACACACACACACACACACACACACACACACACACACACACACACACACACTCTCAGAAAAAGCCTGAAAACAATGTTTCTTGAATCAAGCCTGCAGCACCAGACTTGTGTCTGATCCTAATCTGACAATCTGAACTGGACTGTCTGAAACCAACTGTTTGAACCTCACTGTCTGACCTGAACTGTGTGAATCAGGCTGCCTGAACACAACTGTCTGAACCAGACTTTCTAAACTGGATTCTATGAATTGGACTGTCTGAATCCAACTGTATAAAACAAACTGTTTTAACTGGACTGTCTGAACCAGTTTCCTGATCAGAGCAGTATTCCTGGATTCAGAATTACAGAAATATAATATTGGAATGTTGGAGTATTACAATTTACATAATTTGAATATACCTACTTTTATGGCTCACCTGCAATATTGATGACCACAGGTGAACTGGGAGCAGAGATTTGAATCCCCTCTAAATGGTATTGGTACAGGCAGGTGTAGCTGCCCCTATCCCCTTGGCTGACTGGACCCACCTTGAAGTGGGGGTCAGGGGACCGGCCAACCTCTTGATATAAATCTGCCTGCCACAGCTGCCGTCTCAATATAAACATCAGTTTATGGTGGTCTGGAGTGGTGGGCGGAGCCTGGCAGTGGAAGTGCACCACTTCACCAGGTAGGACACACATAGACGGGGGCGTAACTGACAGGTGAGGAGGTATAAGGGGTATGATGGTACGTGCTGTGGGAAGAGAAGGGATAAAGATGACAGGGAGAGAGGGGAACATTTTTTTAATTAAATATAATCAATGTCAAAAGATCAAATACATTTTAAAGTTTCATTCAGCAGATTTGATACACTTTGTACTGAACAGAGTGCAGTAGAGCTACTCAAAGATATGCATGGTGTGTGTGTGTGTGTGTGTGAGAGAGAGAGAGAGAGAGATAGAGAGAGAGAGAGAGAGAGATAGAGAGAGAGAGAGAGAGAGAGAGAGAAAGAAAGAAACAGGTGGGTGGAGGAAGGCCTCTTTGGTTTGAATGGTTTAGAATTCAGCGTTTCGGCAGGATGTTAAAATATACGCCCGTGGTTGAAATTTTAACCGTCACACCATTAAGCACACGACACACACACCACACACACTACACACATTACAGAACTAGAACTAACACATTGCAGAACTACAGCTACACACAACACTGCTACACACACATACCTGCATATACACTACAGGCCCACTGTCAGGTAAAGCTTTGATAAAAATATTTCTGTATAATTTATCATACTGTAGTTCTGGAGCTACTTTATGTATAATATTAACTTTTTAAACATTTGATTGTCAAAAATCATTGAACATTTTATTTCTGTTTTACTTGTAACGTATCTCACTCTACTATGTTTCTATCTGCTGACTTCTGCCCTTTCACCTAGCATCTGAAATTTACAGCTTTATTCCAGAATACATTCAATTCATTTTGTCCATCAAAATTCTACACACAATACCCCTCGATGACAAAGTTGGAAAAGTTTATTTGAACTTTTTGCAAATGTATTAAAAATAAGGACATGAAAATATAACATGTTCATAAGTATTCACAGCCTTTGCCACGACACTCAAAATTGAGCTCAGATGCATCTTATTTCCACTGATCATCCTTCAGATGTTTCTACAGCTTGATTGGACGCCTGTGGTAAATTCAGTTGATTGGACATGATTTGGAAAGGCACACACCTGTTTATACAAGGTCACATAGTCAACAGAGCACAAACCAAGCCATGAAGTCTAAGGAATTCTCTGTAGGCCTCAGAGACAGGATTATATTTAGACACAGATCTGGGGAAGGGATCCATTTGTTTGTGGACAGTGGAGTGGATGGATGTCAATGTTCAGGATACTTGAGTTACCTTCTGGTTGTCTCCTTTTAGTTAGGCTGTTATAAGGTAGATCTACGACTCACTCATCACACTCCGGAAATGTTCACATTCTCTGTTCCCCATAAACCTAAAAACAATTTAAAAACATTCCTTCTCTCCACCTTTTCCAAGCTAATGACTGTTCACTGGCCACGGCTGACACCAATGGAAGCTGACCTCAGGCTCTTCTACAACTCCTTCAGAGGCTGTGTCACCACATGTTGCATCTCATGGCATTTGCAAGACCTACAGACCCAGCTGCAACATCTGTGGGTGATTGGGCCTGGGATGCAATAAGGATGCCATAAGGGAACATGTATGCCCAACAAATCTCATCAGAGGTCCAACAGGCTACTAGAGCTTAATTTCAATTGTACAGTTTCCCCAGTAAACCTATCCTTTCACTCTAATATTGTACACTTACATATATCATCATTACATTCAAGTCCTTCATGTTTTTTTTCATGAAACCAAATAACCTGAATAACATTCTGCAACAAGTTCAGATTGATTTTGATTGACTGTATATTTTGTTATAAAATTAAATTGGAGCCTAACTCAACAAACTATTTTGGCCTGCAGTGTGTTCAGAGAGCATCTAAAGTTAAAGAGTATTTGTACACCCAGACAGTGCTGAATCAGATCTAACTGCAGAGATTACTCAACACACACACTCCCACCTCCGCAGACTTTCTCTCACATACACTCACACACACCCTTCATCTCTTCTTTCCTCTGCACCAGCTGCTGCACTACCTGAGAGTACAGAGAGTGGGGATGTGTGGTGGGGATTTGGTGTCAAACGATTTACTGAAGAAACACAACACCTACAGTGTCTTGCAAAAGTATTCGGCTCTATTATGGCTTTTTACATATTTATTACACTACGACCTGTAATAAAATATAATATATAAATCTATTTATATATTATATAAATATTAATATAAAAATCTGAATTGCATGTTGTTTGTGATGCATCTGCACAAATACTTGAAGTGAAATGAGAATTTAAAAGAATTATATATATATATATATATATATATATATATATATACATATGCAGATTTCTTTCCTCTGAAGCCCTTAAATAATTAAGCCCTTAACCAATTACTTCAGAAGTCACACGCATAGTGAAATGAAATCCACCTGAAGTGTTACATAATCTGTCAGTATATACACACCTTTTCTCAAAAGGCCCAAATGCTGCAACACCATTAAGTAAGAGGAACCATTAACCAAACCACACCATGAAGACCAAGCAGATCTCAAAATAAGTTAGGGACAAAGTTGGTGGGACAAAGGTCTGGGTTGGGTTATAAACAAATCATCAAATCCACTATCATCAAATGGAAAGAATATAGTACCACAACAAACCTGCCAAGAGAGGGCCACACACCAAAACTCTCAGACTGGGCAAGAAAGGCATTAATCAGAGAGGCAGCATAGAGGGCAAATGTAACCCTGAAGGAGCTGCACCGTTTCCAAGCAAAGACTGCAGTATCTGTCCATCAGACCACAATAAGCTCTGATCTCCATAGAGCTGGGCTTTATGAAAGAGTTTCCAGAAAAGGTCTTTAGTTTCAGACAAAAATAGGAAGGCTCATTGTGAGTTTGCGGAAAAAGGCATGTGGGAGACTCAACAAATGTAAGGAAGAACGTGCTCTGGTAAGATGTGACCAAAATTAAACTTTTCGGCCACCAAGGACAACGCTGTGTCTGGCACAAAAAAGCACCCAAAAACATCATCCCCACATTGAAACACGGTGGTGCCAGTATCATACTGTGGGGATGTTTTTCAGGATGATGCTCAATACAGGGATATTCTTGAGTTTTGGTCTGAGACAGAGGTTCACCTTCCAACAGGACAATGACACAAAGCATACTGTTAAAGCAACACTTGACTGTTTAAGGGGAAATGTGTAAATGTATTGTAATGGCCTAATCACAGCCCGGACCCAAGAATCTGTGGTCAGAGATTTTTTTTCATTTGTTCTTTCTTTTATTTTATTATGATTTACTTTTATCATCATCATCATCATCATCATCATCATTATTATTATTATTAAATGTGCAAATTAAGAAATGCACATTTTTAAATACACTACGTTTATTGCACACCACTCTGCTACACATATTCAATTTTATTGCATCAGGCTTTGGGCAGTGTATTCATAACCATTAGATGAAAAAACTTTCTATGAGGGACATCAGATTCCATTCACCACCACTGCGAACAATTTGTTTCTCTAGAATGTAGCATTTCATACTAAACCCTGCTTTGGCTCTGTGCACATCTGACCAGATAAATTATGCAGCATTTAGAAGTTAGAATTATGTGACATTGGTACATTCATTTGATCATTTGTAAATGCCTTTCTGCTCAATATAGAAACCACAGAAAATTTCCAGAGTAGAGTTGGGGCCTTAAAATAACCTCAACTTGCCTTCAATTGTGATGTCAGTTACTGAAGCTCTGGTCCTTTTTTACATTGACCAATGGCAATGTTATAACGTAATACAAAACACGCATACACACACACACACAAACACAGTTGTTCTGATTATCTCAGGTACGTTTGGTGGTTACTAGGGTATTGGTAGATGGTAGATGGTCATTGTGCTTTGTGGTTTCTATATCACCCCAGGTGGTTGCTTGGCAGTTGGTAAATTGGTATGTGAGTATGCTGTTGATATCCACTTCTTATGTCATTCTGATGGTTGCTAGGGTGTAGGATGGTTTGAGGTGCCTGCTGAATAAATAAGCATAAATGTAAATGGGAACTCACGTGGAGGTACTCTGATGGTGGTGTATACGCTCATCATGCTGTTGTCATATTGACAGCAATAGTGGGTTTCCTGATCCGGGGCATCTCTCTGCAGCTTAAAGTCAGCATGTAGTTGTTTGGTGTCAAACTGTACCGTGTCCACCAGCTTTTGTATTTGGTACAGTTTGAACACTTGACCCTTGTGACCCTGTGGGGCCTGGCACCGAAACACCAAGGCCGAACCACTTTCTTGAACTTGGATCAGCTCCGGAGCAGGAGGCACGTCAAGTGAATCATCCAGTCCAATGGCTGAACAACACAAAAACAATAATGCAAGATGATTAATACGCAATAACGAGCACATTTCCTGAAGTATATGTGAAGCAAAATGGCTCTCTTCAGTACTATAATGGCTCTGTGTATATGTATATATATATATATATATATATATATATATATATATATATATATATATATAGATAGATAGATAGATAGATAGATAGATAGATAGATAGATAGATAGATAGATAGATAGATAGATAGATAGACACACAAACAGGCATATCGATGTATCAAACATTTATAGAAAATATACTACTAATATAAAAATATACTACCATTATAAATATAAATATGTAACATAACTATATATAACTATAAATGTAAATATGGAATATAGATATGGAGCATCGACTGTTGTGTTCTGTATTTGAGTGAACAAGTGAGTTGAAGACAGGTATGGTATCTATAACAGGATTTCTATGAGTAAATAAAATTTAAATAAATAAATGAATGTGGTGATTTCAGAAACACAGTACAACAGGGATCCTTGTAGAATTTAAACATCTCAACTCAGAACATGGCACAGGCCTCCACATTAGCTCCAGCCTCTTTCAGTGATATGTACACTGGTAAAGCCAGCTATTCAGCTTCTTTTTTGGGGGACGGGTGTTCTATTACAAACTAAACGATCCAAACAGAGAAAAACACACTTAACACATTGGACTAAGAAGTTCCAGTGTGGTTCTAAAAGTTACTATGCAGTTTTTAACTGCTTGTTCTACTCACATTTTCTGGTTAGATTATCAGTCAATCAGTCAATGGAAGTTTATTTTTAAAGCAATTTTTACAACAAATGAGTTGTCATAAACCAGCTTTACAGAAATGCTCAATGGAGCAATCTAGCAGGCAACAATGACAATGAATAACTCCATCAGTCTAAGAGGAAGAAACCTCGAGAGGAACCAAGGCTCAAGTGAAGAACCCGTCCTCCTCTGGTCGACACCGGAGAGCACAGACATAGGCATAAAAAGCTGTAAGTTATGAGGTTATGAGGTGAGTTGAGTAAACCGCTTTGTCATAAAGCATGTGATGTGGTTAAAGTTATGCCTGAGGTTCATGAACTGGTCCGAGTTATGTTAAGTTTTAGTTCTACTGGATAAACAATCAGAGTATGTCTGTCTTTGGTTTTGAAGTAAAAAGTAAAAGCAGAAGTTTGTACTGGGGTTGAAATTTCTGAATAAGAAAAGGGAGTTTTTTTCCTGACTGTGGAAAAAAAAATTTTTTTCTTTATTTTTGTACTTAACAGCTACTTAATTCCTCTTTTTGTTTTATTTTTATTAACATTTTTTAAATATTATTATTGTTATTATTATTATTTGTAGCATTATTGTTATACATAAGTGTACATTGCACATCAAAAGGTTGAAGCTGATGTATTATTCTTCAATACTTACTTTCACGTTCGTCATAGTTATTCTTTAGGATATCGAGCACATTTTCCCTGAATAATCATTTGTTCTGTTTTTTGTTTGTTTGTTTGTTTGTTTTTAAGCACAGGTTGAAGTACTTTAGGCCCAAATGTGCTTTGAATACTGACATCACAACAAGGGGGAAGTGGCCAGGCTTTGCCTTTATTCTCACTATCACTGTCACTGACACTAATATTTACACATGAGTTTTCTTCTAAAGCTGATCAGACCTTAATGTGGTTAATTATGAATAAATCTGTAAATGAAAGATCATCATTTGGTTTCAAACCAGCTTGAAGTGACTCACCAAGATCAGCAGAGAAACTGAGCAGAAAGATGAATCCACACAGCATTCTTCACCCGCAGTAGCAGTAAAGTCCTCCTGTATCAGCGTGTGTGTGTGTGTGTGTGTGTCAGAGAGAGAGAGAGAGAGAGAGAGAGAGAGAGATGAAAGGCAAATTGTGAACAATGACACCACCAAAGGCAGAGAGCAATTCCTCTGAGACAACTCTGCCCCACAGATCAACTTCCTCTTCTGCTGACAGAAGTAAAGTCACAATATTTCCACATCAACATCCACCTTCCGAACATCCGTCCATCTACATCCTCTGTTAGAACACCCACCATCACAACATCCACCATCAAAAAACCCTTCAGAACATCCACCATCAGAACATCTTATCAAACATCCTCCAATCTACATTCAACTGTAGCAACATCCAACAACAGAAACCCCATCAGAACCTTTACCATCACACCATCAGAACATCCACCATTACATCTACCAACAGAACACTCTCTTATCAGAACATCCCCAATCTACATTTAACTATGAAAACATCCAACAGCAGAAAACCTCTCAGAACATACATCATCAGAACACCCACTTATCACAACATCCACCATCAAAAAAAACCCAGAACATACACCATCAGAACACCCACTTATCACAACATCAACCATCAAAAAAAACCCAGAACATACACCACCAGAACACCCACTTATCACAACATCAACCATCAAAGAAACCCCAGAACATACACCATCAGAACACCCACTTATCACAACATCCACCATCCAAAAAACCCCAGAACATACACCATCAGAACACCCACTTATCACAACATCCACCATCAAAAAAAACCCAGAACATACACCATCAGAACACCCACTTATCACAACATCAACCATCAAAAAAAACCCAGAACATACACCACCAGAACACCCACTTATCACAACATCAACCATCAAAGAAACCCCAGAACATACACCATCAGAACACCCACTTATCACAACATCCACCATCCAAAAAACCCCAGAACATACACCATCAGAACACCCACTTATCACAACATCCACCATCCAAAAAACCCCGGAACATACACCATCAGAACACCCACTTATTACAACATCCACCATCAAAAAACCCCCAGAACATACACCATTAGAACAGCCACTTATCACAACATCCACCATCAAAAAACCCCCAGAACATACACCATCAGCAGACCCTCCTAACAGAACAACCACCCATCTACATCCAACCATCTGAACATCCTCCAATCAAAGCATCCACCACATATATCCATGTCCCTTAGAACAATGGTAGAGGACCAGGACCACAATTGAGAACCACTGTATCAACATCCTATCAACATCCCCCCATATATTTATTCATCCATCACACCATCCAATCTCCAAAGTCTTCCACCCATCCATTCATCCACCTCTCCATCCATCTAATCAGATGATGAAACTGTGATGAATGTGAAAATAGAAATGAAATGCTGAGGGAGGTTCTCTTAAATGAAAAAAGCTTCATGACTGATTTTTAAACACAGTGAGCTCATTTCAAAACCACATTTGTTAAAGCCTGGAGAGCTTCATCATTTCTGACAGTGCTCAGCTGGATCTGTGTCAGCCCAGACATCTGCTGCCCCCTACTGTTTTGTAGTTTCATATATAGTCCTGGTAAAAACTGAAGTTCCAAAAATATGTTTTGTCATAGTTTCATTCTTGCACTAATAGATCACCAGACTATTCTAACCATCCTGTTGCTCATACAACAGTCTTGTGAAAGCATGAACTTCCCAAAACAACCTATATATCATATGCTGAACCCGTGGCTGATGGTCCTGTGTGATGAAATATATACAGGGGTTGGATAATGAAACAGAAACACCTCGTTTTTGATCACAATAATTTATTAGTATGGTGTTCTAGGGCCTCCTTTTGCGGCCAATACAGCGTCAATTCGTATTGGGAAGGACATTTTTTGGATACCATCCGTGTTAGCATCCGAACATCCCTTTCAGACAGCTTCCTCTTGTGTCCACAGTTAATCCTGTTGGATGTGGTTCGTCCTTCTTGGTGGTGCTGACATATATATATATATATATATATATATATTATATATATATATATATATATAATGTTGTATATTAATAGGAATACACTAATGAAAATAAACATTATTATTATTTTTAACATTAATATTAGCATTGTTGTTGTTGCAGACATCTGACTAGCTGAATGCTGAATGGTGTGTGTGTGCGCGTGTGTGCGTGTGTGTGTGTGTGTGTGTGTGTGTTTATCTTTGAGGCAGGCCTGTAGAGCTCACACACAGTGTGTGTGTGTGTGTATTATCTGTGCCAGGGCAGAAGGTCAAACACCAACCAAACATCACTGATAACCTCCTTCCCATAATCACCTCCGCAACACATAGCTTCTCAGAACTGATCCCCAGAATACTGTGAAACCCTGCAGACTGAGCCTAACACTAACTTTAACACTAATTTAGCACTGCTGTTTAACACTACCCCTGCTGCACCCTGATCTGACCCTACCACTGGTTCCAACATTGCTGCTTGATTCTACCACCAGCTCTTATACTGTGGGTTGATCTCTCATTTGTCCTGGCACTGCAGCTTGATCCCACTGCTGACTCTAACACTATGACACCACCCTATCACAGGCTAACACTATAACTTGACCCTACTACTGGTTATAATACTGTGGCCTCATCCTAATACTGACTATAACGTTGTTTTGATAGTACCATTGGTTCCACACTGCTGCTTGACCTCCTGGAGACGGTGTATAATCTAAAGCAGTAGTTTGTATCACCATGGCTTGACCCTAGTGTTGATCCTAAAACTGAACTGACCTTGAACAAAATTGTTTGCATGTCAGATAATATTTATTACGTGTTCTGCTAAAGCCTTTGACACAAAATGATTTGTCAGTATTACTCAACTTCTGCTCTAATAATTTTTTTCCAGTGACATAAACTCTCTCCACCAATCACAGCTCTCTTTCTGATGCTGGTAATATGTTATCAGCCAGCCATGACTACTGAATAGAACTTTTAATGAACTCACTGTGGATCCTCCTCACCTGTTGAGCTGCGTCTCCATGATCCATTCAGAACCAGTTCAACCAGTTCTCATTTCTATGTAATGCACTTTGTAGGTTGTAAAACAGCATTTCCACTGAAACAGCTCTTGATCTATCTGATCTAAAGTAACTTTAATTCAGCAGTTGGTGAGAGTGGTACATCTGGATTATTTTTCTGTTGTTTTTTTGCTCTGTAGGTAGTGTGCTCTGTTTGAGATGGTGCAGATCATTTCTTCTCAGAAAGAGTAAACTGTGCAAGTTTGTAGTGAAAGGTTAAAAGGTTTTTAGATAATCAGTTCCATAGCCATATGAATTAAAACTGTTTCACCATTGATTCAGTTCTTCTGAACACATTATTTATTTTTGTGTGTGTACCAAACAACTCCAAGGATATTGCTTTGCAATGGTGTAAATTAAAGCGAAAAAGATGCTTGTGAATATTACATTTTTTTATATTATCTTACATATTTTAACCACCGTGCCCAACCCAACCACTAATTTGTGCTAGACCCAGATATTATTACTACTGGAGAATGAATAGAATAGAATAGAATAGAATAGAATAGAATAGAATAGAATAGAATAGAATAGAATAGAATATAACTTTATTGATCCCTTGGGAGGGTTCCTTCAGGGAAATTAAGGTTCCAGTAGCAGCATGGAATTCAGCATCAGTACAGTACAGAAGTAGAAAGATAGATAAAAATGATTTAGTAAGAGGCACTATATAAATATATAGAATATATAATATAGAGACTATATTACAATATAGATAATAGTGCATGAGAAAAAGGGTCTTGTTGGAGGGTACTGCACATTATTATTGCACTTTGAAAAACTGTTTATTGCACATGGAGTCCAGTTGTGTTGTAGTGGTCTGGTTGCAGATTACTGTTAATGCTGTGCAAGTGTAAAGTTTTTTTTGCTATCACATCTTTTCTGTAATAGTTAACAAATGAAAGAGAGGATCTCTTCGTTTCCCCTCCCCAGGCTCCACCCACAAACTTCACTCTTCTGGGAGGGTTTTACACTAGATGTACTCTTGCTGTGAGGAGGATTTGACTTCATTCAGCTCTGAAAGAAAGACAACCAGTGAGGTCAGGTACTGAAGTTGAATGATTTCCTTACTACTCCTCTACCCTACTCCTCCGATTCACTCCATCACTCCAGAGAACCCCAAAGCCCAATGCTCCAGCTCCAGAATGTTCCATCTGGTGGGGAATGTGCTTTTTTGATTTCATACCCAGTTTTCATTTTCCAGCTGACTTTTACCCATAAGAATAGATGGTGGGAGTTTGGCATAAGTATGTGTTCCCCTTATGTCACCTTTGTGTGATATCATACAAACTTGCAATATACAAGTCACAATATAAAATAACAAGCCATATATACCTGGGGCACCATAGCAACCACATGAAAATCACCATGAAAAGCAACTGCTTAGAAACAGCATAGTACCTGTCTAGTAATTCCACAGCAATCACTTGCAATACCATAGCAAGTGCTTGGCAACAGCATAGCAACCAATTGGAACAGCACAGAAAACCACTAACAATATCATAGAAACCACCTATGTAACCACATGTAAATGCTTACTTCTAAATGCTCTAATAGCTTTAGTGTAAACTTATCCAAATATGATTTGTTAAACTATCCCTTTAAGAAAGTTTTTTGGGGAAAGGGACAGATAGTGGAATTTCTGCTGGCTCCGAGACAGCTCACGTACATAAGACCTTTCTTAAAAGTCATGACACAAACACAGCACAACCCCACCCTTGAGGTCACAACTGCCTGAACGTAGGGGGTCTTACAATCAACTTTACAGCTGATAGTCAGAGAGAGAGAGAGAGAGAGAGAGAGAGAGAGAGAGAGAGAGAGAGAGAGAGAGAATATCTGTAATTGTGAGGCTCTGTGAAACTCTAGTAAATCTATAAATCTAGTACAGTTGATACACCATTGTTGTGGCAGCCTAAGTTTTCAGAGAACCAAACTCGGAACTCCTTAAGGCCACTGGTTTCTGGGCAGTGTAAGCGGATGGCTGTGACTCAAGCTGTTCTGCCCTCATTCAGCTCTTTCTCAAATTTCAGCAAAACTGCACACACCATGACGGTAAGACTTTTTAAATAATAATAATAATAATAATAATAATAATAATAATAATAATAATAACCTACTACAACTAATAATAAACAGCTTTATTTATATAGCAGCTGCCTGCATTGCAGTGCACAGACCAGGTAAGATTGGTAAAGAAATTTATATAACTCTGGAGTAATATCTAATGTAATGTTAAAATATTATTTACAGTAATATTATTGTTATTATTATTATTATCATTATTATTATTATTTAAAAAAAAAAATAAATAATAATAATAATAATAATAATAACATATGCTAACAATTGTGTATTTAACAAGTAATTGCTGTAAAATGTGGCATACTAGTATTACTAGTATTACTTGTGCTACTACTACAGCTATTACTACTACTACTACTATTACTACTACTGCTACTATTACTACTACTACTATTACTACTAATAGTAATAATAATAATAATAATAATAATAATAATAATAATAATAATAATAATAATAATAACAATAACAATAATATTATGCAGTACTATTTCCTATTAAGGAAAACAAAACAAAAAAATGAAGACTCAGACAGAAATAACTGCATAAAATATACTCAGTGTATGTGTGTGTGTGTGTGTGTGTGTGTGTGTGTGTGTGGAGGAGGGGTGTTAAGGGGTGTGTGTTTTAATGAGATAATGAAATACAGTAATTACAGTGTTAACATGAGGAATATATTAGCACTATATGAAGACAGGCGTAGTCCATGTTCTAGATAACAGTGTCATACATTATCACCATGTAATTAAGTCTCTGCAGTACCACCAATGCAACCTTTTAACCATATATACAATCAGTGTCTTTACTTTAATAAACCCATTTGTACAGAAGCAAATATGCCCCATCTTGGTTAATCGACTGCATTTGAGGAAAGGGAGGAAACTTTAATGTTCTGTGTCATCGTGGTTCTCTTTCTCCTGTCCCTCCCAAAGATGTGGAAGTTTGAGGACTGTCCCATGAGCAGTCTACACTCACCATCTGAGAGAACCGCATGTGTAAGTGGAAACCACATAGACACCTATCAACACCAGAAACACCAGCAGCATGTCCAAGATAGTGAGGCAACCTGGGACATGGACTTGCTGCTGAATGAGTGGGGCAACACCTCTCCAAACCACAACAGAGCTCAGAACTACATTTCCCAGAATCCTCTGCTGCAAGATGGAAATGAGCAGAGGGGTCCAACTGGACTGGATGTCCAGCATGGTTATCACTCAGGTTCTCTGGTGGATCTTCTGTCCAATGAGTGTGTGACCTCTTCTCTGCCCACACCCCTCTACAGCGCCACCTATAGCACTGAACATCATGAGAAAGGTGTCCAGCCCCTCCCCACTTCCCACATGCCCAGTTTTCCTCACTCAACTGGCCACAAGGTGAGGGCATGGGAGTTTGGGCACCACTACCCCCATCTGACTCAATTCTCTGAGGGGGTGGGGCCTCTTCACTCCATGACCCCATCCCCTCAGTATCAGTACAGCTTTGTCCAAAGCCATGTCCATTCCAGACCTTATCCACCTCAAGTTGGATATGGCCACATCCCACCCTCCCATATTCACACCACCAGTGTTTTACCAGACTCCACGGCACCCCCTGCTATAGTGGAAGTGAAGCGAAGTCGCAGGACAGCAGGCAGGAGGAGGGTGGCAGTGCACTGCTGCAGTTACCCCGGCTGCACCAAAACATACTCCAAAAGCTCACACCTGAAAGCACACCTGCGTACACACACAGGTAAAGACACACACACACACACACACACACTTAAGTGAAGTTGCCATTGCTAGTTTGGAAGTGCACACAGTGGCAATTTTAAGCAAGTGACTTTTTTTTCTTCTCATCCATTTCATCCATGTTCTGCCCCAAGCATATTTTATATGGATCAGCTGTAGGAGGAATGGTGGAGCTAAACTGCTGTAAAGTGAATGGATGGAGATAAACTCCTATGGGCTGAATGGGTGGGGCTAAACTGCTGTAAACGGAAAGGGTGGAGCTAAACTGCTGTGGGCTGAATGGGTGAGGCTAAACTGTTGTTGGATGAATGGGTGGGGCTAAACTGCTGCTGGATAAATGGGTGGGGCTAAACTGCTGTTGGATGAATCGGTGGGGATAAACTGATGAAGACTGAATGGGTGAGGCTAAACTGCTGAAGACTGAATGGGTGGGGCTAAACTACTGTAGTCTAATAAACATGTGAACATGTTTGTGGACATTCTTTGAATGCATGTATTATGCAGCTTTAAGTTGCATCCATTGCTGCTACGCATGTGCAAATGCACATACACAACTTGTCTAGCCCATCAAGAGAAGTATTAGGACTCACTGGAGCAGATAGACATTATGTGTAAAACCAGGGTGAGACAGAGATGAATAAAGCTCCCCAACATTAAGCTGCAGAGCAGTGAGTCTGTGTTTTCCATAATGACGGCACTCCATTCACTACTTTTGGGATGAGTTGGGAACTTTCTGATGGGGTAGGTTCGGGATCATTCAACAACCTGATGTCACAAAATGCAATCATATACTCAAAGCAATTTTCCAATAGGAAGCCCTACTTTTAATACCCTTGGTTTCAGAAGAACTGACGAATTAGCAGTATTTCCCAATACTCTTGTCTATGTAGTTTATGTAAATTACTTTACGTTAGGTATAATGATGGTCTTTATCTGCAGGGGAGAAGCCGTACAGCTGCAGTTGGGATGGGTGTGGCTGGAAGTTTGCTCGTTCTGATGAACTGACGCGTCACTACCGTAAACACACCGGCTTGAAGCCCTATGAGTGTTTGCTGTGCCAGCGGGCCTTCAGCCGCTCAGACCACCTCGCACTACACATGAAGAGGCATGCCTGATACACAAACACACAGTGACATACTAAGAGAGAATTTGTGTACAGTGGTATTTAAAAGTTTGTTTAAATGCCACTTTTATGTATTTCTGTATAAATTTGACGTAATAAAGGTTTCTCATAGACATCCTAAAAGTAGGTCAAGGGAACCAAATAAAAAAATGAAACAAAAATAATACACTTGGTCATTTAATATAATCCAATATTGCATATTTGTGAGTAGCAAAGGTATGTGAACCTTTGCTTTCAGTATCCGGTGTGGCCCTCTTATGCAGAATTAACTGCAACTAAGCGTTTCCAGTTACTGATGATTAATCATGCATTAATTTTTGCCCCTCCTTGTATACAAAAGAGCTTCAGCTCTGTTATTTTGGTGGTTTTCCTCCATAAACGGAACATTTCTATTGGAGTTCTCTTGACATTTTCTTTTAAATTCTAAAAGCATTGTTTCATCATAATGGCAAACCATCCTGGCCCAGATGCAGCTAAACAGGCCCAAACCATGATGCCACCAACCCTGTGTTTTACAGATGAGGTTTTTCTAATAGAATGCAGTTTTTCCTTTCTCCACACACAACAATTCTTATATTAAAAAAAAACATATTTTGGTCTCATCTGTCCACAATACATTGTTCCAATAACCTTCTAGCTTGTCCATGTGAACTGGACTAGCAAACTGTAAATGGGTTTCTTTTGGAGAGCACCCTTGTACTTGGCGTGATCTTTGTTGGAAGAGAACTCCTGAGGAGTCTAATGTGTAATATTGGATAGTTTTCTTCAATTCGTAAATGATTATGTGTAATATTTTGGTCTAATATGTTCAATATTTTTATCCTTATCTATGTTAGGACTTGTGTCTAAATCTGATCACGTTAGGTCAAATTAATGCACAAATATATAAATTACTAAAGGTTTTGCAAACTTTCAAGCACCACTATACATGAATTGAATAAACTGATTTCTTTAGGACTCTGAAGTCTGAGTTTAGTGTTTTCTGAGTTTATCTGCTGTAAATTAAATTGTGCAGAACTGATGTTGAGTGAGTTCTGAAGCAACAGATGGAGCTGTAGAGCAGGAGAAACGGTAATGGAGAGCACATAAATACACACACACACACACACACACACACACACACACACACACACACACACACACACACACACACACACACACCAGCCAAAAGCTACTGAACAGTAATCAGATCTGCAGTCTATAGTTGGTGCTGGGTGGAATAGAGGTTACACAATCCCATGGCTGTAATATTCCAAAGTGACCCAAACATCTGCTTTAGAAGAAACTCAACATCAGTTCTTCAACACCTATTCTCTGTGTGCTCCAATGGGTCCGCCTGATGTCCTGAATGTGCAGATTTTAAAAAGAGCTGATATGTGTAACTATTTATGAAATAGAGGTGTAATTAAGCTACAGTTATTAATAGTCTTGCATTGATTGAATGTTGCTGAATTGTTATATTATTATAACTTTTTAACATATATTTCTATATTTATATGAACTACCATAATAAATTGACACAGGGCTTCAAAAAGTGTAGAACTCATTACTCACCCATAGAGGGCAATAGAGGGCAACTGAACATCAGATAACAACCCCAGAAACTGCAACAGACAACACATTCAATAAACAAAACAACACCTTAAATAAACACAACATCTGCAATAATCACGTACAAATAACAAAACAACAAATTCAACTACACAACACTTTAAATAAGCAGATCTGCGATAAACACCCACAGTGAACAAAACAGCATTCTAAACTACACAACACTTCAAATAAACACATCTTATATTAACACAACACCTGCAATAAACAATTTCAATAAACAATACAGCAAATGCAATAAACAATACAATGTAAATAAACACAACACCTGCTATAAACCCCTACAATTAACAAAACAACATTTTAAATAAACAACACAACACCTGGAATAAATACCTGCAATGAACATCAACTATTAACAAAACAACACTTTAAATAAATACAACCCCTAGGGGGTGAGGGGTGAGGGGGTATTCCAGAAACCGGGTTATGTCACTAACCCTGGTATCTGAGTTCACTCTGAGTTTCCTTTACAGAAACTGAGATCAAAGAGTGTCAGAGTCAGTTCCCATAGCAGCTTATGTTCTGAAGCTAAGGTTTACTTAACCCTAACACGGGGTTGCCCCCACTACTACACAAACATGACATGTCCTTTATTTGAGGATCCGATACACATCACAGCTCAAATGATTCATAGGGTTCTTCAACAGGAATGCAAGATGAAATCATTATAGACATCTTAATCTTACCTAATCTCAATCATCTATGTGATGATTCAGTTACTGCAACAACACCAACAATCACTGTGAAGAGACAGTATTACATTAAAATGTGTTAAGACTGTATCAATGTAGGGACCATTCCACAGTTTCTGCTCTAGAAAGAGGATACTGTGAATGAAATGTAAAGAACCTGCCTTGAACATAGGCATCATGTGTCCTTAGGGTTGTTGGCTCTGATGACCTTTCTACACGGATTCCTTCAGTTATAGACTGGCCACTCTGCCCGTCGATACCCTTTGCTTAGGGTCAACCTACTCAGACTTATCTGATCAACACTGATCAGTTGTTCCTGGAACTGAAAACTCAGTAACTGCCATGCGGAGATAAGTCGACTCAGAGTTCAGGGCTGAGTTTAAAGTTTGATAAATGGAGCATTCACACCAAGCTCATTCTGAATAACTCAGTTCACATCTATACTGTGTAATCATGCAGAGAATTTAGACCAGTGGACCAAACACAGACACGAAAAAAAACTTTGAAGACCTCAAAACAGGCAACAGGCCTGGATCGACCACATCAGCCAAAACAGTCACATACATAATTAAAAGTCAAGAATGTAAAATGACAATAAAAACTACATGCAATAAATATGTAATAACTGAACGCATAAATTATGCAAGGGAAAGTTAAAATAAATAATCATAAAATAAATAATGCAATTAATAACATTTAAATATAATGTAAATATTAAATTAAAATCTGTGTGTCTGCTTACTCAAAATGATAATTGAACATAACTGAAATGTAAAAGCCGTATAAGCCAAAATATGTTCAAGATATCTGACATTTCTTTGGAGATATCTTAAAGGATTTAAAACTTGTCATATTTACTAATACTATTTCTAAATCTCTTCAGTCTACATTTGATTTCGTCACAATAATCTACATATTTATAATATCTTAACAGAAATGTATGATATCTTTCATTAGATTAACCCGCCTAAAGGAGTTAATCTTATCTTACAATAAGTCATAATTTCATTGTAAATTAAATGTAAGTTTCAGTTAGTCGGTAATTAATAGCAGATATCTTCAATTGGGGCTTCAGTACAACCCAATGGTAAATGTGGTGCCATTCTCACTAGTTAAATTTCACCTACTCAAAATATAATCATACTCTAATATATTTATGACAGATATTTGTAATGCAAGTCTGGTTACACAAATGAATGTTAAAACAGCTTGTCATGGGATTGGGGTTTTACTAGGCAGGCAGCGTAACGGTTGCCTAGGGAACCTAACAGACACTGAGGGAGCAAATGGGGGTGAACAGAGGGGGAGGCAAGGGTCTAATTCAAAACCAACCAGCTGCAGCCGCAGACACAACACACACACACACACATGCACACTTATTTCGACCCCAAATTCCCCAACCCCCAGCCTGAGTGTGTGTGTGTGTGTGTGTGTGTGTGTGTGTGTGTGTGTGTGTGTGTGTGTGTGTGTGTGTGTGTGTGTGCATGTGTGTGTGTGCGTGTGTGTGTGTGTGTGTGTGTGCGTGCGTGCGTCTGAGAGTGAGGTAACAGAATTGCTCTTGCAGGAATCTCCATACACTCAGTCTGTTCAATCGTCTCTCTGTTTGTTCACCTGTCTTCCTCACTCTCTATCTGTCTTTCGGTCAGTCCATTCACCTTTACGTTTATTCATCTGTCTGCCCATTCATCTAGCTGTCTGTCTGTTCATCAGGCTTTCTATCTGTCCATTCAGCTGTCTGTTTGTTCATTTTTCTGTCTTTATCTGATCTCTTTTTTATTTGTCTATCCACTTGCCTGTCTGTCTCTCTGTCCACCCATCTGTTTCTCTGCTCGGTCTGTCCATCTGTCTGTTTATCAACAAACAGATGAGCAGAGATGGGCAAAAACAACAACATCATCTATCCATCTGTTGGCCCACCTAAACCACAGCAGGTGGTGTAACCTTGTGGATGAGTGTCGTTTGACTTCTAAAATGTATAAAACAGGAGAAACCATTTAGATTAAGCCCCGTACAAAATTCTGACTGGGATATTAGTGTATATAGTTAATGGTATTATAGGTGATTTATATAGTTATAGATACATACTTAATAGTTGTGTAGCCAGTGTACATATCCTGCCCTACCCCAAAATAAGACAGCAGTTGCATGTTATTACAGAGATGTGCATGCAACCAGGGGGCAGAAAGGAGCATTCTAAATGCTAGAGATCAGTAACAACAAGGAGTTGATGTGCAGTAAAACACCACTGCAGTGAAGGTGGAAAATCTCGAGGTGATCACATCTGCCAAACACCACATTTTGCAGAACACCACAGAACAGTATGGATCCAAAATTGAGAACTAGTTTATTGAGGTAATAGGTGCGGTCCAAGCTACAGAGGCTTCCAGTGTAATCTGTGTAAAAATATTTCCTCACTGTTCCATTGTTACCTTTGTGGCCAACATTTTTACAAATAAATATTTCAACGCCTTTGACATTAATCTAAAGTTTATTTGGGTGGATATTGATTTATCTACAGTTATCTTAGATTTACAATGTCTTGTTATGAGGTAGCGGGTAATATCGCACAGCCCGAACATCGGCCACTTCGGGTCTTGTTCAATTCTCCCTTCTCCGAACAACTGACAGAAATCCAAAGAATTCCTGATCAATCGATTGACTACGGAAACAAAGGGAACTAGGTGTCACACCCAAGTAGCCGAAACTGGGGACCAGCCGATGACTACCTACACTAGTTTCATGACACAAAATGTCACGATGCTGTTGATATTGTCAAATAAGCAACAGACTCAAAAAATTCACTGAAAACCAGTGAAACAAGTCTTTTAATTACTGGGTCAAGATTTTACTAAATCAACACTGAGTTGAATAAAGTTAAACACTCCTGGCTGTGTTACCAAAGGTTGCTTTGCTTTGCTTTGCTTTGCTTTGGAAAAAGTCAAATTATCTGCACCATTTAAGGTGGAATGGAGAGCTGGAATGAGCTTAAGGTGGAATGAACAAAGGCACTTTCTTCATGTCAGTGTTGCAACATTGAAGGTGGATCAGACACTTCAAACAAGAACCCCAGTTCAGCCCCATAGACCTGCTCGGTCCCCCACAGCTCTACTAATCCACCTGTGTACCCCGTGTGTCCAGCAGGCCTGTTTCAGAGGCAGAGTTCCTGCAGTAAAGGAAACTCTGGGTGATGTAATTCTGCTCCTATTGTGTAACAACGAGCCAGGCTGCCCCACTCCTACTACCTGATGCTCATATGTGGTCAAAAATAAAACACGGTGGATTAGATGTTAATGTGGATTAAAATCACTCCCAGTGGCCTTTTAATTGATCTGTGGTTGAAAGAAAACAAGAACGTGACCAGGCGCCCAAAGCCTCTGTTACGCAACCGCTGACCTACTAACACACATTACAGGACTGTGACTGTGTGTGTGTGTGTGTGTGTGTGTGAGGGAGTGAGTGAGAGAGCGAGAGAGAAACTGGAGCATAGCATCCGACATGAGGACACGAGTAGGGAGGAATTGTCGGCGAATAGCAGCACGCAGCACGCAGAGGAGGGAGTCCGGCGGAAAGTCACGATTTTAGGGCACAAACACTGAAATCTGGACCCAAACCAGACCAGCCTGAGAACAAAACGCTCCCAGTCCACCCCACACCGGATTCTGCTTCCCCCGTGAGGGACACGAGCCCGGTCCGGTGAGTATCTGCTCCGAACCATCACATCACCCTATTTTAATCCGTATTTAACGAAACACTGGTGTCTGAACGCCATTAACGTAGCGAGCCAAACACCACGTTATGTTACTTTCAAGCTGACAGAGTGGCCGCTTCGGGGTTGGTTGTGATTTTAAACGGGGTGTACCACGATTATAGGTGTTTGTTCGTTTTGAAGTGAAATGTAAACACTAATATTATGGAATTTACAAGATACGCTATTCGTAAATATTCGTGCCAGCGTTTGTTTTCTTTCCCGCCCGTATTCCAACATGTCCCGCCTTACCGGCGTTGCGATTGGCTGGAAGCGCACGAAGGCCGCGATGTGATTGGAGACTTTGGATGTATCCGCCAATTGCGTGGCGCGTGAGGCGGGACTTTGTCTAAATACGGGTGGGAAAACAAAACAACGCTCGCCGTCTGATCGCTGCATTGTTCATGTTCAATGTCACGGCAGGACAGCTTTACCCTCCTGCGCGCTTTAGGGTCTCGTTTTTACAGCGGGGTAACAGAGCACAGGCTGTTAAAAAGCACAGCTGCACCACGGTTACAACTGCAGGTCGAACCGATGCAGAATTCCTGAAAAGAATCCCAGGCTGTTTTCCAGTCCACGTGTTTGTCAGACAATGCCGCGCAGTCCGGGAAGTGACTCCCGTCCGCGGCCACGTTACAGCGCCGCCGCGTGCACGCGCACAGTGCCGTGCGGAGTTTGATCAGTACATACTGTAAACATTCAGAGTTTTCCATGTCCTCACTCTGAGACACACACACACACACTCACACACCTTGCCACAGCATATGCTGTAGGGCATCTCTTACGCATTCTCTGCATGACTCACCAAACAGCCTGAGAACAGAGATCACTGTCTCACACTGTCCACCAGACACTGTCTCACACTGTCCACCAGATATTGTCACAGACCCTGTCCACCAGACACTGTCTCACAGACACCTGTCCACCAGACACTGTCTCACAGACCCTGTCCACCAGACACTGACTCACAGACCCTGTCCACCAGAGGTTGTCTCACAGACCCTGTCCAACAGACACTGTCTCACAGACCCTGTCCACCAGACACTGACTCACAGACCCTGTCCACCAGAGGTTGTCTCCCAGACCCTGTCCACCAGACACTGACTCACAGACCCTATCCACTGGACACTGTCCCACAGACCCTGTCCATTGGACGCTTTCTCACAGACGCCTGTTCACCAGACATTGTCTCACAGACACTCCACCAGACACTGTCTCACAGACCCTGTCCCACAGAACCTGTCCACCTGACACAGTCCCACAGAACCTGTCCACCAGACATTGTCTCACAGACCCTGTCCACCAGACACTGACTCACAGACCCTATCCACCGGACACTGACCCACAGACCCTAACCACAGGACACTGTCCCACAGACCCTGTTTCAAAACTAATATATAATATTGTATATCCTGTTTTTGATTCGTGATAAAGACGTGAAAATGTGTGATATTGAAATTAGTCTAAAACATTGTTAACACATACACACACACACACACACACACACACACACACACACACACACACATTCCATTAGTCCTGCATAGCCCTGTTCAAATGACACATTGTTGATGTTCATAATGGTTTTTACTGTACAGATAAAAAAGAAATCATATAATATATTTGTTAATATTGTATTCATGGTTTAAAACTTAAAGTATATTTACACGTATCAACACACATACACATACCCTTGGAATTATCAGGTTCTATGTGCATTCTGAGCAGTTTTGATGTATTGAGTTTTAAAGCCTTTATAGTAACACTGACGTATATGGAAATAGAAACCTTGCTGTTCTACAAGTACACAGTGGAATGAAATGATGTTACTCCAGGACCATGGTGTAGAACAATACAAAACATACATAAATTGCAGAAATATGTGCAAATATAAAACTAGAATAAAACAATACACACAATAATATGGCAGTCATTAGACACATACAGAGAGGACAGTGTAGTGCCAACACAGCACTTATTCTGAATGATGTGGTTAAAATAAGCTGCAGAAATGCTAATGAGGAGTCACTAGGAGGAGTCAAATGGCTTGGGGAATGAAGCTGTTACCTAGTCTGGCAGTTATGGTACATAGACTCTGATATTGCCAGATGGCAGCAGAGTAAGAAGAGTTTGTGTGAGGGGTTACTGGAGTCATCCACAATGCTGGTGGCTTTGAGCATGCAGTCTGTGTGGTCTAAATGTCCATGAGGGAGGGGAAAGAGACACTAATGATCTTCTCAGCAGTCTTCACTATTCGCTGTAGGGTGTTATGATCAGAGGCAATGCATTTCCCATATCAGGTAGTGATGGAGCTGCTCAGGATATTCTCCACAGTCCCTCTGTAGAAGATGGTGAGGATGAGAAGGGGAAGATGAGCTTTCCTCAGTCTCCACAGGAAGTACAGATACAGCTGATATCTCTTAGCTATGGAGCTGGTGTTGAAGGACAAGGTGACGTTCTCTGCACTATGACCACTAAGGAATAATGTCTTTGATGTTTAGCAGGAACTGGTCACCTCATTCTCTTCTGAGGTCAAAAACCTTCCTTAGTTTTGTCCACATTCAGAAACGAATGGCTGGTTTTGCACCAGTCCGTGCAAATGGCTGACTCGCCATTCTTGCTGATGAGGCCCACCGTAGTTGTGTCATCAGTGAACTTGATGATGTGTTGAGTCAGCAGACCCTGAACTGTGAGTGAGCTACACATACAAAAGTAATGTCTCTCAGTATTGTGGTAGGTTTGCACCTTGAATATGTTCACTCAGTTCCTCAGTGGAGTTTTTATAGTGCAGCCAAATCATCCCACATTTTCAAACAGGGATAGGTCTAGCAATGTGACTGGCCATGGCATAGTATCTGTGTCTTCAGGACGAGCTGATGAGACAGTAACAGTATGTGTAAGAGTGTTGTCCTGTAGGAATAGCACACTGGAGTGTGCGTTCAAGGGTCACTACCTGGAGCTAACCATGGTAGACATAGATTGTTAAAATTAATAATGTAAAGGAGTGAAGTGATCATTTCTGACTGCAGTGTGTGTAGTAGCATGTGAGTAGTGACTAGTGTGAGTACAGTGTGAGTGAATGTAGAGCAGAAGGAGCTTTGTGTGAACAGTCAATCAGAGCTGGATGGTGTTGGGCATAGACTTATGCATGACTGCATAAATGTTTGAGCACCCCAGCTTTAAAGAATGGTACCTGAAAAAGTTCTGCCGGAGCCAAGAGAGGTTTCAGCAGAGTTGGGGATTTCATGTCCAGCAAGTCAAAATTCACCCCAGGATTTTGTTCTCAAGTTCACAAGTTACTTGTTTTGAACTTTATCTAACATATTCTATATATTAAAATGCTGACATCATCAGTTTATGTCAGAGACACACACACACACACGCACACACCCCTGTGTGTCACACTGAACCTCACCTGAACTTCAGCATCTTCCATAAGGGCAGGATTACTATCTAGAACAGGAGTGCACATCTCCTGGAGGGCCGCTCTCCAGCAAGGTTTGGTAGTTGCCCTACTTAAACATCTTGTATGTAAAGAAACTATTGTACAATTATTCCATAAAGTATACTATAATATTTCTTTAAGGCATTATATAACGTTCTGTAACATGTAAGATAGTGACTTTATAGGACTTCATATAAAGGTGGTACATTAGGGTTTTACACCTTTATATAAACCAATTCGATATGAAGGGTTCTGTAAGGCTGGGCGATATGGTCAAATAAAAGGCTGAATAGTGATTTGCAATACAATGTTTGATGTGAACAAATGAAAGTTCTCTATATTTGAATATTGAACTTTGATCTTCATTTCTTTTTATACACACTCATCATCATGCCAGAGCTCTGTCTAATGCCCTTCCATGGTGTGTTTAAGAATGTGAGTGGGGGCGGAGAGCAGCAGAGTAGAGGAGGAGCTGAGAGCAGTGGGTGGAGCTTGAAACAGAACATTATTCAAAATCTGTAAAACTCAAGAGAAACAATATTGCCTCAGCAATGTCATACTGTTTATATCCCGATATAGATATATCAATATATCGCCCACCCTACTGCCTTGAGTGAAGGTACTTTTGAGTTACAGGAGCCACTTTTGGATCCGTATAGAAACCCTTAGTAATGGTTCTTTACATAACAAGTGTGATGAACACTGTTTGTATATTAATTTTAGTTTTACCCAATTTTGACCTAGTTTATAACCTCGGAACAGTTAAAGAACAGTGCCGTGTGGAGTGTGATGTACGTGTGGGTTCTAGGTTGAGGAACTGTGATGTGTGGATAATTGGAGCCGTGCTGACGTTTGCTTTTTTCTCTCTCTCTGCTGGGCGCCGCAGTGCTGCTGAATTCCGCTCTCGTCTGCCAATCGGAATCCGGCGGTCCGCCTTCTCCCATCTGCTATTTTTAGTCTGCACTATAATTCCTCACGGCTCACTCACCCCTCCCTGCCTCATTCTCCCTCCCTCCCTCACCACCTCTCTCTCTCCGTCCCACTGACCTATTTTCTGGCGCAGCGTCAGTGACGGCACAGTGTTTACGGAGCTGACCGTTTTTAGGTCAGTGGGACACTTGCTGTACCTTGTGCTCCTAATTGGAATTCACCCTGCTCTGACTGAAATAAGCCAGCATTCCTGAACACCACATATCCTCCTGGGCCACAGATTGGGCTCAGCAGAGGGAGCCGAGCTCCCAGACTGTGCTGAGCGGAGTTCAGTAGTGAGCTGCAGCGGACTGTCTGAGTTACATAACACACTCCTATTCCCCCTTGGGGATCCTCCGCAGATCAGAACCAGCAAAATTCCCATCTCCAGCCAACCGCACCCTCAATACCCTTACAGTCAATATTCACGGACATGAATTGGAGGATGGGGCACTAAAACAAGAAGAAATTGTACACACTTTGAAGGGTTCTTTAGTAAAGGCAGTGGTTCTATAGACCAAAGAACCATTTGGCTCTTTTAACCAGAGTTAGCAATCCGTTTTGTTACCTAACTTGTTTCCTTTACTTCACCTAACAGTTGCTTCCCCAGCAGAACGTGTGTTTCATGAAGCTGTGTTAATCACTGTATTCTGTATTGAATAAAGAACCCTTTCAAAAGATTGGTACTCTTTTTGCAGGGTGTACATTTTTTTGTAATTTCCTTCAGACAGATTAAAATCACGTCTGTGTTGAACAACAAACTGTACCCAAAAGTAGACCCATTATTGTGACCACATAGAGCTATGGACTATAGGACTACTACTAAACCACATCAGAAGATAATTGTTAGTGTTGTATCGTTGGTAAGCTTGCCAGGTAACCGATGTGTAACTACAACTACGGCAACTCCTGACATGTGTTCAGTGGAGAGGCAGTTACTTCACAATCAGCAACACCTTTGGGTTTAGAAACAACAAAACAATGGCTCTGCTAAAAGCCATGTTTCAGAGCTTATGTTGCCTGCCAGCAGTGGTTATTTGAGAAGGTGTTTGAGGCAGTTGAGGCAAGTGTGTCCCAGCAGTCTCTGGCTGTCTCCAGCACTGGCTCTGCAGTCCTGGCTGGCTGACAGAGCTGTGTTGTTATGTGACAGTGCAGTGTCTTACACAATAAGCAGCTTTTCTGCAGAGCTGTTACGCACTACACTCCGTCACTCTCCTGACCCACATTTCTCGAAAGCTCCTCAGATAGCGAGAGACAAATGCAAAGCCTGCGAGTCTGTCTTCAGGGACTAACTTGGACAAGTGTCTAAAAAAAGAAGTCTGCGAATTATGACAGCTAAAATGCCGAAGCTCATTAAGATCACTGAATGGAAAGACAGATATAAATATAAAATCCATCTTTTATTTTCATTCCATTTCATTTTCATGTGTGGGTGCATTAGTGTTAGGCATCAAGGCATCAGTGTGAAAGCAATTCTCTAAAAGGTAGAAGCTTGAAATGTTTGGTAAAACAAGATGTTAGGGATATTTTTTTTATTCAGTATGTCTCAGTTGTGGCCTTAATGTTCTAGATTCCATTAAACCAATCTTTGTTTTTTGTTTTTTTTACACAGGTTCACCTGGCAGCAGCGACTGAGTTTCAGCAAAACGTGGACAAGGATCAACTGACCAAAACCTTTAAGAAGAGACAGTTTCAAACAGTATTGCTTGGACCCGTCATCTTATTTGTGGACTGTTTTGAAATATTTACCAAGACTTGTCCCAATGAGGGACGTTTTTGTCGAGTTCCATCTCTTCCTTATATTCCTAGCCAATTTGGACACTTGAAGGTTTTGATAACCAATCTGAACAAGAAGGCAAACAACAAGCAAAATCAAAGAGATTCCTCCTTGGAGGAATACCAGAACAGGAGCCTCAAGCAGGTTGTTCATCAACTAATAACAGAAGTTCTGTTTTCAATGTCAGCTGAGTCCCATTCTGGAAAAACACAATGGAAAGTCAGAATCAATCTGTCCAAAATGCCGATGGCAACTTGGAAACGCTAGACACATATTCTAGTTACAGCGAACCTCAAATCAGCAACTCTTCTCGACAAGGAAGGCTTATTAAACCAAAGCCCAATGTCAACTGCCGTCGAAAGAGGGAATTCATCTCAGAAGAAAAGAAAGATGCATCCTACTGGGAAAAACGTCGCAAGAACAATGAAGCAGCTAAGCGCTCTAGGGAGAAACGAAGACTTAACGACATGGTGCTGGAGAACAGGGTAATTGCACTGAATGAGGAGAACATTCGCCTGAAGACTGAGCTCTTGCAGCTGAAGCTCAGATTTGGGCTCATTAGCACAGCCTCGTACATGGAGAAGACTCAGCAGATCAGCAATGGGTCTGAAGCTGGTGGAAACGGTTCATCTGGTGGAAAACCTGGAAATCCTTATTTCTCAAGCAGCGGGTACTCCAGTGCCTCTCAGGTCATGATGAACTCTGACTCCTCGGAAGCGGAACAGTCTACTCTGGGTGAACGTCACACACCATTACCCAAGTATTCTCCTCGTGGATCATTGTCTGACATGTCTGATGGATCCTCTCGGGACAGCCCTGAGCCAATACCATATGATATTAAGCGAGAAAGTTCAGGTATGGACATTGCCAGACTTGAGACAAGTGTTCTTAATAGCATGTTCAATGGTCATCACGGTCTTGGCCAAATACAGACCCGTCAAACACAAGCAGACCATCAAGAATCTGTTACCAACCCTGACAATCCACCTGCCCCAGCCCAGAGAAGTGTCATCCTGTACCGTTCTGGCAGTAATTCATACCCTGTTGAGAGCCAGAGGGTTGAGGGTGTAGATATTCACCCAGGATTGCTGTCACAGCAAAATGGACAAGTGGCTCATGTGACCCATCCAGGAGGAAGTCTGCCTATTAGAGCAGATGGTTTAGAGACCCTCTCAGAGGTTGCTCAGCAATTAGCAAGGCGGTCTTTGGATTCACCAAATTATGAATACACTACAAGCAAACTAGATCCTGAGGAAGTGCAGCGGTTTTCCCCTTTGGAAGAGCACCATACTCAGACACAAGCCCCAGATTTGCTCAATGAGGCTAGAAAAGCTCATTTGTACCAGCACCAGATCCCCTACCTCAGCTCCATGGATGAAGAACCACCTGTGCTGACTTACGAAGGTGATCCCAGAGCTGATGGCTTCTATCAAGAGCATTCCTCTTCAAACAAGGACACTTCCTCAAGTGATGGAGACCCTCGCAGCTCTGATAAAGAGGCCTCCACCGATGATGAATCCCCATCATCTTCTTCCTCAGAAACTGGTGGCTACCATGCAGGCCATCCATCTGCTTGCTCACCAACTATGGGCATCAGTGGTGCATGCCAGAACAGTGATGGCCAAGCAGAAGTAAAAACTACAGCGCTGCCCCACAAACTGAGGCTGAAATACAGGGCACTGTCCAACGGTGGAACCCAGGATGTACCTGTCTGTGCTACAACTACCACAGCTGCCTCACCCAGTTCAACACTGCCTCAACACCCCTACCTGGCTGTTGCACAGGTCAACCCACAGCAAGGTAAAGAGGAAGAGCTTGAGGAAGCTGATGAACCAAGCCCACAGCAGTCCCCAACCAGACCAGGTCCAGTAGCCAGGAAGGAAGGTGGAAAGAAGGGATCAGGAGTACGAGGCAGCAGAAACAAGAGACGTGACTAAGAAGAACTGATTTAGACTTCTCAATCCATCGATACCTTTAACTGTCTGTTACATAGTAAACACTAGGACGACACCTTTACACTAATGCATGAAAGTACATTATTGGTCCCATACTAACCAGTCAAATTCTCACACTTCTATTTAGGGCGCGTTCCCTCTTTCTTCCTATACTGTCCTAACTCAAGCACTTATAGACCACTTATGGAGTGTGAATTAAAATTGATTTAAATTGTTAAATTCAATCAAAAAAGAACTATTTGTCTTTCTTAAACTACCTGTCCCAATGTTTTCCAACCCCTCTAAGTATTTCCCATTGTTCACTTCAGGAACCAAAGACACTAGAATGCGGAAAAGAATTCCGTTTTCCCCCCAAACATCTACTCCCCTGAAAGTCTTTCTGTCCTCCTTGGCCCTTTCACTTTTATGTTCCTCAAGCATTTGGATTGTAAAATACTGTGATATAATTAACATATCATATTTAAATATATTTTATGAAAAAAACAGTGAAAACCGTAAAAACAAAGTAAGGTGGGTGGGAACCGAAAGCACTATTTCTTAGTCCTGAATTTCTGTCATGGTATTGTAAGTAAACATTGAGGTAAACCGTTTTCATCTTGTTTCGGGTTCAAGTGTATTTTATGTAAAAACAAAAAGGAAAAAAAAAACAAAAAGAAAACCTGAATGTTCTCATTTTCGTGTTTCAGCTGCCAGCGTACTATAAGTAAGAGAACCTGTCTCCATCTTGTCACTTTCACTGGTAACATAAAAGCACTTAGGAAGAGAAGACTGACTGACCTGCCGTGAAGGTCACTGTGACCAACCTGTAAAGCACCTTCATCTGCCTGAAATAGTGATCACATTTACAGTCTCCTCAGAGAAAACTACCATTATGTAAAAAACTGTACAATGTTTCATTGGTGTACTGAGACAGCTGTTTCCTGTTGTGGTTTCATAGATGTTCCATGCACTACCTCATTAAGACAAACAAGTGTTATGAGTGTTGATGTCTGTTTTTATTCAGAATATGCATCGTAGCTTAGATCAGACTCACCCAGCGGTCGCTGTGCAAACCAAACACTACAAAATGCTGCATTACACTATGAACTGAACATGCTCATCTGACTCTGAACAGGAAGAAAAACCAGCATCGATCCCGTTGCCCTCAATGTTGCTCCTGCACTGAAACATCAGATTTTTGTATCTGTGTTGAGTGTCTGCAGAACAGGTGCCTGCCACTGGACATTGTGTACAAATGTAAAGAAATTTTCTCTTTTGATCAAGTTTTTATCAAGTTTATTTTGGCATTCTATGATTATTATTATTGTTATTATTAATATTGTATTTTATTTTATATTTTCCATTCTGTTATTATATATCTATATCTATTTTGTCTCCATTTGTCTGTTCACCTGAATGTGATGGTCGTGTAGTCGTAGATGTCTGACCCATATTCCATCGATGTACCCCAGACGTACCAGTGTGGTGTTTGCTCAAGTTTTAAGAATTAAAATGAAAAAAAGGTTTGAAAAAATGTCAAAGTGGGAGTTCTGTTACAGTACTCAAGATGGTGGTTATATTGAGAAGAGAGACAAAAAAAAAAAATAAAAGAAAATGTTGAATTAAATATTTCTGTCGTCACTTTTTGTGATAAAATCTCTACATGAAACCTTCCTACAAAGTACAAAACAAAATATCAGCACCACACAACTGGAATAGATGTTTTTATTATTTAAAGGATTTGTTGTGGGTATGAAGATCTAATGGTATACTTTTTAAAATGGGAGGCTCTAACATACTATGAGATGATCTGCTTTAAAATGGCGTTATTATGCGAATGAGAGGAGATTAAATACACTGAAATAAAATGATATAAATGTAAAGGATTTCATAGCCTACTTTTGGGTAGTGTAACTCTTGGCAAGAGATCACTGACTTTTAGGGGGTGCATCATTGTACTGGAAATTTGGAATCGTATGGTCTCAAGTATATCCAGGTTCAGTTTGGGATCTGACAAGTGCGTATGGAGACTGTGAGGGTTTCAATCCTCCAAACTGATCTGAGCCACTGCATACAACAGTTGGTTGTGATACGCCTCTTATGGCAGAACTTCCAACTGGTATTTTTCAGCAGGTTAATGCTCTCCCATTATGTCACAGAAACAGTCATTTCCGGAATCTGATGGGAAAATCAATTGCTATAGGAACACAAAAGATGACCAAAAATACATTCTACCAAAACCAGTTTAACTATATTAGATACCTATGTTTTACTCTGGATTCTAGGCTTGAACACACCGTTTCCTTCTCCAGTCCATATATGCAGCTGAAAAGGGATGAATATTCATTGAAAATGGAATTTGGAAGGAAATGTAAAAAAGTGTAATTTGGAGTGACTTTAGAAAAAAAGTAGAATAGGACACATTCATGCTTCCTCTCCTACTCTGTCTTTCCATGTGTGTGTGTGTGTGTGTGTCTGTGTAATGTGAGTTGAGTGTGTTCAGTTGTCCGGAATCTTCCGCCATGATGTAACTGTGGCCTAGTTACAGAACACTCGTCATAACCCCAGTCACACAGTCCATGTACTCCAAAAATAAGCCTCAACACAAACTTAATCTAAACCCTTAACTATTAAAGCATCTGCTCATGTTACACACCAATGATCCAAAACCCAGATGAAGGTAACTGTACTGCATGTAAGGGTCTAGAAACTCTGTTAGACAGTAACTGATGTCACATCTCATATTTGATGTGTTGAATGTGTAAAAATGGTCAGTGTGAAGACCTGAGACAAATTGATTAGATCATTATGTCCAGTGTCTCCTGTATGTCTCCATGGCTTGCAGTTGCTTCCACCCACCCAACATTATGATCATGTAGGGTTCAAGTGTAGGAGTAACATGGACTAGGTAGGTTCCAGGTAGGCTTGAGCTTTGAGTGGGTTTGTACAAGTGTTTTTACTGGGACCCAGCTAGGCTTCTCAAATGGGCCCCATTGTACAGTGTACAATCAAAAACATATAGGGAGACATGGGTGGCAAGTGGATCATCAGCTCTGCAGCCAGTGTATGGCAGATCAGGAAAAGATTGCAGACGTTTGGTGTGCCTGCTAGCCAATGACAACAAACAACAAACAATGGGTCAGTAACGTCCTTGCTTGTACCCCAACTGTCCATCTTATCAGGTCCTCTGACCATACAGGAGCACCCTGTAGTTATAATGATAACCTGAAGTTCATCTGTTTCATATTCTCGGTGCAGTGACACCGTGGTGGTGTGTTGGTGTGGGTTGTTCTGGTACCAGATCATTATCAGCCCTGTGATGGCATCCTAGTCTACAAGTCCAGAAGACTAATAGTCACTCAGTTACCAAGAACAGGGGTGCCAAAACTTCTTATGTTGTAGTCATGGCAACCAACACCTGCTTCCATTCACCACCACTGTAAAGAAACCAAGCCTGTAATTTTCTCAACAGGGTAGCAGTTTCACTCCGAACCCTGGCTCTGAATGTGTTTCTCACACTGAATTATGCAGAGAAATGTGAAAACATGGTGGAGTTTCCCTTTGTGTGGAGTGTATTTGGTTCTCGCAGGGCTAAATGTCAAATGGAACAGCAAATAACACACACACACACACACACACACACACACACACACACACTTCCTGCTGGCGTCACACATTCCCCAGATGTAGGAATGGTGGTTGCCACGGCAGCAGGAGAACAAAAGGAAGGTGACATTCGGCCAACTGCAGTGCTGCACTCCCTCATTCCCCCATTCCCTCACTCCCTCCCTCACTGCTTTGCTCACTCCCTCACTCCCCTACCCTTCTACTTCTCTCTCTCTCTCTCTCTCTCTCTCTCTCAGTATGCAGAACCTTTAGAAAGCGGGTCAGGAGGAAAGTAGGTCAGAGCAGGGAGGGAGGGAGAGAGAGAAGAGGGGAATTTGCAGAGGGGTATGATTACGTGACTTTAATATGGTGTATACATGATGATCTCTCTCTCTCTCTCTCTCTCTCTCTCTCTCTCTCTCTCTCTCTCTTCCCCACCAGTGGAGTTCTGGGCTGCAGAGCTGCAGCAGCGCCACACTGTTACATAACACAACATTGCTGGAATATGGGTCAGCAAAACACACACACACACACTCACACACAACACACACACACACACACACACAACACAATCATACACACACACACACACACAGCTACAACACATCTGTTTGTCCCAGATGTGCATGTACAGAATGTGTGTGTATCCATTCATTCACTGTTTTTTTTAATTTTTTTTATCAGAAACATTCGTCTGTCTCTATTAACAAATCTGTTCATTTACTTAGTGTTTTGCACTCCATCCGACTGATTCACGAGTCAGTCCCAGGACAACAGTACACAATACTAGCTTTCAACCACCATAAGGCCGCATTGTATTAGTTGATCAGACTGTCTTTTGGATGTTATTTACTGAATTACTGTATTATCTCGACTTTTTCAAATTGCAAAGTTGTTGAAGAGGATTCACCAATTTGTCATTTGTTCTTTATGTTGATTTTTGACAGTGTTAAGTGTTTGAGACTTTCATTGTATGTGTTTCAAGGACTGAAGCACTGCAGGGCATTTTTTCAATGTAAAAATGAACAAGATATACCTGATTTTCAGCAGCTCCCCAGTGACCACATTGTTTGAAACTTCAGAGGTTAGTCGAGAGGCCCTAGGACATTTCTTCACTTCTGTCCATTTAGGGCTGAAACTGTGAGGCCTGTGATTGTATGCAAAGTAGGTAATTGTGCACTGGAGAGTCTCGTGATAGCCGATCTGGCTGAAACTTTGCAGTCCTGTCATTACGTGCATATCTGTACGTTTTTGCGTACAGCAGTAAAGCAGTATTGTGTGCTGTAGCATCTACAGATGACTGATCTGGATCAAATTTAACAGGTGTATTCAGAATGATAGAATCACTACTTGGACTGGGGACATATAATCTAATACAAAGTACAGGTGCAACGATTCCTGCAACATCTAATATATTATTTTTTAAAAATGGATCTACAGGTCTGTTTTAATGGGAGTTTTTCTGGCTGTATCACATCTTTACCAGGGTTGGATTAAGGTGGGTTCTATTGAAGTTGCAGTCTTACTCCCATTCCTGAAACATGCCCAAAATTCTCAACAGATGAGAATTTTCCAGAAGCTGAACAATTCTCCTTTGCTATTTTAACCACTAAATTATTGAAATTATTGAATTCTGACACCTATACACAGCATTATTTATTATACAGTTTACATCATACAGTTACTATTATTCATTGCACATGAACTGTGATGTAACTATAATGTTGTGTTTATTGTTAAATGAATAAACTACTGTTTATTTTTTCAAGTTAATGCTATCAATTTTACATTACAGTTTTTTAAACAGTTACTTGTTTTTCGCAATATCTTAGGGATTCTTGCCATTTTGTTATTGTTCTATAAGTGCCACATAGTGGATTTTTCACCTTGAAAGTTTGTCGTACAGTAAACATTTATGGCTATTTAAATGGTTATATGTAAAGGTAAAACTAAAAGCCTGTTTAGATTTTTTTTTATTCTCTACGGGATTCTGGTGTGTTATCGAGTTTATTATCGAGTCTGAGTCACTTTGACCCAATGTCTCTGCAAATTCTTGGTGTCCAATGCCTCTGGTGAGCGGAGCTTCTCAAAGTAAGGATGAGTCAAAGGAGAGCTGTGGTCCTCAATGGGGCAGGAAAGGCTAAGCATGCTGGCACTCATGAGTATTGAGCTTGACCTGCTGCGCAGCCTTGACTTTGCAGACATGATCAAAGAACTCACGCTTGCTAAGGCTGAAAAAACAACACTAGTGCAGTAATAAGAATGACAATGTTTGGTTTAGTTGATCTGGTCAATCCTCTTCTGAATTAAGTGCACTTTTCAGACAATTGCGATTGAATGCTGATGTAGCTTGATATAAATCTCAATTTGTAATGATAATATATAGACATGTCATTATTATTGCTCATGTTCAATAAAGGCTGGCTGGTTGTATCGCAAGCAATTAAGGCTTCTTGGTCGGTCTGAGTGCACATATACGGTGATTGTTGAATGCACATGCAACAATGCAAAGAAAAATGTTCCATTTGTGTACTGCAGCATCAGGCCCACGTTGGTCTTAATCTGGCCCTGATCTTTACATATTTATCTATGCAGCAACTCTGAAAGAGGATCCGGCAATGTTCATCCTAAAAACAGCATAAACACTGGCTTCTGGAAGAGAGTGAGAGCTCTGAAAGGATTTCATAAGAATGCAGCAGATTTGTTTATTTTCATAAACAATTCATGAACTCTGATGATGATCTTGCTAAATACACTGGGGACAAACTGGACACATGGATTAGATGTTCCGTTTGGGACTGCTTTTGGGATTTTTACAAGTTGGATTCCTTGTTGATTTAAAAAATGAATCCATGTTGGGTAAACTGGGTAAGTGTATCATGTCTGGTGGCGCAGACAAACTTTCACTGCACTGAGCTCAGCATGCGATGTTGACAGCAGCTTGCATGAACATCAGCATGGAGTGCAGAGCATAACCTTGTTCAGTGTGAAAACAGTTTGACTGAACTTGTTGTCGTATTCATCCAATCTGAAAGGAGACCACATCATGACTTACGCCTATGAGTCTTCCACACGTTTGGTGCAATTACAGATTCTCACCAGTGAGGTCTGTACCCCTAAAACATCCAAATACCAGTTCAAGCTGGTGAAGTTCAATTTCACTTTCGTCACTTTCACTCAATAAAAAGCCCATCAATGTACCAATTTAATCTATACGTTGATGCCACCAGTTGCCAAGTTTGACTTGATTGGATAAAAATCAGACTAGTTTGCAAGCTTTACACAACTGGCCAAAGAGAAAAAACAATGCATCTTTGAAAAGTCATGCATGTCTGCCGAGAAAGAACCTTTTAAAATCCTAGGACTAGTTCACAAAAGTAGATTTTGCATACATATTATGCAAATTAGCAAAGTGGGCAGAGTGTAGTAGGCCAATCAGGCTCATGTTGAGCCCCTGAATTGCAGTAGGCATTACTACCAACTGACCAAGTGTCATATCTGTACAAAAAGAATAATGAAGAAAAAATCAAAACATTAGGGTTCCATGTTCTTCAAGCTTAGACCCATAATAATGATGAGTTACAGCACAACACTGAATTGGAAGGAAGAAGGCAGGGTGAAGGAGGGTGAGGTATATGACTGAAGAAATATATCAGTGGTCACAATTCAATTCAGCTCAGTCTGGAAACACCTGCAGCTCCAGTAAAACACATACACTGCCACCCCCTTCTGGCTGACTAGCAGAACTACATAAACTCTTCAACTGTAGAGAACTTCATACTGTTATAATGACTCAATTCTGATGTTCCAGCACCTCAACCAGTCTATTGATATCTGGGTACCAGTGTGAGCTGTATTACCACCTAAAAGAACAGCCCGGTCAAGTTGCTGTTTAGATTAGATTAAATTAGATTGAACTATGTCATTGTTGTACAGGTACAGAGCCAGAAGTGCAATAAATAATAAAAAATATTATTTACATAAAGTGCAGTAATATCTATGCAGGTGGTGCAATGGAAGGCTGGTATAAATGAAGTACATCATTATGAGTATGTACAATTATAATGCAAATTAATTATTTAATTAAGTACACTATGATAATATAGACACAATAACGGTGCAGAAGGTGTAAGGATGCAGATAAGTAGTGGTGCGAAGTTCAGCAGAGTCACAGCCTCAGGAAAAAAAAAAAACTGTTCCTGAGTCTGCTGATGCAGGAACAAATGTTCCCTGCCAGATGAGAGGAGGGTGAAAAGTCTATGGTTTGGATGAGAAGTGTCCTTGATAATGTTTCTCATCCTGACCAGGCAGCGTTTATGATAAATGTCCTGAGTGGGTAACTGGGTGTCTGTAATGCTTTGTGGTCAGCTGCAGCTACTCAATGGTATGGCAGAAAAGTTCATCAGGATTCTGGGACACAGGTGAGCTTTCTTAAGTCTCTGAAGGAAGTAAAGATGCTGTTGCACCTTTTTGACCAGGGTGGAGGAGCTCGGGGACAGGTACCTGTGACCAGTGGGGGAGGCTTGCATCACAGTAGGAAAGGAGAGCTTATGGTCTGAAAGTGTGAGCACGCTTTGGGCCACTTAGTGGCCTCTACAGTGCTCAGGGGATCTTTGGGCCCCTTCAAATCCATGGCCTTCCTGAGCTTGGTGGGGAGGAACCAGAGGAAGTGGTCTATAGCCACTGGTTCCACAACAGCCTCAGGACTGAGCTGGTCTGATTGCAGTCAGCATTTGGTGAAGCACAGGAGCTGGGTCATATAGGTTCAGGAGGGTTGTAGGTGACCACAGATAGGCACAAATTGACTCGTGAAGATCTCCACCTTTAGAAGCTCTTAGTTCTAGATATGAGTAGGGTGCAGAGCGTAATAGGCCATCTGGTCTTCCCTATTGAGGAAAAGAGCAAGGATAGATGCTCACTCCTCCCAGTCCCACATCTCCCCCTCTGTGATGCTTTCAAACATAGAAATAGGCCTTTATATTATTGCCATGAGAGAGCTTGGTTAAGAGCTGGTGGGTGCTTCACTGGGGATATGGAAGGGGGAGCCAGTGAGTCAAGGACTCACTTTTTTTTTCCAATATGCAACTCACCAGCTCCTGGGTGACCTCCTGTTGTGGAAGGTTGGCCTCCCGGGAGAGCAAAGTCTAACAAGATAGCCCATTTAGCTTTTTTTCTCGTCAATTTTTTTTCTCTGTGGAAGCATTGTAATGCCTGTATTTCCACCTGATGTCACCTCAGGTCAGCGCCAGCTTGTGCCACCCAATCACCCACACCCAACCCCCACCCCCACCCCCACACACACACAGAAGGTTCAAAGGAAATCTTTTATTATTCTGAGTGAGGAAATTGCAATGAATAGAGTTGCACCCATTTATATATGAGTATACAGAATTGTATAAAATAATATAACAGAATAAACAGTTCAATTAAAAATTCTTCTTAAAAGGCAGCGGCTATGATAATAAATAATAAATAGATAGATAATAACTATGAAACATTGTGTGTAAAGCAGTTCAATAATATTGAAGAAAAACATAAATTAATAAAATTGCACAGATGAACCATATTGGTTCATAGTGGTCACCCATTAAGGGAGGAGTTATAGAGTTTAATGGCGACAGGAATGACTAACTGTGGTGCTCTGTAGTGCATTTTGGTGGAATGTGTCTTGCACCGTTTGTGCTCCAGTTTGGTAGAGTGGTTGCGAGCCATTATGGCCTACAGCTCCTCTCTGACACTGCCACCCAGCTCAACTCCCACATTACTGACCTTACAGATCAGTATCTGCTGCCCTCAGCCTGCTGCCTCAGCACACAACATCACAGAGGACATCACTCACCACGACAAACTCATAGAAGATCCTGAGCATGTTGAAGGACCTCAGGTGAACCTGAAAATTGAGAAGACTTTGATATTCCTGTGAAGGGCATCAGTGTTCTTTGCCCAGTCCAGTTAATTGTCAATGTACCTAATGTACACCTGGCTTTTATTAGAGTCTCTCAAGCTCTGTAGATCTACAGGAGGGAAAAACGAGGAGAATGAGGCAAAAAGAAAAAAAGGCCTGAGGCAACAACAAAAAAAAAAATGATAAAGTGGCACTTTTGGTGAATGCCCCAGAGCCATGGTCCACAGCCTGCGAGTGGCAAGACAGTAAAGAGGGAACAACAGTGTGCTTAGCTGAATGTTGTGTGGAGAAAGAGCACTCACCTACTGCTCCCCTGTGTGGGTTTTTTATGTCTGGCTGGGAGCGGTAGGTGAGTTCTCTTGTTAGGCTCTGCCTTTCCATATTTCCATAACAAGCCTTTAAATCCACCCGTGAACTGAATTACACAAGTCTTTTCACAGATGATCACATTTCAGTTTTAGATTTACCAAGTCAAAAACTGTGACTTCATAAATCATGTTGAACAAATCATTTTAGTAGGTTTTGCTTTGATTAGTATCACCTGACTGAGATTGATATGAGTCATCTTAAAGATATTAGAAATGAAGCTGAAAAACTGAATATATTTCACTGAAATTCTTTTCATACATCACAGCGTTTTACCAAACACAGAAAACTGACTGAATTAACTGCATTTGTTTATTTAAAGCTGAATGCTGAGGGTAAAGAGGACACTGGCTGAAGACCAGAGAACAGACATACAATTTCTCATTAAATGACAGAACATTCTTTTAATTGTTCATTTGAAAATGCAGGGCAATGGACTGTGTATTGTTTTGTAGTCAGACCAGTACAAGTTAAAGCATAATGTTTTTTCTACAACATTAAAATGACCATTTTCTTTGAGTTAAATGGGTTCCTGCAATAACACTTAAACAAATAGAATAAAACTACTTTGGGGAAAAATAATTCAAGCATGAAAGGGTTAAAGTACTAGAGTTAAGTTGTGATGGCTGAACAGCAGTGATTTGCACAAACTGAAAGGGAACCGTAGAGAACCGATCTCTTTACAGGGGGTGTGGTTGTGTGAAAGGAACAAGGTGTCTTCACGTCTACATCACAAATAAAGCCATTTCGTTTACTCTCCAAATGCACCAATGAGCTCACATGCATCCAAGCATTTTGGTGTAATAACTTTCTGTGAGGGGACCATTTATAAGTTTAGATGTCAGATCTGGGAATGTTTCTCTAAAACATTTCACACCAAACCAACTCACTTCTTGACTGGTCAACTACGTGGGGAACTTAGTTATGTAGCAATTCAAATTAGGGATAAATTGCTACAGTCAGGTTAAAAGTTCAGTTTTATGTTTTATTTAGGAGAATGATATTTGTAGACAAGATGAGTAAAAAAAAATCACATTCTAATAAATAAAAAACTTGTAATGTTGTGGTGTGAATGATTATGGTGTGTTAAAGGTAAAATAAGCAGCAGGTTTGGGCAGTCGTGTGCTTACATAATGAGGTTTTAAAGGTAAACTCCTTATGGTGCCTAATGACTTGTAGTTAGATATACAGCTGAAAGAACACAGCTGGAAAAAGACTAGAATGCTATTCATTGTGGTTCCACAGAGATCATAAATACAATCATTTCTGTATTAAAAAAATAATCACACCATTAACAGTGAAATGCAGCAGTCTTCACTAAACCATTACTAATAACATTCTAACCCTCATTCATAGGATATATTAGCTCTGTATTATATTATTATTATCACCATTATTATTAATACACAAGAGAATATAACTACAGTAATGGTAACAATAGTAAAGGTAACACTTTTAAAAATCATTAAAATAACATTTAAAGCCAATAAAACTTGGCAAGGGTTTCATTTGTATCCTTCAGGAAATGAGAATGAGATACTAACTTTACTCTTCCTCTATTTTCATATTTAGTAAAACAGTCTGATAAACCCTGGAGCTACTCCCAGGGGCATCACCTGACTGTGCAGAAGCCCAGAACTCTTTTGTTCCAACCACCAGAGGGTGTGGGGGTGGTCCCCAACAGTTGCCTTTGCTCCGTTGACTGGAATGGGGTCACCGGCAGTCGTCTTCTTTCTTTCCACGGTCAGTTTCCCTTTCGGACCAAGGTTGGGGGATGTCCATGTAGACTTTAGTGAATTAGCTTATTACTTAGTCCTAGAGAGAACAAACTTCCTCATAGTGTAATGAGTTTTCCACATCACAGGTGGTGTCACTTAACTTAGTGTATTTTCTAATAGCTTAGTGAAGTTATTAGAATGCACAAATGCCCACAATTTTGTTCTCAGTTGTAAGTCAGTCAGTCATCCATTCCAAAGGTGGTGCAGTTAGTATCAGGAACTGATCATTCTAAAAGTTTGTTGATATCAAGGATAAAGGTCTATTTGAGACCAGCATCTTAAAGTGCCGCAGTAACTCCTCCTCATCATAGGTTATACTGTCATTTTGCGTGGTGACCTCGCGGCACGGCTGCAGGGCTGAAGCCAGACGCTGCCGCTTGGCCATGGCTCTTCCAGCGCTGACGGAGCTCGAAGTCATAAATTTCCGAGGGACACATGGCATAGAACACGTTTGCTTTGTCCGGCAGCAGCAGCTCTGATGGAGACAAGTGATTAAACCCATTGGCCACTTTATAAGAAACACCCTTCATATGCTTTAAAATCAATCACTTCTAACAGAGTTCATAAAAGTGGACATGGAATGTTAATGTATCTTAGAAATATTATATAATTCATCATATCATAGACTACAGCTTCATCTTGTGGTCAAATATAATAAGATAAAGTGTATCAGACTGTATCAGTGTGCCTCATTAGCATTACTAATCAGGGTGTAGGTGTGCTTACCTCGTTCTTGAGGCAGCATCTGCACAAGGTTGAAGTCCTTATAGCTCAGGCTGTCCAGGTTGTGTTTAAAGAGAGCTTTCTGTACCACCTGACTTGTCCTATCCTGACTGGTTATCTAACAACAACAACAACAACAGAACCACGAGGCCGATTTAAAACATGCTCCTTCTGATCACAGTGGTGGTGAATGGAATCAGATGTCTGAACCTATAAAAGCTCCCTTACAGATATTTTTCCATCAACTTTTCAAATATAAAACACGTCGGTTCACTGGTGTGTTTGGATAATAATGGCTGTATTAGTTTTGTAGACACGGTGAGAAAAATCTGGTTCCATTCACCACCACGGAAGCAAGTATCACATGGCACTTTTTTCGACTGCATGGTACCTACACTATACTCAACTCCACTCATTCATTCATTCCACCTATATCACACCTTTCTAGATACCCAAGCATGGTTTACAAATCACACTTTACACTCAACCAACACACCCTAAAACCCAAGACCCCAGTGCTGGGAGGCAAAACCACCATGCTGCTTGGCTTTTTTGCTTTTCTACTAGGCAAATTTGGAACATGGTACCTTAATCAGTACTACTGTTAAGGTTGTTATGCCATATTGTGAAGCTGCCAATTAAATGGAACTATGTTCCCAAATGATTAACATTAACTTTTTTACACAGTAATGTTATATTTTCCTTTTTAATGTCAGTCAGTTAAGTTAGTGACTACTGACTCCAGCTTTAAAAACACACTTCAAGTTTGTGTGTTTAAATAAAGCATACATTAAACAAATTAGACACAGAAGGGAACATGTGTAACTTGCAGGTCTTTTTTTACAAAGAGCTGACACCAAGCTTACCCAACTAGCTTGACAAAAACACAGCTAGTTACCAAAATAATACCAAAAAATTAAAAGCTGCTTTTAACAAAATTGCAATTTTAAATCTGTTCAGATAATAGCATTTGTAATCGATGCAGCAGAATATTAAACTAGAGACTAAAAATGGAGTATGGTCAAGTACTGTAGGTAGTATGCAGTGGAAAAGCCCCAATACAGAGAATGTCTGCTTAGGAAGTAGTTAGGAGAATCCAGGGAGAACAGCACTCCTTGGATTTCCTAAACTGTGCTCACCAGGATGCTCTTGTAGACGTTGCCAAGGTCTAACTCTATGCTGACCCTGATAATGCAAGAGTCACCCATCTGCTTATTAAAGGCAGGGAAATAAGTGGCAGAGCAGGAAGATGATGTTGATGATGATGATGCTGCTGATGATGACGATGATGATGATGATGATGATGATGATGATGATGATGATGATGATGATGCTGATGATGATGGGGATGCACCATTTGAGCATTTGAGGTCTGGCTGGACAAAGGAGGCAGTGGACGCTTCAGAAATGTTGTTTAAGGACCCAGACTACAAGAGAGAAACATAAAAAAAGTCCTAATGCTTAGCAACACACTGCTTGATGCCTCAGGTACAGTTTCAGTTTTGAGAAGATTTTTGATCAAAGCTCATGTCAATAAACATGTGGAGGGATACATGCAGCAGAGTGTTCTAGCCAAGATTTTAGCACATCAGATGACAAGTCTATGTTCACTGATGGGTTTGTAATTAAATATTGCCCATATCAGTCTAAATTTCGATTCAGCTACACATACAGAAGTTGACGTAAGCCTTATTGTGGCAACTAATTTTAAATTATGTTAAAGCTTAGATAGCTGTCTTTGAGTGTTTGTGAAGCAGGAGTGGAATAGAACTGGATGTTAATGGCAACCATGGCTGTGTGACGCTTCACACTCTCTTAAATCACACATACAGGGGTTTACACACGGGAACACTGGCTGAATGCATGCCAAGGTCAACCACTTACACAAACACACTCTCTGGACACTTATCCAGATCAGATTTCAAAGCTGGACAAACAATTCCTGACTGACCTTCTTGAATTGAATAATTATTTGGCTGCCCTGTATTGCACCTTATTCCATCGAAGTTAAGACTGAAAGACTCCTTATAACTTTGCTGGGAGTAGGTGGTTAAAACAGACAGGTGTCAAATTAAGAGGACATCTCAAAAACAATTTGTTTACAAAACAAGGCTGTTTGTACAGTTGATTTACCATATATAGAGAGAAGCTAACAGTTCACACAAAAACATTTTAAAAGCTCATCATAAAAAAAACAGTTGCACCCAGAAGGAAATGCCAAATTGCAACGCTAATGAGAGAGAAAGTAAAAGGTTACCAGGAACAAGAAATGATTACAAATTTAGACTGACTGGTATCAGGTTTAATGTAACATGTCAGATGTCATAGCATGGAGTTTTAGAGGTTCCTAATTGTGTCTTGCTATAATTCATCCTATGCTGCATCAATACTGCCATGCAGTTCTTGCAGATTCTGCAGTACGGGTGGAGTGTTGATAGCATTTCAAATAGCATCCCAGACATTTTCAGCTGGGAATAGGTCTGGCAAATTGACTGGTCATGGCATAGGATTTGTGTCTTCAAGACAAGCTCTTGAGATGGAAGCAGCATGAGGATGAACAATGTCCTGTTGAAAAAGGGCACCAGACTAACATCGGGGTGCCAAATTGCCTGTACGGAAGACCAAAGGTAATCTGGCATCAAACACAATTGCACCTGACACCATGACCCCAGACCTTCTGGACCTGTGATCTGGCCACTGACCATAATGTTTCCAAACACTGATTCATTGGTTGTCTCCACCAAGACAAAAGCAGGACTCATTCATCACTGAGGAGGACCGGTTTCCACTTTAAATATAAACTAAAAAAAAACAAACAAACAAACAAAAAAAAACTAGTAAGTTACTTGAGTTTTCTGTCGAAGGGGAGACAGGTCATCCATCTCTGAGCTGCTGGAGCCAGAGGACGACACGCTGATCTGATCTGCATTAGTCTTCTCACTGCTGCTTAGCAACCTACACACACACACACACACACACACACACACACACAAGGACTGTATTAGTGCTGATGTACGTTTTCTAAATTCTTTTATTCCCTTACCAAACAGCAAGAAAGTGGCTCAACAAATCTGATCTTTTTTAGGCTGTTCTTTCTTTTAAACACACTCTGGTCCCCTTTCTTAAAAAAGGACAATCATCCATGTTTGCCACTCCAGAGGCACTGTTACCACCACGACCCTAAATTAGACCAAGTGGAAAAGATGAAGGCGATTTTAATGATGAGCCCAGCTTTCAGCCACTGCATCATCATCATCACTGAGAATGTGTGTAAGCTCACTGTAAAAGGGCACGTTATTCAGCCAGAGCTACTTCTTTCTTTTTTTTTTCCTTCTTTGTTTATTTAAACTCCAATTTAAGCATTTTCTTTTCTTTTGACACTGCAGCCATGTCCCCCTGCAGCTATGTTCAGCCCCTTCTTTAGAAAGAGAGACATCACCCTAAATATTCATCAGGTCTGTTATCAGTCTATCCAGCCCTGGAAAATGGTTGTGGTCCATCTTTCCTTCTCCTCCATGTGCATTCAAGATGAAAATGAAGTTGGACTGAAATAAGAATCTTGGTCCTCGGATGCACTGCTGCAAACTGATAGGTGTTGGATTTCAATAAGAAATTGAACATGTGTGGCAGCGTAAACAGCAAATGTCAGATCTGGGTCACATATAATGAAAAGATCAGAATTGGGCCAGTTTTACCTGCTGTGTAAAAGCAGCCTTTGAGTTAAACACAAAGTCTTTAAACCTGATATATGGAAGTTAACTCTTCTAATTGGCTGTCCTGTATTGTGTCTTACTCAGAAACCAGTCTGAGCTGAAACAATTTTTATAAGAATGGCCAAACTGCTGTAGGCTGAATGGGCAGGGCTGAGCAGACATACGAGGTGATCTTCTTGGAGATGAGGCGCTGGCTCCAGAAGCTTGGAGAGTTTGGACATGGATCAACTGGGGGCTCCAGCTCTCGGGACAAATCATAACTACACAACACAGACACAGACAGACACACTTAAATCAACTTAAATTATTGCTTTATGTTTGTTTTAAGGTGGAGAGATGAGTGAAAAATTGACCTCTGCTGGTCGGAGAGAGGAGTGCAGCCACGGAGCCAGGAGAGGATGGCAGGGTGAGCAGTGAAAGAGTACAGGGAGCAGGAGGCCTGCAGCACCTTAATCTGAGACAAAATCTCAAATTCCTAACAGAGAGAGAGAGAGAGAGAGAGAGAGAGAGAGAGAGAGAGAGAGAGAGAGAAAGAAAGAAAGAAAGAAAGAAAGAAAGAAAGAAAGAAAGAAAGAAAGAGAGAAAGAGAGAAAGAAAGAAAGAAAGAAAGAAAGAAAGAAAGACATAAATACAGTGGTGTATAACTGCACGTGCAATCTACCATTTTGTAATTTTATTGTAATTATACTCACTCTCTTCCGCTTCTCAAAATTGATCAGTCCCCCCTGGTAAATGGAGACAGAGAGAGACAAAAAAAGAAAGGAAGGTTTAGAAACAATAAGGTTTAGAAAGGTGTGGAATTAAGGCAGGGTAATTAGGACAAGGGTGGACAAAGGTGAAAGAACAAAAAGCCAGGCAGTGTGGACAGTTTTCCTCCAGACAGTGAGTCCAAAAAGTTCAATCTTTTTGTTTCTCATGATCTGGGAGTCCTTTAGGTGCCTGTTAGCAAACTCCAGACAGACTGTCATGTGCCTTTTACCAAGGAGTGGCTTCTGTCTGGCCACTCCACCATACAGGCCTGACGATTCCTTAAACTCCATGGCTTGGTTTGTGCTCTGACATGTACTGTCTACTGATATAAACAGGTGTGTGTATTTTCAAATCACGTCTAATCAACTGAATTTACCAAAGGCGTCCAATCAATCTGTAGAAACATATGAAGGATGATCAGTGGAAAAAAGATGCACCTGAGCTCAAATAGGGGGACAAATGAGAGGACTACAGTATCTGACCTCCACAGTGTCAGGCAGCGCAGTGTCCAGCATGGTCAGGATAGTGAGGTATGTGCCCAGGTAAGGCACCTCCCCACTGCTGCAGCTCTACACAAGCACAAACACACACACACAATAAACCCAAAAAATCTCAAACATTTTTATATACACACACACACACACACACACACACACACACACACACACACACACACACACACACACACTTCCCCTTTTACAGGGACCATCTGTATTTCCATGACGATCCAGTGCTGAAGTTAAAAGAGGAACAGACCTCTGATTCATTCAGATCAGTTATACATGTGACCAAACTAGGAGCATGGCATGAACCTGTGGTCAGAGATCAATCACGCTACTCTGACTTTAATCCTGACTGTGCCTTTAATGTAAAATAGCAGCAGTTTGAAGTAATGAAAATCGCCAAATAAATAGCTGCACCCAGAAGGAATCGATTGCAATGTGTTGCACCAGACTGTCATTGACTCTGTTAGAATAGCATCAGGTCATCTTGAGGGTCAAGTCCCATTTATTTCTTAACAAGACAACTAAGCAATCCATGTGTGGAGGCACCATGATCGGTGCCAACATCAATTACTTGTCACGTGCCCAGAAAGCCTGGTGTCATGGTGTGGCATTCAATTTCACATGATGACATATCATATTTGGTCTTCATTACAGGCAGTTTCATGGCCATGTGTTACATTAAAGAGGTCCTGAACCAGTGGCCCTACCTTTTGTGAACACACACTCCAGTGTGCTTTTCCAACAAGACAACACTCGTCCACATACTGCTGCCATCCAAGAGCGTGACTGGAGACACAGCCAGTCGCATCACCAGATCTATGCTCAACTGAAAATGCGTGGGATGAGATTGAAAGCACTATCAACACCATCCCGATCACAAAATCTGCAGGAACCGAATGAACATTCAAGCTGCATGGGATGGATTATTGTGGAACACCATTATGAACCTCTACAATGCCATTCCATGATGTCTGGCATGTTGTGTTATACCCAAAACCATAATGAGAGACATCATTTGAATGATTAATTGTTCTTGGTAACCTTTAGCTTCCTTCCAAATAGCACTGCGGTCCAACACTTCCTTTTGAGTGCAGCTACTTGTTGATATCAGAATTTTATTGTTTATGGCTTATTTTCTCAACCATAAATGTGCCAGCAGTGTGTGTGCGCGTGACTCTCACCATGTGTCTCGGGCTCTGTTTGGGGGATTTGGGGGCTGTCAAGGAGTCGCCATCACCCATCAGGTTACCATCCTAAAATTAATATTTAAACAAACTCAAACTGCTGATACAACTGAAACAATAGTTTATATAACTGTGCTTTCAGATCCTGTTTGCTCTTTAATCTCCCGCTGATACAGAACTCAATGCTTCTTTATCTAGATGTGAAATACTTCATCTTACTGGAACATTCCGAAACGGGACAACACGCCCAGCTCACACAGTCCTGGAGTGTGACTTCTCTCCCTGTTCATTACAGCCAATAGCACACTCACACTTACTAACTAACAGACTTCTGTTCTGACCACGCCCCCTCACACTGCTCTGACCTTGCCCCTGGCCAGAGCCCTGCTGTGATTCAACCCTTGCTGCTCTGCTGCTCTGACCACCCCTGACTTGTGCTCCAACCCAGCTTCTGACTGAAGACTCGTGACTATTGTTAAATCGTCTTTAGACGGTTTTCTAAGAATATCAACATATTATTAAACATACACTCATCATCAGAAACAGTTGCACCCAAAAGGAATCTACCTAAATTGCAATGCACAACTGCAATGGTGTTGTGCCATGGAGTCACTTACAATGGCAGCAGGTCATCTTCAGTGAAGAGACCCATTTTTGTCTTGGTGGAGACGACCAGTGAATCCATGTGTGGAGGCACCATGGACAGTGCCAAGATCAATGGTATTTTGTTTTTTGTTTTTTTTGAGTCATTGTGTACATGACTCAAATCAATGCCACATCACCTCTGGTCTTCATTACAGGCACTTTGACAGCCCAACTATATATTAATGAGGTCCTGCAGCCAGTGCCCCCTTTTATGACCACACACACCAGTTCACCATTCTAACGGGACAACACTAGTCTGCATACTCCTGCTGTCTCAAGAGCTCGTCTTTCATTAGTGTTGTGCTATTTAAGGATAGACTATTTAGTTTATTAAATAGTGGTAGAAACTAAGATGGATTTAGACACTTCACGTGAATTAACTTTACATAACTAACTTTAGATGGGAAACCTTCTGAACTTCACAGCATCCAGTGGCTTGTATCTACCACTGGTTTAGCTAGTGTTTAGCTGTATGAGCAAACGTTGTCAACTCCATTCGTTCCACTATGTTTCAGACTGACATCAGTACAACTAGAACACAGTTATCATTGTTCAAACACTGCTATCAGTCTGCCTAATGGAAAATCACACACACACACAGGCAAAGACACAGACACAGACACAGACACAGACACAGACACAGACACACCTCCAGGATCTCTCTGGTGGTCAGGACACAGTTTTCGTCAGGGAAGTTGTCGCACAGCTGCTCAAAGGTGGTCACACTGTCTCTGAAATTATAAACCAATTATAAACCAGGCTGTTTCTGTCTTAAAGACTGGAATATGCAAATGTTCTGGTTGGGTGCTGTAGGCTAAATAAGTAGAGCTAAACTACTGCACACTGAGTGGAAGGTGTTATAACTCCGTTATAACATAATTCTGTAGGCTGAAAAGATTTTTAGATGATGTGTTCATGCACCAGTGGGTGGAACTCAATAATATCAATCAATAATATTATTGCCTTTCTCCTCTCCCTCCACCTCCACCTGACATGTAGAGCATACACTCTTTACAGAGCTGCTGCTATTACCTGCTAACTGCCGCCCAGGTCTTTTTAAGACGGTACACGGAGTTAGATTGTAGAGCAGAGAGGATCGCCCTGAGGGAAGAGTAGTTCCTCAACTGATGGCACTCCTGTACACACCCACATACACAGACAAACACAAACAGACTCTGAATATGATATAGTGCATCTGAAAGTATTCACAGCGCCTCACTTTTTGCACATTTGGCTATGTTACAGTCTTTTTCCAAAACGGATTCAATCATCTTTTTTTATTTAATTCATTACATAGGATTCAATTGTTTTGTCAAATTTCTACACACAATACCCCACAATGACAAAGTGATAAGTTTGTTTGAAATCTCTGTAAATTAATTAAAAATAAAAACACAAAAAAGATATCTTCTACATAAGTATTTACAGCCTTTGCCCTGACACTCAAATTGAGCTCAGGTGCATCTTGTTTCCAGTAATCATCCTTCAGATGTTTATACAGCTTGATTGGGCACCTGAAGCTATGAAGTCCAAGGGAGTCTGGGATGTGACCAATGGTCACCCTGACAGAGCTCCAATGTTGAGAGAGCAGAACCTTACAGAAGGACAACCATTTCTGCAGCACTCCACCAATTAAGTCTGTATGATACAGTGGCCAGACAAAAGGCACCTAAAGGACTCTCAGACCATGAGAAATAAAAACATTGAACGTTTCTACTGAATGCCAAGCATCATGTCTGGAGGAAACCAGACACGGCTCATCACTTAGCCAATACCTACAGTGAAGCATGGTGGTGGCAGCATCATGCTGTGGGGAGGTCTGCAACAGGAACTGGGAGACTAGTCAGGGTCGAGGGAAAGATGACTGCAGCAATGTACTGGATCTCAAACTGGGAACTGGGATCTCAAAAGTTTCATCTTCAAACAGGACAATGACCCTAAGCACACAGCCAGGATAACAAAGGAGTGGCTTTGGGACAACTCTGTGAAGGTGAACTCTGTGAAAGATTCCGCAAAGAACTTCCCAAAAACAGGTTCCAAGCTTGTAGCATCATACTCAAAAAGATTCAAAGCTGTAATTACTACCAAAGGGGCTTCTACAAAGTACTGAGCAAAGGCTGGGAATACATTTGTACATTATATTTTTGTTTTATTATTTTATAAATTTGCAAAGATTTCAAACTAACTTTTCTCGCTTTGTCATCGTGGGGTATTATGTGCTGAATTTTGAGGGAAAACTTCATTGAATTCCTTTTGAAATAAGGCTGTAACATAAAATGTGCAAAAAAGTGAAGTGCTTCGAATACTTTCCGGACGCACTGCAAACAATAAATTTTATTGTGATATGAATTTAAGTGGAGCTACAGTACAACAGTATCTACACTAGTAGGGGGAGCCTGGGTAAATCTGTTCTTCACGTACCTGAGCTACAGAGATCCACTTCTCAATAATACGTGCCCGCTGAGCTGGGCTGGTAAGTGGGCAGTGGGGCAACTGGCACATTCTTGGTAATCTGGGTGAACAGGGTGGTGTGACCAAACAGGGTGGTGTAGATGAACGAGGCGATTTGGGTGAGCGGGGTGTGAGTGGAGAGCCAGGCGTGGAGTTGGAATTTGGACACAGCAGTGAAGTGATGACCCAGTTGGTAACAGCGTTAAACTGGGCGATGGTAGCACGGACTGTTGGAGCCAAATTACGGTTCTCCTTCTTATCCCTCTGGGACCAAATGCAGCCCAGACAGTGGAATGGAACCACTCGTACAAACAGGTCCTGACAAACACAAAACAAGATCGAGCAGTATATGTCACCCACATTTTTACACGTAGAAACATTCACTGACCACTGACGGTTTAGCTGGTATTATTATAATGTTATACTGAATTATTTACTGGTAGACACTCACAGCTGAAAGATTTTAATGGTGTTCATTACCATTTAAGACTACAACTACTGGTCCAAATATGAGTGACATGTGTGATGATTTACTCACAGCGTCCAGTTGTGTGAGCTGCTTTGCGATGTCCTGGGTGGAAAAGTTCAGTAAACATTTGGTCTCAGCTCGGTCCAGCTCCGCCCACTCCTCCCCACTGGACTCGTCCACTGCAGGAGCATTGCTGTCCTCAAATTCGTTACTGCGGACACCCCTGTCTGCAAGTGATGCAGGAAATACAAACTAGAGCTGTGTCTTACCTGTACGCTAATTATGGTACCATAAATAGAGCAGCCCAATGTTCTACAGGAAACCAAAAATGCTGCTGTATGTCCCAGGCTGTGTTTTGGTGTATGTGCATGTATGTGAACTAACCCTCTTCCTTCAATGTCTGCAGCAGAGTTTCTGCCTGGCAGGCGAGACGTCTGCAGCACAGCCGGTGGCGCAGTTGAACACAAAGCAGCTGGAGAGCTGAGTGTTGAGGAGCATCTCTAAAGTCCTCAGAGAACTCATCCAACCACAACCGAACCAGCACAGGGAGTAAGCTAGAGAGAGAGAGAGAGAGAGAGAGAGAGAGATCAGAACACAAATAAAACTGAAGAAATATTATTCATATTACATTATATTATTATATTACTCATATTATTGTCTTGTGAGAATAAAAATAGGACACAATATGCCAAAACAGCTCCTGTCACGTATCTGTAATGTAAGGTATCCATGTCTGTTTTTTCTTATCTCCTTTTTTGGTTTTGTTGTGGTCTCCTCCCTAGCTCCGCCCTGTTCCCACCTGTGTCTCCTTTGTAACCCTGCATATTTGTAATGCAGCCCCAGGTGTTTCTAGTATTGTCTGTGTCTATATGCTCCTTTGTTTCTGTCTTCATTTGTCAGTTTTTGTGTGTATTAATGTCAGCGAGTGTGCCAAGTTGCCTGTAATCCTGTTGTTGGTTTTTGTAAATAAATATTCTAACCCTGAGAGCACATCTGCCTGCTTGCCTGTTCCTCAGCTCATTTCTGACACTTCCATTGGCTGAAATTATTAAATGTTTCCTATAATGTCAATAACATCCTATAATGTGAGATTTTCCTCAAGCCCCCTCTAATACAATAAAAGTTTCGTAGTAGTTTCTAGCATTCCAGGCCCTGCTGCAGCAAATTAGCTTCAAACCATGAAACTGCCAGGAAATTACTTGGTTTACAATCTCTAGAGATCTTTTTAAATCCCTTCCCAGACTCTTCTGCATCTTCAAACTTAAATCCATAAGACCACCTTAATACTCATTTGCAGCTGATGTTTTGCATCTGATTTGAGTTATTTTAAGTGTTAATAAATGTGGGGTTGTCCTAATTTTTTCCTCATAAGAAAATTGCATTTAAGAATCATTTGTAAAACAATTATTAGAAACAACATTTCTTCAGTTGTTTGTTTAGCTGCATTAAATCCATCCCTCTATATAATCAAAATAAAGATCAAAATCAATATGTTTAGTTACAAAAAATAAATTACAAACAAAAATCTTCTCATTTTCTTAGATGCATTAATGTGTGTGTGTGTGTGTGTGTGTGTATATTTATGTATCTCATTTAGAACTGATGGCCGTCAGTGCAGCGATTCGGAATCAACAATTCGGAATCAACCAATTATGTTCTGATTTACAGTGGTTGGGACCAGTTTGGTCCTTCTGGAGGTTCTAGATAGGCTGCAATTGTAATAAATGTCACTCTAGGCTTTCTGAACATTCTAGATTGCCTGCGAGTGTGAGCTGTAGTGTAAGCATAAAAACATCCCAAATTATTATTCTGTGAGCAGAATAAATCCCACTAGTTCTGGGGAAATAAAATCCACTGTATTATTATGAGTTGAAACTCCTTGTAGCTGCTCACCTTCTCACACACACACTGCTGTCGACATCAGTGACGGAGTCTTCACTGGGGAAACAAAACAATAACACAATAAGCACTACATTTACACACACAGCAGGACATTCCTTCCAACATGCTGAATGGGAGGAAACTCTCAAAACAGGTGGAACCTGCTATACAGAGACAGGTACACACACACACAAACATACACACACACACACACACACACACACACACACACTAAATCTCTAAGCTTCCTCTCGCACACTCAATCCAGTCACATGAGCCTCTTTCTCAAACAGAAGAGATACATTTAAACTGTACCAACACAAACATAAAGTCGAGTCATGTTCCGTCTTAAAATATTATGTTTCTCTTTACCCTAAATTGGGTTGAGTTCCATTCCACACACCAGTTCTCCCTTTTTAAATAAAAAAATACATAACAGATCTCCCCCTTTATGCAATATATCATCTAATTACATTCCATCTTTAATTTAACACCACAGCTAGTGCATTTGGAAACAAAAGGGGGGACTGTGGTGCACCATTTAAGGTGGAATGGAAACTCTGAGTACAAAAGAAAGGAAGCCTTTCATTTAAGATCAAAGGTGAATCATTCAAATACATTTGTGTCGGAGTAATTAAAAGGTGGAAGGGGTGGGACAGAGGCAAATTTTGCATTCTTGTAGAATTTTCACTTCAAAGCCGTGCTCCTCACCTCTGGAAGAGCAGCTTTATGAGTGAGTTGGTGCAAGTGAAAGCTCTGTAGGTAGACAGGAAGATTCGGGGGTAATCTGGGTCGCTGCATTCTGGTTTTACCAGCTCGTGGACCAGCCTCTGCAGAGTGGCTGCTTTGATACGCCGCACCTTCAGTGTGCGGTACTGCACACAGCCCTGGGGTTCGGAGGAGCATGTGGAGTCACTGGGACCAGCAGGATCACATATGCGGTGAAGCGTCACTCCATACACAACTCCATCCTCTACCTCCTCACCCCACTCCTGCACTGGATCCTACACACACACCAAAATGCAGCATCAGACATTTTTCAATTAAGCAAAACTAAACAATGGCTTAAAATGTGGCAAATGGACAAGCTTATCTAGACCTAACAAGCTAATTTGGAGTTAACAGGTAAGTATAGAGTGAACACACTAGCCCTGAGATAATGTGATTGTCTTGAATTAACATTCTAGTGTTGAGATTATAAACTACGCCTAAGATAATGTGCTAGAGTTAACGTTTTAGCCATGAGGCAACAACCTTTCCCAAAGGTAGAAGACCTGATTAACCCCAAATGAACTCGGCCTGAAAAGTATGAATATCGAACAATTTGGGGTTGTGGTGGTGGAGAGGGATTTTATTTACTTTTTTACCAAGCTCTTCAATAGGAAAATAAAGTTAATTATTAATTATTAATAAATATTAATAAAGAGATTCTGAATGCTGTTACTTTATTTATTTTAGTTTGCTTGAAGCTGTGTATCGTCTGAAGGCATTTCTCAGAACAATCAAAGGTTTCCTTGTTCAGTTTCTCGAAACAAAGCAAACCTAACAATGACAAACACATGTTGACCCAAATCCACCAGCGCACACACACACACACACACACACACACACACACACACACACACACACTTTATCCGAAGAAGTCAATCTTTAACTTTTCTGAATAAGGATTATAGGAGACTTTTTTGTCATTTGCATCACGTGTGGTACATGAGGTGTAACGAAATTATGTACTCAAGAACAAGAGAACATTCCTGGTCTTTGCTACAGTGAAGAACATGAAAAGTCAGAACCCAAGAGCAAAAACTGTGAAGCAGATGGCAGTCTGGAACTGTGTCATTTCCAGCCACTAGAGAAAATAAAATGTCATAATAGTGAGATAATGATGATAATGATATTATGATAATTATGAGATATGAAGTATAATTATGAGAAAGTAGGTCATAATGAGATATTAAGCAACAATGAGATACTAAGTCTTATGAGACAGTAAGTGACAATTATGAGGAATCATACTCATCATTTTGAGTCTCATTATTATGACATTGCAGAACCATTTTTTTCCTCCAAGTGGTGGAAATTGGCTTCCATAGAAACACAGTCAATAATTCAAAGAAAAAATAAAATAAAATAAAAAAGACAAAAAAACAAAACAGAGCAATTATCACTGGAGCTACGAGCATAAACTGATATACATATCAGAGCATATGAAAGAGCAAATCAAACAATGTGAAAGCGCAGATGCCAAGAAGGTGCAGGTAGGTCTGAACAATTCATCGAAAAAAAAAAACCGACATTCAGAATCTCGAATAGACTTGAGCTTGCCCCTGTCAAATATGCATTTATGCTTATATTCTCCTCACTGTGTGGGTATACAAACACTGTCTGCATGACAAAATACTACCATGTATGTAGCCATGTGACTCCACCCTGTCCCTGGACATGGAAGCAACATGGAGAACTCAAACACTGACTCATCTGAGAAAGTTGAGTAGCTTGTACCAAAGACAAACGCCCATCGTTCATTAAAATAATGCTCAGTAATCAGAATAGATGTAAAATGTTGAATTACTCCTATTGATTTGAAGTCATATTTTCCAGGAGTTATTAGCTGTTAGATGTTAATGGAGCTACAGTGTAAAACATGACTGGATTGGTCAAGTATACTCGGATGGGGAAAATATGATAGTGTTTAAACCTTCAGTAGTCATGACTAAATTGTCATCTGCTACCCGTGAAAATAAATTTAGTTTTGCAATTAAACTGGAAAACCTGGAGAAAATAGAGGATATGATACCAAGACAGATGCTGCTAGGATGCCAGAGACTGATCTTTGGATAAATATGGAGCTCCTAAGGTGACATTCCACATAAATAAGTCATGGCCACAATACAGCAAGTTGTGGGAAAGACCTTGTTCCCGTAGGGTTAATGCCAGGTCAGTTTTCACCTGGACAGTCCATTTTTCAGGATGTGCATTGTCCTTGTGGTGTCCACAATATCAAATGTATTTTGTCTTGTTGCTTTTGTTTTTTGTAAAAATACTACTAAGAAGCAGAGCAATGTGCACCATGACAAATGAACCATACTCAGGATCCTCCTCTTCAATGGGTCCAAGTAAGCTTCACAATCCAGGCAATCACATCAGTCAAACCAACTAGGTTTTGAAGGAGAACCATGCTCAAGCATGGCACAGACCACCTAGTTCAGGGTTTCTCAACCTGTGGGCCGAGGACCACCATTGGGCCGTGAAGCACTCTATAGTGGTCCGCCTGTCCTCCTCAGGGGCAGACAGTAGTCCACAACTCGTATGAAAATACAACCAACATCAGATATGATGTGATAGAATAAGTAGACATATTGTCAACACACAGACTCGCATATAGAGACAAGTTTTAGACTTTTGCAACTAGACGTGTCAGCTGATGTTAGGATCACATCTTTACTGCTCGTGTTTGTGAGGTATATTTAAGACATGCTGTTTTTTAAGACCCTACCTCTCACAGCTTCAGTCAGTACTTAAGAAATAATTTTGTGGGTTGTCAGGCTCTCTCATTATAAACTGTAGGGCAGTGAGGTGGAGTGAGATTGAGAACCCCTGACCCAGTGGGAGTACACCCTAAATCCAACATAATCAAATCACAAATTACAGCAACCAATTCCCTTATAATTCAGCGAATTATTAATACGATTTAATTGGACTGTGTTTCTTTGATTCCAAATCTCTATTACACTGAATACACACAGACTTTTATTTTAGTTTTAAAGTTTACAAAATAAAAGTTGTTAACCTGGAATTTTTGGTGTGGAAAAAAAAAGTTATATTTTCTATAAATTATGACATAAAATCAATGCCCTTGATTAGTCACAGCCTGTGTCAGTGTTGAGCTACAGACAGAAGTAAAACCTTCTACCAAAATCTATTAAACGCTGCTCTAAACTGCGGTGAAACCTTTTAGAACATTCAGCATTTATTTCCAAAGGATCTACAAGCTTAGAACGGATTACTTAGGGCACCATTTAAGGTGGAACGGAGAGTTAGAAGAAAGAAGATGGTTTAGGAGTGGGAACAGCAGGTGTGATCTCCAGCTCACTTCAACAGAACCGAGACAATAAAAGAAACATCAAAGCACCAGAACCATCACAGTCACACTGAAGGAGTAAACGAGAGTTTACCATTGAGATCTGCCATTTCCCCATCCTGCTCCTCCGATCAGCAAACAGCAGCGCAGCGCTGCGCGAGCGACTCCTTACCGACACAGCGGCCGCGCAGGTGCGCCAGGGGGCGGAGTCGTGACGTCTGTGTGACGCACGAAATGGGTCTCAGCAGGGACGGTGAAAGTGTCATTTTCACACACACACACACACACACACACACACACACACACAGATAAATAAATGAGAAAATCTCTGTAAGAAGTATTTAATGAATAGTCCTGATTTAATCACTAATATTATTATTTTATTAATTTATTATTTTTATTTTATTATTATTTATTATTTTCAATTCAACACATGGTGTCATGTTCAAAGCAGGAGAGAAGAGAGGAAGGTACCTGTAGGCTTTATATTATACCCTAATGCATCTCAACCTGATCCAACTAATTACTGCCTTCAAAAGTTTGTGACTGGCTAAAAGGGATGTGTTAGATTGTGAATGGACGAAACAAATATGAGTGATCCCATGCCCATGGTCTCTACTCCATCTACAGACAGCCCTGGTTGGTGACCCCTGGGCTAAATGAAATGTGACTTTGGTTAAAAAACTCAAACAGACAATAAGTGGAAAGTAAATAATACGACCTCTTTAACAGAAACAACAGAAACAATAAGCTAAATGGGTGCAAATATGAAGTGCACAAGAGCGCCTTTTCCTGCACACAGCTAGATCAACCTACACACTGCAGCACAACTCTGAATCACATACCATATAACACAAACAGAATGAGAACATTCTCTCTCTCTCACTCATGCTCACACACACACACACACAGACACACACACACACACACACAGTTTTTAGAATACAAAAAGCGCACTGTTTGATTCTGAGAAATTCTGTTTATTAATGAGGCAGAACTGACGTACACACACACACACACACACACACACACACACACACACACAAACACAGCACAATGGGTCCATGGGACACAATTAGGACACACACAGTTCAGTTCATTAGCACAGAAAATGGAGCGTTGTGTTTGTGCTCCCACAACACACTCACATGCGCATGACTGCTTGGGCACACACACTTGTCCTTGTGTCCCCATATAAATGAATCAGTGTGTGTGAAGCATTACATGATTTATGAGTGAGGATATCCGCTCATTCACAGAGAAGCAGGATTTAATATTCAAGACTAATTAATACTGTTCTACTCATCACAGAGGGGACTGGTGAGTGCAGGTGGACAGGTGTGTGTGAATAAACAAGCTGGAACATGACCAGGTACGCAGGTGGTCAGTTTCAGGTGGTTCACTGCTGAGAGTCCATCTGACTGGTGTGTGGTGAGATGGACTCACTGAAAGTATGCGCAATGAATAGCTGAGAGAAGTAGGATCTCACCTGGAGGTCCACACATTCCACGCCCTGCTCCACACAGGTCCACACACACCCTCATTCTTCAGATCTTGTCCTGTAGATCCAGTCCACAAATGATTGTCATTCTGATGTAACACTACTGGGCTTCTAAAAGTTCAGGCACTCTTTAGCCCTCTAGGCTTTCTTTGGTTTTGTTTGAGCTATATTCAAAATTTGCATTCCATTCTACAGAATCCCAAAGCAGTGGTCATTGTATTCCATATTCTCTAATCACATGACATCAGGTCATCTTCAATGATGAGTCCCACTTTTGTGGGACACCATGACTGATGGGTTTGCTTTCAAGTTTCTATGTAGTGATAAAGTGTTATTCTCTTCCAGTCACAAATGTTGGCCTAAGACCTGAGGTAACTCAAGTGACTTAACAATCAAGTGGCCTTCAAACTGGAAGCTTTTTCTCCCTGTGGTTTGGGTCCTCAATTAAAATGTCTCAGTGTGTAGTCTACTGGGAACTACTGGAGTGATTATAATACATGTAAAAAGAGCAGACAAGAAGGGGAGCTTCTTCCACCTTTTCAGACACACAAGACTGTTGCTTTTCCTCCTGTGACTGGTCCACCTAGACTTCTGCCTTCCCCTGATTTAGGCTTAAGTGTGCAAACCTGTGTCTAGAGGACACATGCCTGAATCTGTTTACATCACTGATGAAGTGGTGCTGAGTTACTGCTATTGTCACTGTGCTGCTGCTAAAATGAAGAATCGGTTGATCAGTTTAAGCATAATGAAGGTTTTCCCACTTCTTAAGCATTGCTGTGGCTACACTTGTCCTTCAACACCATGATTTCCCTACTAAACAGTAAATTCAATGTTTTGCTTTTTAAACAGAAAATTGTAGAAAGTTGTTGAGATATTTATCTTAATTAAGACTTGTATCCATGTGACCCATACAAAGTCTTTAGTTTCCTGCTCTATTTTTAATAAAATTTCATCTTGTGTTTCTATAAAGTCTCAAATACAATGCACAAGTTGCAGATTCATGACCTGTGCAACAACTTTAGTCTTATGAATTAAACATAATAGATTCTTTTCACATTTCTTTTTTTTTTTTAAGTTTTATTGGTTTGTGCAAGAATTCATATCAGTGTGGTCTGATGCAGACTTACAAGGGGGTTAATTAAGTGTTTATTAAGGTCTCAAACTAATCACATAATGCAAACAAATTTTTCTCTTGCAATTTTACAAACTAAAAAAAGGAATGCAAAAAAATAAAAATAAATAAAAAATACAAAAGAAAAACAAAAAAGAGAGTAAAACAACTAATGGAAACTAAAAGTAGTGTAACTTTTTACATTTTCATTTGCATGAGAAATACTACAATTTCTCTTCTTTGTTTGCAATATGGGATTACTTTTGTGAGTCACTGAGACCTTATTTTTGTGTTTGTTTTTTCTCATCACAATTAAAGACCCCAGTTTGGCTCCATATCTTTACTAGTTGTATTTACAGCACTCACTAATATAGCCAATGTTTAAATGGATCGAGTGGAAAGACACTTTTCTCTTCCAAAATGAAAACCAGCTCTGTGCATTCATAGTTGTGATGTGGTGTTCACAGATGCAAGTCATAAACGCATTATTTCCAGTGAGATGAGCATTACAGACTTCCGCAGAGTTCACCAAGTTTGCAACTGAGCTGTGTGGAGCTGTAAACAGTGTGCTGCAGCAAACATGCATGTTAGGGACGGGCGGCTCGATACCTAAATATCAATACTTCCAGTTCATTTTGTTTACTTTTAAGAATTGATCCTGGCACAAAAACATCAATATAATTTGTTTATTTACTAGAATGAATGTGTTTCTGATCTCACAATAAAAATTAAAGATAGAAAATAAATTACTGCCATAAATAATGGTTAAGGAACTACTTTTCTTTCCACTTTCTTCCTCTGCTCCCACAGAACAGTATAAATAATACACTATATTATTTTATAAAACCAGCATATTATAAAACCACTACATCTAGCTATAGGATACAGCAGCTTGGAAAATAATTAGTTCTTTTTATAGAGTTTTCAGTTAACATGTGTAATTGTAACTGAATATATTGTACATATCATCTGAGAATTCCTGAATTTTGTTAAGTGATGTTAAAAAAGAAGCAAACAGAGAGATTTCTAAAATGGTTTATTTAATGTTTATCAAACCATGATGATACCACTTCAACAATCAAGAGAAAACCAAACTACACTAATCCATCACTAAGCCACTACTAAAGAAAACAACACTAATCCATATCTCACTCAGTTCCAGCAGATCTTGTAGTGGGGTGAAGCGATGATAGCACATCAAATAGCATTCCTCACATGGGGAGAAGTTGGATGATGGAACTGGCAATAGCATAGTATTTGTGTCTTCAAGGAATGTTCATGAGATGGCAGCACTAAATGCAAGTTGTCTTGTTGGAGTAGCGCACTGCAGTATAGTTAGGGCTACTAGACCTCATTAATGTAACACTGGGCTAACGTAAAGGTGGCATTGTACAGAATCTTGAAAATGAAAAGACAGCATCTTTAAATGGAATGAATGTTTGGGGAGTGTTCTGCTGTGTCATTATTTTTAATTTCATTGTTTAATTGTAATTCAGTGTGACGTGAGCATCTGGAAGAATGTGCTGCAGACACGGTCAGTACTGTGGTCTGTGTACAGAAACACACACACACGCACACACACACACACACACACACACACACACACACACACACACACACACACACACACACACACACACACACACACTTTTCAATGTTTGTAAAAACAGTATCTCAACATGTGTATTAGAATTAAAACACAAATAATGAGTAAGGAGTGCGAGAGTAAAGTAAGTGTAGAGTAAGGGAAAAACGAAAAATAAGTGAGTGTGGAGAAAGAGCAGAACAAGAGTTAAGTGAGATCAGTGTGAGAGCAGAATGAGAACAAAGTGAATGTAGAAAAGGTATAGTGAGGGTTAAGTGAGGTCAGAGTGAGAGCAGAACAAGAGTGGTGTGAGTGCAGATAGCGAGCAGAGTGAATTATTGAGTGCAGAATGAGAGAAAAGAGGATGAGCACAGTTATGTGAGAGCAGAGTGAGAGTAGAAGAAGAGTAAAGTGAGTGCAGAGCAAGAGTTAAGTGAGATCTGAAGTAAGAGCAGAGTGGGAGTAAAGTGAGTGCAGATAGAGCACAAACAAAATTAATCAGCATTTCACTTATTGTGACTACCGAATAGATACATCTATAGCTATATTCCAACTGTTATCATATTCATCATCTCAGCACCTGCTGTTTCTTAATAAAGCATTAAAATCATCTCAGTATGGGTTCCTCTGGACTTCAGGTCTGCACATCTCTCAATTAAAGAGCCCATGTCCTACATAGGCAGAATGTGTTGAACTAAACATGACTGTAGACTGAATATGTACAGCTAAACTACATTGTAGGCTTAGTAGGTGGAACTAAACTAAATGTTAGGCTGAATGGGCAGGAAACTGCCATAAACTAAGATGAATGTATAGGATGAGCTAAGCTCTAATCTCTGCGGAGCTGTGGACCAGAAGGAACCCAGGTGGTCCGTCAGACAGACACACAGAAGTGACAATTTGCACCTCCTCTTCTTCAGGCGAGTCTTCCTCCTGGTCTTGGAGTCGATGATTAGCTGAGACTGTCGCTTGAGGGACTCTCGAGTGATGACATCACCTTCATCATCACTGCTGTCTTCCTCCTCTGTACACAACAGAGAAAGATCACATGGTTTTCTTACGGGGCACAACCCATATGGGAATTAATTAGTTTAATTTAATTAATTTGAACCAATCCACCAGGGTTGGGACAGTGCATAAAAGATTAACTGTGGACTCAAATGCCAACAAAGCAGCCTTATTCCAAGCAGGGATTGAACCCAGGCCACTGGGATGGAGGGCAGCACTTTAACCACTGCCCTATTTGAGTTGAGAGTGACTTAATGGAGAAGTGAAGGGGTTAACTGATTGACCAATAGCAACCAGCAACTTAACTAAACTTGTGACCACTTCAGTGGGTGTGTTTTCTCTTACCTTCATACAGGTCGGGTCTCTGGGTGTCTGGCAGTGTGATGCGAGTGTTATACTGTGGAAGTTTCCCCTCAATGCTGGTATGGAACTGCATACACACACACACACACACACACACACACACACACAGATAATGGTGTAAATGGTCAAATTATTTATGCATTCAAAATAGTTGAACACACACACACTGACCTCCTCCTCCTCCATTTCCTTCAGCAGTGTGGCTACATCTTTTTCCTGTAGCTCTTCCTGCAGTTGCTTCAGTTTTTGCTCAGCCTCCAGCAGTAACGCCACCACATCATCAGCAGAGTCTGATTGCACACACACCTCAGACTGGGACAAGGGACACACACACAAGCACACAAAGTTAAATCTACCAAATAACTAAGTTCAAGTGGCTCTTTTTGCATTTTGCATTTCATTTGGGAATCAAGTCCTAAAGTCTGAAGAAAAGTGGGAGGCAAAGAATCAAATTGGTCTGAGAAAAACTAGGTTAGAGAGGTTGGAAGTGGGGATAAAGCATCTGACAGCTAGGACAGAGGGACTAAGTGTGGGGACAGTGCAGCTGACCCTGGGCATAGAAGGGCTGACTGTGAGATCAGACTGGCTGGCTGCAGTGATAGAGGAACTGACAGTGGGGAAAGAGGAGCTGTGTGTCTGTGTACCAGTATGATGTGCTGCAGTTTGTCACTTAGGTGCTTTACTCCACTGCTGACTGTGTTGAGTGTGTGTGTCAGCCGTTCCAACTTCTCATTAGCTGCATCTCTTCTCTGTTGCTCTGCCTGAAGGCGGTGCTCACACTCTTCCAACTCCTGCCGTGTTCTGTTACACACAAACACACACACAAATTAGATGTAAGGTGTATAAGATCAGTTTTACTTGCTCTATGATCTCCTCTGCTTTACACTTGGGTCCTAACACATGGATGGGGTATCTCACTTGGTACATGTCAAACTCCCCTGTGTAAACTGCAGAAATTACAGAATGATCTATCAAGTCATGGACCCAACAGACACAGAATATCTCAAACAGGTAAAGGCTGCTCTCACCAACCACTGCCAGCCACAAAGTCCTATTATGCAGAGGTAGGGGCAACTCAGTGAACTTGCCCTGTCACACTATGATGGTCTGCCTCCATGTTTAACAACTCAAACTATACACCATTACCATCACACTGTATGCCAGCCTGATGCCCCACCTGCCTTCAGGCATCCCTTGTTTGCTGATGCTTGACCCTGACACCCCTTACCTCTCCCAGGTACCCAGGGTCTATGGGAACCTTTGGGACGTGTTTAGCAAGCAATAACTGCAGTGCCCCAACAGGCCATTTTATATGGCCATCCTGCATGCAACAGGGAGAGGTTGTTTTCCCTGTCAGGTCCAAAATGTCAAGCCATAAATGATCACATCCAGGGGCCTCTGGCTCTGGACTTCATTTGGCTTTGCACATCACTGGTCAGAACTGGGTTTTTCTTTGTGAAGCTCTCTTACTTCATCAACTTGATTATAGTAATGCCCTTGTCACAGGGCAACACCATAATCTTGGTCATAGAGTACAGGTTCTCCAATGTAAGCCTGGTGAAGCTGCCATCCACCAGGGAAAACCAGGAGGCAGTTTCCTGGAGAGGTCTGTGCATGGTGGCTTTTGGTGAACTGACACCAGCTTTGACTCTTCCTGACAATGCTCTAAAGGCTGTGGTCATCCCTGTTGCACTGTTGCATTGTCCACAATATTTTGCCCTTTCCAGAACACATTCCATTAAAATGCTTTGAGAACAGCCATATTATTTTTTTAGATGCCCTAGTATGTGTATGTAGTGTGTGTATTATGACTTTCACCTGATCAGGCTGGTCTCTCCTGAGTACTTCATCTCCTGAAACTGTGTGTGAAGTTCGTCTCTCTCCTCCTTAAGTTGTTGCAGTTTGGTCTCATTCTCTACCTTCATCTTTTCCAGATGTTTCTGAGTGTTTTTCTGAGTGAGGAACCTGTCCAACACCTCCTATAAACAAATGTGTCCACACACATTATGCACCCTTTTTTCTTCTGCAACCCAAAGCAGCAACAGTGTGTGTACGCTAAATGCCACAAATGTAAATGTTATGTAAATGTATGTGTATGTGTGTGTGTGTGTGTGTGTGTGTGTGTGTGTGTGTGTGTGTGTTTTTTACCTGTGTGTTGGTCACTCCAGTGGCCTCTCTAATGAGCTGGAATGCCTCTTCAAAGCTGGAGGGAACTTTGTCCTCCTCCTCCCCCACTACTGTAGCGCTGTGTTGAGCCTCACTGCTCAGCTCATCAGGGTGCAATGCCACCCGTTGGGCCTGAGAGGAAGAACAGGAGGACAGTGACAGATAATGGCAGTCACAGAAACTAACAGAGGTTAGAATTGCTAAATAGGATCATACTACTTCCAGATGGGATAGAGCAGATGACTGTGGGAAAATGTTGAAATATAGTGGGGATACCATATGTGTGTATTAAATGTCATGGGACTCACTCTGCGCTCTCCTCTCTCGGTCTGGGCTCTGCGCTCCTCCACCTGTTTCTTGTACTGGTTCAAGATCAGCTCCCTTTCCCTCCGCTCCCGATACACTTGCTCCTCCTGCAGCTGCAGCTCCACCTGATACACGCACACATGCATACACACACACACACGCGCACACGCACACACACACACACACACACACACACACACACACGCACGCGCACACAAAGATAAACAGACACTCGCACCTCATAACCAGTATGTGTGTGTGTATGTGTGTGTGTGTACCTTCACTGCCTCCTTGGCCAGGTGGGCCTGGTGGTTCATGTCCTGCAGCTGGCAGAGCTCCTGTCTCTGCTTCAGGATCTCAGCCTCCAGTCCATCCAGCTGTGGCTCAAATGTCAGACTCTCCTCCTAACACCCCCCCCCCCACACACACACACACACACACACACACACACATACACAGCATTAGCTGATTCCCAATGCTTCAATGCACTCACTTACCAGTGTTACCTGCAGGTATGTTACATTACCTGTAAATGAGTGTGTGTGTGTGTGTTACCTGCATTTTTGTTACATTTTCTGTGTGTGTGTGTGTGTGTGTGTGTGTGTGTGTTCATTCTTGCAATGGTGTTTTTTTGTTTGTTATTTTACATTGTTTTGCATGTCTCCCATTGCATTTGTTTGGTCACTGCCTGATGGCAGATGTTGCACTTTGACATGAACTGAGGTGATAGCTACCTGAAGGTCCTGTGATGACAATTTAGAATTGTTGGAGACTTCTTTACACATCTTGCAGTCTGCTCAAGGACAGAATTTGTGAGGCAGCCTGACTTGGCCATGTTGGCAGTTGTTTAAATTTTTTTCACTTGTAAATGATTTCCTGACCAGGGCAATGACTAATTTGTAATTGTTTTGATTTTGATCTTTTTTAAATCCCAGATTGATATGCATCTACAATCATCTTTCCGAAGGTTTTAGAAAGCTCTTTTGATCTTGCCATGGAGATAGTACTCAACTGAATAATCAAGAGCTAACCAAACTGTCTGAGAAACCAAAGTTCCTTCTAACAATGGTCTGGGCATTTTAAGTAATAATAAATGTCATCACAAGAAAATTGCATTTCTAATAATTAAATTATAAAATTAAAGGCAATTTTAAAGGCAATTCCTCAGTTTTATTTTTTTGGTTATATTACCTCAAACTGTCCATATATTTAAACATTTTTAAAACCATTTCATGGGGTGTCTTTATTTATTATTGTATTCATTATGACTGTAAGTGAGTGTGATAGCTGTAGTTGTGTTATATTTCTTGTAGGTGTTTGTGAGTTTCATGTACGTGTGTGCTAACTTTAGGCATGTTATATTACATGTAGGGGAGTGATTGTGTTACATGCATGTATGTAACATTACTTATAGGTGTGTTTGTTACCTGTAGGTGTTCCTTCAGTTTCAGGTAGCTTCTTGTGATATGTTCGGCTTCAAGACACTTCAGCTGTGCTTTCTCCAACCGATTTTCCAGAATGCGCAGATTCTGCTACACACACAAATGCACAGACACACACATATACACACAATTTGTACATCTGTATTAATTGCTTCTGAAAGGGATCTGATGAAAGTGACATGTTTGCTGCAACCTGTTGGGGATGAAGCTCAGCTTGGTCCCCTTCACTCTGTGAATGAGTGAAACACAACAGTAAAATCACTGAATGCACAGACACACACACACAAACACACACACACACACACACACACACACACACACACACACACACACACGCAAATACTGCTCATATCACAGTGAAGACATTATCAGAAATCCCTCCCTTGTAGCACCACCTGTGTTTAGTAATAAAGTTCTCAATGTTACAGCTCACATGGAGAAATGTTGGATATGAGCAATTAATTGTTCTGTGATATCAATATCATGCAGTTCTAATATTGCAGAGTAGGCTAAATATGCAAATGAAGAGGGTGACCAACTAGAGCTCCAGGTGGGTTTGTTTTGTTATTGTGTTCTTATACACTAATAAAAAGTACTCACACACACACTGCTCACACATCAGCATTTTTTCTGTTACACTAGTAGTTATTGTGTGCATGTGTTACCGTAGTGTTCTCCTTGGTCTTGGGGGTTCTTCTGTCTCCACTCAAATTCTTGTACTGAGCTTTCAGCTCCTCCAATCGACAGTGGTGTGTGTGTGTAGTGTGTTTCAGAGCATTAAGCTTCTTCAACTTATCACACACCTTCTGATCCAGCACCTGCACTGCTACCTTTAAACACACACACACACACACACACACACATTGTGTCTGCATACACTCATCATTAAAAATAGTTAGCATTCAGAAGGAATCGAAATTTGGTGGGTAAGTTTGACATTGTGAGACATGAAAATGATTCATGTTTCAGGCTCAGGCCAAGGACAGACCTCATTGCTGTACCTTACTGACTATATAAACAACTACTGGTCATGGTTGCACATGATTTCAAATCAAGCTGTTGTGCTGATTGCATTCTTTGAAAATAAGCATAGGAGAAGACTTTGAAATCAGTTCCTCCATTTTTCTTGGTGCAAATGATCAGTGAATCCACGTGTGAATGCACCATGGTCAGTGCCACACCAATCTTATACCCAGGTGGGACAATATTGGATGCACTATTAACACTCCATCCCTACCACAAAATCTGCAGGAACTGAGCATGAAAATTCAAGCTGCAAGGCATGGAATTTTGCATATCAGCCCATATCAGTATAAATGTATAATGATTTATTGTTTCTGGGAGCCTTTATCTTCCTTCTCAATAGCACTGCAATGCCACACTTCCTTTTGGGTGCAGCTATTTTTTGACAATGAGTTCATAAGTCATAGAAGAGTGTGTGTGCATTCTGACCTTCCCAGACATGTTCCGGAAGACAGCCTTTTCTGAGCGGCTCTGAAACACCTCCCTAATCTCCTGTTCATGTCCCTGGATGCATGCACGCCAGCGCGCACACACACACACACACACACACACACACACACACAGAAATTTGATACAGGTGTCATATTCCATGTACAGTGTGACCGTATTTCTTACTGCATGTGCACTACGGTTCGGTCTTTTCTATGAGTGTGTATAATGTGACTGTATGTGATAGACCTTTAAGAAGAGGGTTCTTCAACAGTTCTTTGGCAAAGCAAATGGTTTTTTACAGGACAGTGGCACCTGACGGACCATCTAACTGCTTAAATGCTTATCTGCCCGGTTAAAATGTTCTTGTGTATGACATAGAACATTCCTGAAAATCCATTGAGGGTCGACATGATGCCTCCTTCTTTGTACTGATTGATTTTTGTTCCTGGTCAGTAGACCAGACCAGTAGAGACTTAAGATGCATCTTAATTAATAGTACAATATGCAGAGAGTGATGGTTTTAAAACTCTGCAGCCAAACAGCAATATTATCAATTTAAACAGAAACTTATTAAAGGCATAATCTGAAGCTTTGAAGTCTTGAAGCTTTGAGGTTTTTAACCCCTGTATTGCAGATACAGCTGTTTTTTCAGACTGCAGTATTCATCATGCTTGAGCAGCATATTGTGGCTTTCAATAAAACTATTCTCTTCCATTGTGTCCCTCCGCTGTTTACAATTTTGTGAGTGATTTGAATCTGGTCAGTGGTAATTTATTAACATAAAATAACAACACTAGTGAAGCAGTTTTCACTTATTCGCTAATATGTTCTATGTTCTAGTAGCATTATAAATTGTGTATTTCAGAAAATTTTAACCAATATGAAATAAAATGTTTATTTATAAACACAATGACACTGCTCTGTGACTTAACACTGTTCTACTAGGTAGGGATGAGAGGATTGAACCAAAAAAAATAGTTACTGAATTCTCAGTAGAAAATATATTTCTTTTTAAGTTTTGAAAAGTGATTTACTTAAAAAAGCAAAGAAAAAATATTCAGAAAGTTTGTTTACTTTTTGTTCAGCTTACTGTTAGAATTTTGTTCACATTTACTTTCTATGACAATCACAAACATATGACTACATTGCCTGGCTACAAATAGCCACTGACCTGCAGGTGTTTTGAACTTTTTGATGATTGCGCTGACTGTATATAAGGGCATCTCCTATTATATATGAATAGGAGAAGACCCAGGACTTTAAAAAAGAATTTACACTTCTTAACCAGGGGTGCCAATAATTATGGGGGGCACTGTATGTGTGTATGTGTGTGTGTGTATGTATGTATATGTGTGTCTGTTACTCTGAGCGCCTGGGCCAGCCTCGCGTTCAGGTTCCTGTTCTCCTCGCGCAGGCGCAGGACGCTCTCTCGGTTTTTCTTCAAGCTGTTTTGTGAACTTTCGTAAAACGCGCTTCTGTCGCCCTCTGCCGGCAGAGAAGAACAACCAGCGCTCTTATTATTACAGAATGGACTAATTCAGCACAAACCGATGTGTTTAATTCGTTAGATATAAAACTACATTTGATAGAAGAACTGAAGTTTGAACTCACCCAGCAGCTGTATTTTCTTCTGCAGCTCGCTGATCTGCTCGTGAATTGGAGGTCTGATGGAGTCGGAAGTGAAAGTGGCCGGCATGATGACAGACTGGGTTTAATTACTGTTCTGTCTTTTGCTTACTGTTCTGTATTTTAATTACTGTTCTGCAATTTAATTTCTGTCCTGAAGTCCAGCTAGCTACTGCGTCTGTTTAACTCATGCTGGACGGGTTGCTTAGCAACACACTCTTCCGCCGGGAGGTGGAGCATGCTCCAAAGGCCCGCCCCGTTTACTGGAACAGCCAATCAACGTGCAGCTTCAGGACTTTAATACAAACACTGATCATGTTATAAAATACATTTCCATGAACTGACAAGGAAAACAACACATAAACAAACCTGTATCATATATTTAACACAACTGTAGAGGATCAGTTACACTGTCAGCTCCTCACAGGTGATCAATACCTTATAGACGAACAGAGAAGACAAGTAGAAACATCACTTACTGGATAAAAAGGAGGGAAATCAAGAAAACCTTATAAAATATTTATTAAATATCAATAAAAATAAACATATTTATAATATGATTATTAAATATGTGTATGGGAGCCCAGTAATAAAGATATATAACCAGGTGATTCCCATCTAGTAATTAAAAATATAGCAAATAAAATTAAATTAATTAAAACATTTGAAATAAAATTAAAATAATACAATTTTATCTAGAAAAAATGAGAGACATTACTCAGTTCATATAATTATGACTTCCAGTGAGTTCGGTTGAAAAATTGAGCTGCTATGTCTAAGACATTGAGACGAGAAGAAACCTCTGAACATTTCACTTTAGAATGTAATAGATGAAAGGAAGTATGGAATAAATGAAAGGAAATTCTAATAAGTACTCAAATGAATATGAAAACAATAACCTACAGAATTTTAGATCATTATTATAATATAAAGATAAATTAAGCCTTTTTTAAAAAGTGAAGGAACTCAAAAGACTTAATTCAGATGTTCAAAAACAAAAAGGTAACCAATGGGACTTTTTAACCAATTAAGATTTTTAAGTGATACAGTTTTTGTCATGTGTAAAATTACATAAATGTTGTGTAATTTGATTGAATACATATGATTTCATGATGGTATTCCATATTTGTGACAACAGTTTGTATTTTCCAATGTAATTTCATTTTATTAAAGATTTTTAAAAAATAAACAAACCTGTAAATAAATAATTAGCAAATATAGAGTAAAACATTTTAACCTCAGAAAAACATGGATTAAAATTCTGTAACATTTAGTAACAGTAACACTCACTGACAGTAATACATTCCTGGAGAACAGCCTATTTCAATTCAATTGATGTTTTCAATAAAATAGCTGTGCAAAATCCCGTGTCTCTTGCTCCCATTTCTTCTTTTAGCACTGTGAATCTGTACTTCTTAAGATCCAATAGTACAAAATGCAAATTCTTGCAATTTTTTAACTGATCTTAAGATTTTGATCAGGAATGTAATACCATTAATTAAAACAAAGCAAAATCCACATTTAGGAACACCCAGGCTCAGTTTAGTAACGCTCAGTAAAATTCTATAAAACTCAACAAAAGTAACACTCCGCAACATTCAGTAACAGTAACACTCAGTGTCAGTACAACTCACTACAATTCTCTCTCTCTCTCTCTCTCTCTCTCTCTCTCTCTCTCTCTCTCTCTCTCTCTCTCTCTCTCTCCTCCTCCACTCACTCACTCTCTCTCTCTCCTGGATCACTCTGTGGTCCAGGCACTTCGACAACTCGCTAGGTTTCTTCAGGGAGTGCTGAGGAGGTTCTGGGACATGTAGAGCAGCCTCTGTGCTTTGATCCATCATTCCGCTCTAGATCCTCCACTGAGGGAATAATGCTCAGTCAGACATTTCAAACATCACAACCACAACACTTCAGCACAATCTGTACACACTTATCTAACCCACTATAATTCAGTCAGTCAATCAATCAACCCATCAACCAACCAACCAACCAACCAACCAACCAACCAACCAATCATCATCAATCAAATCAATCAATCAATCAATCAATCCCAATCAATCAATCAATCAATCAATCAATCAATCAAATCAATCATCCATTCAATCAATCAATCAATCAATCAATCAATCAATCAATCAATCAATCAATCAACCAATCATCCCATCATCCGTCCATCCATCTATCACATATTATCCTTTATTTCCCTGAGGGAACCCTCCCAAGGGATCAATAAAGTTCTATCCTATCCTATTTATCACTGTTATATGCACTCTGTTCTGCTTTTGCTTTAACAGTATTTATATAACTATACTTTGCACTAAGATTCTTAGTGCATTTCATTGCTTGAATATACATGAATTAAAATACTCAAACAAAAATCAGTTAGTACTTATTCTTAACAGACCCCCACAGTGATCAGTTTTCAGTTTTGGTTTGTTATTGAAGTAAATCTGAAAATTCAGAATGATGTAGTTTGACAGTGTTTTAACTATAGAAAGGGGTTTTAACCAGCAGAAACAATAAAACTACTCACCAGCCTGTGGAGGAAATTACTATTTTGGCCAAAGCAGTTCATACTTTTCTGCAGGCTGGGTCCCTTCAACTGAGGCCCTCTGATTTATTACATGAAAACAATCAACCAACTGTTTCAAATTTGAGCTTATCTCCACTGAGAGGTTTTAGAGTCCATGGTCACCCACTGTTCTACACTGACCAGCATTTAGGTCAAACTCATCTGACTGAAAAATCCAACTGAAGAAGAGCTTCTGCTGTTATCTGCACCATTCCTTGGTTGAATGGCTTGTGTGCTTAGGATCGTTGTCTTTCTGCATGTTCTCTTGAGATTCAGTTAACAGGCAGACATCCATCTTCCTTTTGAATTTTCTAGAATAATTCAGAATTTTTTGCTCCAACAAAGGCCCAGATGCAGCATAACCAATCCAAACCATGATCCTACCACTACCCTGGTCCACAAATGGGATGTTTTTTGCTAAAATCCATTGTTTTTCTTTCTCTGAACACAACACTTTTCATTTAAATCAAAAAGATTCATACATCCACACAACACTTTTACAATACCCATCGGGCTTGTCTAACTTATTGTTAGCAAACTGCAGATGGGCAGCAATATTTTTTTTGGATAGCAGCAGCTTTCTCCTTGCAACCCTGCCAAGCACACCATTGCTGTTCAATGTTCTCCTGGTGGTGGACCCATGAGCATTAACATTAGCAAATAAAAGAAATGCCTTTAGAAGTTTAGAGGTTTTACCATCCTGATGAATATCAACAAATCTTTTGAGCTGCTCAGAAATTTCGTTGTTCATGCCATGATAAACTTCTGCAAAGATGTGTTGTGGAGATCAGACTCTGATAAAACCCTGTTCTTTAAATAAAACAGTGTGCCCACTCACACCTGATTGTCATTGCGTTGATTGAAAACACCTGACTCTAATTTCACCTCAATTTCAAATTATCTGCTAATCTGAAAAACATATTTTGCTACTCATAGATATGTAATACTGGACCATTTTCCCAATAAATAAAAGACCAACCAATTTTTTGTCTCATTTGTTTGATTTGGTTCCCCATATCTACTTTTAGGATGTTAACACATGTTACATTACCTGTAGTTAAGTGTGTCTGTTAACTACATGTTATATTATCTCCCTGAGAGTGTGTGTTACCCGCAGTTGTGTTACATTTTTTGTGTGTGAAATAACATCAGTTAGATGTCCCTGGAAGAAAGATTTTCCCACTCTTCCATGAGGAATTCTTTCATCTATGAAAGATTGTGTGCTAGCACTCACAAATATGTAATATTGGATCACTTTGCTCAATAAATAAATGAGCAAGTGTAAAATTTTGTCATTTATTTGATTTGGTTCTCTTTACCAACTGTTAGGCCAAATTTATGCAGACATATAGAAAATTGTAAAGAGTTCACAAACATTCAGGCTCTACTGTATGTCCCAGCCTAGAAGCAAGAGGAATGCAGAGTGTGATCTGAATGCAGAGAGAGAACTCAGGATATAGAGCGAAAGGCTGGAAATGGGAGGTTTATTGGCGCACTCAGTCACAAGTACTTTACAAAGATAGAAAAGAGAAAGACAAAGAGGTAGAAACAGATCAAAGGCAACAATGACAACACACAACAGCCATCAACATACGCACGTGCGCGTGCACACACACACACACACACACACAGACACACATACATGCAGAGAAACGCAAGGCCGCAAACACACCAAGATTTGAAACCAGCTGATCTGTTGCCATATTTTCATATGAATTAATACAGATTCACCGTCTATGATCTAATGATGTCATATTTGGGCATAGCTGGTATTGAAGACTAATGTAAACCATGTTTTGCTGTTTTTTAAATTGTAAACATCGCAACACTAAACTTAGTGCATTCTTCAAAATAATTAAGACGATAATTCACAATAATAATTAGGCACGAGTCCGTCACCCACAGTACAGTTCACTGGAAACATCTCACATGAACACACACTTCCTCATCCTCAACTCAATCACGGCTAATGTATAGCTAACGAAGGAGTACGCAATGCTGCGAGATTCAGCTCTGTCCAGAAAGTGCAAACTGTTTCAGCACGTCTGCGATATTCCATCTGAAGGAGCTTACAGCTGCCCTCGGCTAAACTAGTGTTAAAGTGTTTCTGAAGAATCTCCACTAACCAGACTGGACTACACCAAACCACCACTCAGTCACATGCTAATATATCTTGAAGTGATAGTTCTGAAAATCCAACTTCCCCCATATACCTAAAGATGTTTCCTGATTTTTGACTTTAGCACTGAAGATATGAGGCTAATGTAACAAGTAATTGGCATGGTGACGACTGCAAACATTATTACTTCATGGTTTCAAAACAATGTTATCATCCCAAACTGTAATATTTTAACATAGAGAACCTAGTCAGCTAGACAGCATTAGGTAGTACAGGAACACTAACCAGTGTTCTTGCTCAGTCACTATGTAACTATCTAAAGGTTCAATAAAAGAATAAAAATGCAACCCTTAGATGCAAGTTTTGATCCAACCATACCATGTTTATCTACAGATTCAGACTCAGAGCTGCTAAGAATGGCTTTAACTCCAGTTTTTCCTCACAATTTTTCTGTCAAACATTTGAACATTTTGGTAACATAATTTCTGTTAACACCATTTTTCAGTGTAATATGCTCTAAATCCACGTTTGTGTTCATTAATATCAGGCTGCTATCATAACTCCAGTGCTAAAGCTAAAGAAGCAACACATCTGATTGGTTGGAGTGAGAGTGATAAACTGGGAGAATTAGATTTGCAGAACAATTGCTTTAAGTAAATCAACTCCAGCTGTGAGTAGCCTGGTTCTGCAGAGCTGGATCAACTATGCCAATAAATGGGTCACTGCGCATCACTAGCAAGAGTGTTAGTCCTGAGGTGTTAGTGGTGCCTCTGTCTCCTGAGGGCCGTTCTCCTGTGGTTTTGGCTCCTCAACCTCGACTGGGGGCTGCTGGACTTCCAACTGCTGCTGCTGTAGTTGTTGTTGGTGTTGTTCTGCTTCCTCTGTCTCTTTCTCATTGGCCTCCTGTGGGCCATTCTGATGAACCATTTCCTGAGGGCCCTCTGAAACCAGCTTGTCCTCCTGTTGCGCCTCCTGTTCTTCTGCTTTCTCCTCCACCACCTCCACCTGAGCGCTTGGTGCTGCGGCCTCCTCCTCCACCGGCATCTCCTGTGTCAGTGGCGTCTCCTCCTCATTCTCCTGCGTGAGAATGTCCTGCTGCTTCAGCTGAATCTCACCGTTCTCCTGCAGTGGAACTGCGGCCTCCGTGTCCTGCTCTGTTCCTGTGGCAACTGGGTGGTCGGCCTCATCAGCCACCTTTTTGACAGACAGGATCTCATGCAAGTCCAGGGACATGAAGTATGGTCGCTCGGAAGAGCCGTCGTTCCTCTCCAGGTCCTCACCTTCGCATGTTCAGCATGGTTTAGGTGGACAAGTGGTTTATAGCCAGAGCAGAAAGGTGGTGGAGAGGAAGTGAGCAAAGAGGGGGAAAGACAATGCAGAGATGCGGATGGAGAGACAAGAGACAGAGAGAGAAAAGGATTAGACACAAAGCCAGGCAGAAGAGCTCCAAGCGTTTCAGAAACGTAGAAAAGAAAAAAGCTGTGAAATGTACAGTCAGTACAGGGCAGAAATACACATATTGTGATGCGCAAGCCCTCCTAGTCATCTTACAACCTTAGAAGATATAAACCTGTAAAGATGCCCGTTATTGTTTTGTGATGTCATTTTCGTGACATTTTGGTAGAAGCGTGAGACACTTTTATGGAACGTATCCAACCAATATGGTAGACTGTCCTCAAACATTCAAAGGCACATTGTGTTTAATGTATGTAGGGAGGTTGGTGGAGCAATGAATTGTAAAAATGTGCTGTCAGTTTTTCTGTCTAAATTACATCAAGATGCGTACACAACCAGGGAGCAGAAAGCAACACAAACAGTACACTTTACAACAGAGAGCAGCATTGACAAGGTTGTTTGGCAGTAAAAATGCAGTAGAAATGGAAGGACTGCCATTAATATCCCGAGAAGTCTACATATTTTTGCCATAAGTGGCAGAAGAATATGGATCTAGAACTGAGAACTAATTTACTGAGATAATCATCACCGTATGTGCTTCCATTACAAGGCTTCCAAGGTAATCTGTGCCAACCATTTCCGCACTGTTCCAGACCTACCTAACAAAGTGTTTGTTCCCAGGTCATATACAGTCAGTTTTCTAGGTGCTGAATTCAGTTGTGAAAAGTCGTATAGTACCCTTGTTGTATACATTTTTTATTTGACTCCGCGGCATTTGCATTGATTAGCAGCGACGATAGTGGATGGGCTGGACCTGCCATGCAGTACAATTTCACAACAAACCACCACTCTTAATGCGTTCATCTCAAACACTGAATTAAACAGGAATGTGGGTAATTTGGTGGAGTTTTTTTTTTTTCAAATCATCACTGTCACCAGTAAAGTGCTGTGTTTAACTGTTTATATCTAATTGCAACAGAAGGTGAGATGTCCTAATATTTTTGGCCAATAGCCTGTGTTGCTCTTCTGAGCATAATATAATGAAATGAATTTGCTCCTGTAAGCTGTGTGTGTGTAGGTGTCCTCTCTGCTGTGTGTTTTCTTGGCCAGAATGAATAAAAATACTCACAGAAGCACAGGAACAGTGTGTCCACACACATGGCGTAGACACTGAAGAACCCATGGGCAATCAGATAGGTGCCAAACACCAACGTCTGGAAAGATGTACACACACACACACACACACACACACACACACACACACACACACACACCAAACAGCTAATTTCAGTGCTAATGTGATATCGCTAGCTATAGTTCTATTCAGAATTAATAAACCACCATGACAGAAATTAACACAAATTGGTGTGTAGGTTTGACATAACGAGACATATGAATAATTCAAGTTTCTTCAGCCGCACATGTGACGGCAAGCAAGGACAGGCCTTTTCACTGCACCTGACTCACTATATAAGGTTGTGCTGTTGCTTGTGCTTTCCATTCTGACTTGTGCTGTGTTGGTATCATCATTTGCTCTCCATGAATCATCCTATTAGTGCCAGCATGATTGGCAAATGGCTAAATAATGCAAACTTACATGAACCCAGACTGTTTTGAAATACTGCACTTTACACCACACCAACATTGTCTGCAGACTACAGTGGTGTTGTTCCAGACTGTCATGAGCAATGGGTCTTTGTGGAGATGTCCAATGAATCCAAGTGTAAGGGCATGATGGGGCCAGACTTGTCCCCAATTGAAAAAGTGGCAGATGCTATTAAACATACAATCAACACTCAACCACTAGTGCAAAATCCGCAGGAACTGATTGAGAATATTCAAGCTACATGGGATGGATTATCACCGGACACCATTAGGAACCGCTACAATTCCATGCAGAGACATCTGATTGCATTACTTCTGTATGTGTAGCTCAATAAATATTATCCATATCAGCATTAACGTTTTCGGAATTGTGTCTTACCAAGATGGGAACCCAGTAGTAGTTTAATGAGGGAGCCGCTTCCTCTACAGCCTTTATCTTCCCCGTGAAAAAGAAGAAGGAGCTAATTCCTAATGGGTGAGAGACACAAACAGAATAAAATTCTTTTCTAGTTCAGTGCAAAACGAGTAACTAGCTAACAGCTAAAATCATCACAGAGGTGATTCAGTGACAGAATCTTTTTTTAAACCATTCAGACCCAATCACACACTTCTGCTCTCAGCACTCACCAACAATGCTCACGATCAGCAGCTTTCCCAAGAACAGCAGAAAGTCTGTCACTTTGTCCAGCACGGCCACCCTGAGAAAGAAATATTTCTGATTTTACTGCAGGAAATATACCACCTAATTACTGTTAAAGTAATAAATCCTAATTAATGACAAATGTAAAAGAATGCATTTAACCTTATATGGAGTTCTAACAGTTTGTTTTGATAGTTCATTTAATTCATATGTAATCCAGTATATTAAAATTTAAACTTGGGAGTATACAGAAGGTGACCCATAGTTACAGTGTAACCATGTGGTTATAAAAAGCAACAACAAGAAAATCGAATTTAAAGAAGCATAACAAAACTAATTAAAAAAACAAGACGAACAACAGTAATAATAAACTGATTACTGAAAATGGAACTAAAGCGTCACCACATTCAAATAAAAATTAAATAAGATCAGAACAAAGGGGGTGATTTGTAATCACTGGTGAAATTTTATTGGGGCTAGAATCAATCAACCTGTCCTTACAGAGATGTGGGTGTGACCAGGGGACAGAAAACAAGATACTTCATACTAGAGAGCATTAATAATGCAATAAAACACCACCAACCACAGAGAAAATGGATGGAAAATGTTTAATATCTGGAGGGGATCACAGCATTTTGCCAAAAACTGCAGCACATCATGGATCCATAACTGAGAACTAATAAAACAGGCACAACCTGTTTTATGGAGGCTTCTGAGGTAATCAATGCCAGCCATTTCCTCTCTGTCCCAGACATAACAAGTGGTCATGTGTCTCAGGTGATGCACAGTATGTTTGCAGTAGCTGTCACATTCAGTTGTAGCAAGTCATAAATTCTCTTTGTGGTAAACAGTTTAAAATTCATAGGACATGTCAGTGAGCTGTATCGGTTTTTGTGATGAGTAGGCAGTGCATAGCAGTCCCGGTAGTAAACTACCTTCTGTCAGCATGTTTTTTTTAATGTTATATATTTTATAATGTTATATTCATTCCATATGCACAAACAGAATGGCAAGTATTAGTATTTAGAGGCTGCATGGAGGCTTGGAGATTTGGTGGTGGCAATCACGTTCTCGGAGGTTCTCGGAGGTTTCCTCTGGTGAATGTTTGTCTATATCCTCAGATATGAAATGGCACTATGTCCTTGTGAACCGTAATCATAACGTTCGACGCAGTCCTCCAAGTGTACGGTCATTTCTGGTAGAGAGAATGCTGACCGCATGCACTCTGTAATGTTTGAAAACAGTAAACCTATCCATAATATATCAGTATAATAAGATGAGACTCTTACCGGACAATGTTTCTCATTAGTAGGAAGAAAGCATCTTTAGCAGACGTGCAGAAGTTTTTACCATAAATCGCGATCTGGGAGAAAATGATTTTCACAAAAATCACCAACCTTCATATGAGATGCACAGAAAGACATTGTGCAAAACAAGTAACAATAAAGTTAATTAAAGGTCAATCTCACTTTAGGAAACTAATAGCATTAATAAAGACTCTAAATATGAATATAATTATTAGTACACAAGTATCACAAAAGTGGTAAAACTACTCCAGCAATGAGATCTTTAAGTTGCTTTTGTCTCACAAAGAGATGCCTCAGTGATATGTTTATTAAGCTATCCCACAACATTAACTTACATATTAGCTACAAAAGCTAGAAGCACCTTACAATACAACACATTAGCTGCTGTTCTAGCTTGTTAATGAGTAGCTACATTTTCTAAAACAACAACATAATAAGAGTAAAAGACCACAGACGTAGTTACGTTATTAACCTAATTAGAGTGCAGTAAGGGGAAAGACAGTCATACCATGATGTAAGCATTCCTGTTAAGGAACCTGATACATTTCTCCAGACACCAGAAGCAACACTTCAGACAGCTCAGGAGGAACCTGGTAAAACGGTTTTCAGGAGAGAGAGAGAGAGAGAGAGAGAGAGAGAGAGAGAGATTATACATACAGCTCAGCTATTCATGGAGCTAGAACTAGAAACAAAAACCTGCTTACCTTTGAGCTTCTGCTCCAAATACTCCAAAATCACCCTGATCACCTGAACGATGGACAGGATCAGAGAGCCAAAAGCCAACGAGCCTGTGTGATACCTGAGAGAGAGAGAGAGAGAGAGAGAGAGAGAGAGAGAGAGAGAGAGAGCTTCAGGAATCACATAAACTATTTGAGCTTAATGGACACTTCCATTCTGGTGCCAGAGAAGGTTTCCATTCCACCTTAACTGGTGCAGACATTAGGAATGTTCCATTTCATTTTTCTTATTTTTTTTTAACAGAACAGTTAAATTACAGGCTAACATTTTAGGAGTTATATATATGCGATTAGCACCAGACTAATTGGTGGCATATATTACATTAGCACATATGACAGACTGACACATGTGGAATCACTTTAATGCAGGACACACCAGGTGTTGTGAAGCAGATAAAACACTCCCAAACCCTTACACACACCTAAGTGCCCGTCCAAGTGAGGAGCAGATAGGGAAGGCTGGGATGTCATCTGGTTTTTTTAAGGCCCAGTAGTAGGAGGCAAAGGCCCCAGCCAGGGTCACTTGACCTAGGGCCGTAACGAAGTTCACACACCAGAAGAACAGGAACAAGTTATAGAACTGGAACACAATCAGGTACTTGTGGAAGTATGTCTCTCCTCCGTAGAATGCAAACAAACACTCTGCGTCGGGGCACTGCACCGAGACATTACTGCTGTTGAAAGTCTGTGGACACAACCATCAACATGTTTATATAGTGTATACAGTTTAGCTCCACCCATTCTGTCTGCAGAAACTTAGCCCCACCCATTGATAATACAGTAGTTTAGAACCATCCATTTGGTTTACAGCAGTTTTGCTCTTAATGGAATCATATTACTAAAATAAAAACATAGATTTAAACCTCTTTCTACACTCCGGTGAGAGATGAGAGATGGGGAAGCATTTTCAGTATGAATTATTTATACTATTATTATACTGAATTGTTCATTTAATTAATTGATTCTGGTGACTGACCTTGGGGTTGCAGGTGTCTCTGGAGTATTCACACTCAGTGGTGTTAAAGACCTTATAGACCTGTTCATTGGAGGTGGACAGGAAGCTGGCAGATATGGTTGAGGATATATCTCACTTTCTTTATATCAGATTATTGTCCTTAATATTCTTTTCATATTTAAAATATTAATATTTTGGTTATTATGAACTAACAAATGAGTAATAATGTGTGCTTTAGTGAGAGTGCAGTGCTGAGGTGGATACACAGCAGTGATGGCCCAGTATGCAATGACCACAGACACAAGGACAAAAGTCAGTACAGGGTAGAATAGTGATGACATCACATGTCCCACTGCCCTGAAAATCAAAGAAAAGCAGGTGTAATGATCATAACATTAAAAATGTAACCCCCCCCCAAAAAAAAGGTATAAATTCGATATAATTTGACAACTTCATATAAATTGTATGTGTAAATTGATATGTACATATTATAATGCATAAAATATTATTTGGAACTGTTAATATTTCAATTATACAACACCAATTTGTTTAAGTATGATTATTATTACTAATATTATGTACACATAGTATTAACCATGTTTGTGTTTGTATATGTGTGCTTTCACCTGCTGGCCTCTTTAATGAGAGCGATGGCGATGAGGAGTCTCTTCCTGAGGAAGATGAGGAGGAGGATGATCACCAGCTCCACAATGCTCAGGATAATCACTGAGAAAAACAACCCACAAGAACACACACACACACACACACACACACACACACACACACACACACACACACACACACACACACACACACAATGCAAACAATAGTTAAAATGAAACTCTAAAGTGTTTTAAGATGTGAAAGTAGGGGATTTTATAATACAATATTTCCTTACAAAATTGCAGTGTAATTGAACAGCTGATTCAATTAGTGTTAATAAGTGGCTGCTAGGGTGTTGCGAGGTTGTCACAAACAACTTTAATAAACTCACTGAAGGCCAGCCAGGTCTGCTGGATCTGCAGATAGATGGAGAAATCTGTCTGCAGTCCCAAATCCTTTATAGTCACATCAGCTCCAGCTTGGCCTTTCAGACTGGCGTACTGCACATAACAGTGTCCAATACCTGAGAGAAAGAGAGAAAACAATTTACAATGTTTTATTATAGCAGCTTTGAGTGCTGATCTTATTATTTACAGGACTATAGGGAGCAGCCTAACCTGTGCTGGCAAACTACTAAGATAACTACTGTCTAAGATAAATAATCATGTATGAAGTAAGCTAACCAAGGTTCTGTGGTCAGTGCATAGTGAATAACTACTAGTGAAAACCGTTTTCCCAAAACCACCACAGCACAACAGTCATTAGCGGTAGAGCAAGATTGACATTACAGTTTGTACATTTACATTTATGGCATTTAACTGACACTGATTTACTAGGTTACTCCTATTACAGAGGTGGGCCAGAGTAGTGTTGGGAGTCTTGCCCAGTGACTCTTATTTGTGTGATCACAGCATAGCTGCCCAGACTGGGAACTGAACCCCAGTTGCTCACATGGTGTGTGGTTGTTATCTGTTGCGCCACTTTCTAACTGCTACACTGCTCAAAAAAATAAGGGAAAACTTAATCATCACAGTATAACTAAAAGTTCAACTTCAGTGATATCAATCAGCCCAATTAATAAGCATAAGCAACTGTGAAACAAGTTGTTTTGGTGCAAATGAAAGTGACAACACGTGTACCAGAGAGGCAATATCAACACAACCTCCAAAAAGGGGCTGGTTTTGCAGGTGGTGGCCACACACACAATGGCTCTCTCCTCATCCTTCCTGACAAATTCTTCTCTAGTTTTCATTTTGCTAGAGTCCTTGTCACTACTGCTAGCATGAGGTGCTACCTTCATTCAGGTGACACAGGTAGTCCAATTGCTTCCGGATGGCACACCGGAATTTTATATTGAGTTTTGAGCTGATTTTCAGCATGAATTTGAGCCCTCCATGGGTTGATGATTTTGGTTTTCATTGACTTTTCTTGTATCTTGTTCTTGACTGTTTACACAATTTATATCAGCAAAGATTTTTAATATTAATATTGAATTAATCACAGATCTGATCTATTATTTTAGTGTTCCCCTTATTTGAGCTGTGTAGTTAAGCAGATGGGCCCTCTAATAAACTTTCTTACCATAGGCGATAACAAGAATAACCAGGATGATCATAACCCAGACCATGACTCCAGCCAGCAGACGCAACAAAACAATAAAGATCAGACTAAGCAGCATAGCAAGGACCAGCCCACTAAATGACAGAGAGATAGAAAGAGAGAGAGAGAGAGTTATACTAGTGCATATAAAATACAATATTCTTATGAATTAATTTATTGCACAATTTAATTAAAAAAGGTGAGCTCTCATATAAATGAATTTATTATTATTTTTTATTTATATATATTTTATTTATTTATTTATTTATATATTTATTGTTTATTTATTTATTAAGTAAAAAGCTCACAAAAATGATACACAGCTTCTTAAATTATTCATTTGTATATTTGAGTATAAAAATTATATTTCATCCCACACAACCCCAGTCACAAAAAGTCACAAAAAGAGTATCACACAGAAAGTCATTGCTGGTCGTTCTTAGAGTTCTATATTAAAGCATATTAATGGAAATTTGACTGAAAGGTGACATTACCAGGATATTTTATAGGCTTTCATGCTGACAAGCTTTATGGAGATTTTAATTCATTTTTCCAGCTGCATACAGTGCCGAATCCATCTTTAAATCTTATGAATTGTTCAATTTGAGAAACTGGATTTCTGATTTTAATACAAAAGCTATAAGATAAGTTAAAAAAGCTATAAAAGTTAAAGCCTTTATAAAAAGCCTTATAAAAATACACTCATCATCAACAAGTATTTCACAGATTGTTGTACCTAGAAGGAAGTGTTGGACAGCAATGCTTTTTGGGAAGGAAGATAAAGGTTACCAGGAGCAATAAATGATTAAATATTTAGACTAATATGTGCAATATTTTTTCAGTAGTGTCTCCCAGTAAACTGTCGGGTATAACACAAATGCCAGACACTTCAGATTGGAGTGGTAAAATTTCCTAATTGTGTCTTGTAGCGCTCCATCCTATGCAGCCTCAATATTCTCACTTAGTTCCTGCAGATTTTGCGGTTGGGGTGGAGTGTTGTATCTGTGTCTTCAAGGCAAGCTTTTGAGGCAGCATCAGTATGCGGACAAGCGTTATTAAACACAACGAAAATGCAGTTGTGCACTGTGATCAGTTGATTCTTCCAGGGTGCAACTTTTTTCTTAAGCTAGACTATCTCTTTAGAAACAACATTTAAAGAAACCAAGGAGACAAAACTAAAAAGTGGCTGAATACTGTGCCCTTTTTACCAAGAGCTCAAACATAATCTCAGTAACAATCCCAGATATTTAGGTTTGCTATGAGAATCCTAGTTTGTTCATGGCCAAAATGCAGCTTACTATAGCTTCCCTCACAAATGAGCACTTGTGTGGAGGACTGACAATAGGGATAGGGAGCAGAAAAAAAGAAAGATTTAATTTGCAGCCCAATTTACATGCTTGGTGTGACGGTTCCAAAGCATTAAAACTGCACCCGTTTTAATATGGTGTAAAAGAGCCTTTAGAGTGTGTTATACAGTGTTATATACAGTGTTATAAAGTGTTATATACAGTGTTAATGACTGTGTTACAGGGTTACATACAGTCACTATATACTCTGTTATGAAGTGTGTTATAGAGTATTTGGTGATGGGTGTTGGTGTATGGTTTGAGTCTCACAGTAAGATCCAATGCCAAGACTGAGTGTAATCCTCAAATATCCGCATGGCCACCTGCCGAGCTTCCACAACAATGTTGGACATTCTGCAGAATAGAACACACACACACACACACACACACACACACACACACACACACACACACACACACACACACACACACATATATTAATTACATTTCAAATCATTTCAATGTACACACTCACTTCAGAGATCCACACATCACACTTTACATTCTCAGTTTGTGTGTAGTTTACAATAAACACACAGGCACAGACACACCCACATACACACACACACACACACACATACACACACACATTCTCTCTCTCTTTCACACACAGAAACACGCACACATGCACACACACTAGACTGACTTTGATGCCTCCAGCAGGTCGGTGGCATTTAAGTTGCGATTGTCTTCAGAAGTGAAGGTTGTTTCATTGCCGATCACAACCACACCCCCCTTCTGCGTCTCTAGGGCTGGGAGACACCTGCGTGTAACTACACACACACACACACACACACACACACACACACACACACACACATAAATTGTAATGCAGATCACATCACAATGAGAGGAAATGATGAACAAAAAGTGAAGCAAATTTCTAAGAATATCATGTCAGAGAAACAGTTAAAGTGAAAACGCTGATGTGAATTTGAGTAACTCACAGGGTCTGCTGGGAATGATCAAAGCCGGACATAATCCATCCCTCAGAATCTCAGGAGCTGTCTGGAAATAACAAACAAAATAACAGGACACACATGCACACACAGCACTTAGTGGTGATCAGTGATTAGTGGTGATGGTTTCAGAAAGTACTTCTATAGTAAGAATGGAAATCATTGCAGAATACAATGGAAAAAGCCATAAAGTAAACATGGAAATCTGCATTGAATAACTGTGGAAATGGATGTAGAGTAACAATGGAAATCAGTGTAGTTCAAACATGGAAATTCATTTTGAGTAACTGTGGAATAATGTGTAGAGCAATCATGAAAATCAGGGACAGTTTGATGCACATATATCACATTTATGAGCAGTATAATATACTCAGAGTCACAGTGATGATAAACATACAGAATGAGCAGTATAATATACTCAGTCACAGTAATAATAAACACACAGAATGAGCAGTATAATATACTCAGTCACAGTGTTGTTAAACAAACAGAATGAGCAGTATGTTTATTATCACTGTAACTCTGAGTATATCATCCTGCTCTTCCTGTATGTTTATTAGTTAGGTTTAATTAGTTTGGAAACAGTCCGAGACTTGTTTCAAAGGCAGCGTTTACACCTACTCCAGTGCACCAGACTAACAACCAGAATAACATCCACATTAAGCAATCATACCACCCTTTGTATGAATCAAAACAAAGCTGACTGAACACACCCTTAGTGTTCCACAGTTGTGGAGTATTTGTGGTGTACGTGGTAGCGGTGACGATCAGTAAAATCATGTTACAATTTTAGTGTCTGATGATTTCCGCTATGACAAAATATTGATAATGCATAATTCCTCCAAGAAAAACACAAAATATAAAAATGGCATTAAAACAGCATTCAGGGCCCAATTTATTTTTATCTGTTGTTATTAGTTGTATTGTAACTCACCAATGTTCTGTCCACTTCCTTACAGAACTGGGAGTAGTACTCCATATCCTGATTACTCTGCATAGCCTTCACCAGCGTCAGGAACCGGTCAGGACATTTCTCCACACAGATCTGCACACACACACACACACACACACACACACACACACACACATACACACACACAGAGTAGGCGTGCAGGGTAGAGTTTGTGTGTGTAAGGGAAAAATGTGTGTTTATGGTGTGGGTGATACCTGCGTGGTGGGGCACTGGAACTCCAGCAGCGCCAATGGACTTGCACACTTCATAATGTTGAAATAAAATAGCAGAGGCTTCTTCCTACAACACACACATAAACACACAAACACACACACACACACACATACACAGACTGAGTTAGGCGAGGACAGAAATTAACTGCAGTTGGTTGCTCCAAGTGATTTTCTGACTGACAGTTGCTATGATATTTAAGATTTAAGCTCAATCACATGAGATTCCATATTGTGTTGTTAGGTGGTTGCTATGGTATTCCAGGTAGCTGCTAAGATGTTATTATTCTGTTGCTACTGTACTTTGTGTGTTTACAGTACTCACTCAAGTTGGGTTCCAATCTGACCACAGAACTGTCCCCTACTGTCTGTGGGGTAAATTACCTTCCGTGGGTCACCCTGAGACCAGGCTGGGGAGAGAGAAAAATCAACACATACACATGACCTCACAGTCTCTACAGTTTGCTAGTTACAGCCCTACTGCGGGACATCCTGTGGGTAGCTGTCTAGGTTGGCAGCCTTTTTAGGGAGCATATATGTCTCCTTTTTTATTTGGAAGGCAGCATCATTCAGTTCATTTGAGGTTTATTTTGAGCAGATGTGAAGCAGCAGCTCATTTATCCCTGTTTTAATGAAGACATCAACTTACCCAGAATTCCCACTGCAATGTACCCCAACAGGGCCAGAATAAACACCAGGCAGCAGAGAATATCAGTGCAGCTCCTGCAGACACAAACATACTTGTGGTCAACTTCCTAATGGATTAGCCCCAAGCAGGGATGGACTGTCCATTGGGAGTCCAAAGAAAAACCCCAGTGGGTCATTATTGATATGGGCTGCTGAGAGGGTGAAGGGACTGGTTGACCGACAGCGAACTGCTGTTGTGATATGAGGTGGCAAGTTTATTGTTGTGAGTCTTGACAGCTTCAGATGACATTGTTACTGTGCATCTTGAAGCTCTGAGTTCAGTGTGAACACATTGTTACTGTGCATCTTGAAGCTCTGAGTTCAGTGTGAACACATTGTTACTGTGCATCTTGAAGCTCTGAGATCAGTATGAACACGAGTAAAATCACTGTAGGAATGATATTGGCTGGATGATGAGCAGTACCTAGGTGGAGTGCTGCAGAAATGGATGTCCTTATATAAACAGGTGTGTGTCTTTCCAAATCATGTCCAATCAACTGAATTTACCACAGGTGTCCAATCGTGCTGTAGAAACATCTGATGGATGATCAGTGGAAATAAGTTGAACCTGAGCTCAAGGCTGTTAATATGTATGTACATGTTATGTTTTTGTCTTTTTATTTTTAATACATTTGAAAAAAATTCAAACAAACTTTGTCATCATGGGATACTGTATGTATTGTGTGCTGAAGGCAGCAGAGGACACGAGAAAGCATGCACAAGTAACAGGAAGGATCTGGGAAATCTACATGCCCTATGGAGAGGATAAACCCGATTGTCCAATATGTGCAGAGTGACACAACAGCCATGACTGTACATATTCAGTGAGCAGTGATGACCTCCATGAGACCTGATGGTGCACAACTTCCCATAACACCGTATCAGTGTCACCAAAGACTACAACGGTGTCATATCAGATTGATATGGAGTCACATAGAATGGCCACAGGTCATCTTTTAGTGAGCCCTGCTTTTGTCTTGGTGGACAATATATATTTTGTTATATGTGTTCGCTTTGTGCTTTTTTTCTAAATTTCTTCAGAGTTCAGTGACTGAGTAAACAGTGAGTGGTTGGTGAAAAATTGTAGAGACTAATTTCTTTATGGTGGTTATTACAGGAACCAGGGGTTGCCATGTCTTCAACATAATATAACAATTGTATTACTATATATTAGATTGAGTTCTTTCTGTGTTTAAGGATTCACTGTTAAATGCATCTAAATAGCTTGTTTCAAACTACTTGGACTACTGGGACAAGATTACAGGTAACATAAATTATGCCCCACTGCTTTGGGAGACATGTTCCCACCCCCAGTTAGAATCAAATTTAAACTGAATTAATATGAAATGATGACTGACGTAGAACTTAAATAGAGATTAATTCAAGTAAAAGATGGAATTGCAACTGGAATAGAATTAGTTCAAAGTTGAATTTGACATGGATTAGTATTAAATTAGTAAATTAGTGAGTTTGATCAGAATTGAATTTGTACTGAATTAGTACAGAATTAGGACTGACTTAGAATTAAATTAGAGCTGAAACAGAACTTATTTAGAGCTAAATTAAAAATTTTATAGAATGGAATGTAAACTGAAACGGAACTGAGAGTTCCAGCTGTTATCAGTAGCACAGGCTGCATTTGGCAGTCAGACGGAAACAGAGTACGCAGTGTGTCAAAACAGGAAAACAGCTTTTACTTTTGTTTTAAAGCAACAGTTCTAAGCAGTCTGAGCAAATGACTAACAGTCACTAACAGAAATACACAATTATAAACATCTATGAACAGCAACAGTCATGTGAAAAAGTTAGGCCACCCCATGAACCCCTTTGGTGTTTTAAACATATTTAAACATATGAACATTTGTTCCTTATTTTAGTTATACTGATAGATGGAGGTGATATATCTAAACATAAAAAATTTTCATAATGTTGTTTATAGAGATGTTCTTATAAGAAAAGGTTAGGACAGCCTATACCCTATCGCTGGCATTTCCTCCTTTAGCTCAAATATCAGTTAGATGGATCCTATAACATTTCAACCACCAAGGTTCACAGATGTTCTCATGGGGACATCACTACCGATGTGTATATTAATTTATGAATATTTGTAGGTGATTGTTTTCTCAGCTCTACCAGGGTTTGGTGATGGTATGTGCTCATCCTGGTTGTTATATCGTTCATTGCTAACATTCTAAAAAGTTCAGTTGGGATGCATCAATGAACAGAAAAGGCCGATGCAGCTATGTGCTGTGCTGCCACCGAAAGAATCATTCAATAAGACTCACCTGTTATGAATGGGCCCTTTGAAGTTGGGGTCAAAGGTCCTTGAATCACCTGAAAATGTACAATATACAGATATTGATTTAAGGGCAAATTGTTACAGAACCTATGACATCCTGATTAATAACACACTATTAACACTGCAGCCTCTACTAACTGCACATTAACAGCCTTTGTGTGTGTGTGTGTGTGTGTGTGTGTGTGTGTGTGTGTGTGTGTGTGTGTGTGTGTGTGTGTGTGTGTGTGTGTGTGTGTGCTTGTGTGTGTGTGTGTGTTGTACGAAGAAGCCTCTGCTATTTTATTTCAACATTATGCAAGTGTGCAAGTCCATTGGTGCTGCTGGAGTTCCAGTGCCCCACCACACAGATATCACCCACACCATAAACACACTCAAGCTCTACCCTGCACACCTACTGTGTGTATGTGTGTGTGGGGGTGTTTTGAATTGAGTATCTACGCTAAAATTATTAAGTCAAGCCTCTCTGATCTGAAATTTACATTGGCAAGCAACCCAGAAGCTTATGTTTGCATGACTACCCCCTTTCCATCAGTGCAGAATGAAATAAAGTTATCTACCTTTTAGTTTGCTGTTCTCCATCATCAATGCCCTTTCTCTCCCCCCCCCTCTCTCTCGCTCTCTCTCTGTCTCTCTCTGTCTCTCTCTCTCTAACTAACTCTCTTTCTCTGTAAAAACTGCTGCTCTCTCACCACTTTCCACTGTCTGACAGGAAACTGCGTGCATGTCTCAGTGTGTTCTAATTCATGTACAGTGAGGACACGTATTTTACTTATATCCTGTGTGAACAACTGAAAGATACTATCACACCCAAAATCATATGCTGTAATATTAAAGTGTCTGGCCATTAGGGTTCATCATCTTTATTTCTAATTCTACATTTATGTTCACATACTCCTGTTTTTAATATGCTTTCTGCTTTTCCCACATAGCTCAGACCACACAGACAGAATAAAAAGTAAACCACAGCTGATTCAGCCAAAACTCCATATTACTCAGGGGTTTATAGACATTTATAACAATCTTGTGCTATCATAGCACACAAATGAAAAATATAATGTGATTCCACCCTGTCCAGTCTGCATCAGGGAAAACTCAAACACTGATTCAACTGACAAATTTGAGAAGCTTGTACCAAAGAAAAATGTTGTTGTTCATTTAAACAATCATTCAATAATCAAGGTACAATGTTCAATTAATTATGATATTGATTTGAGGTCGTATCGCCCAGCACTAGTCACTAGAGCTATGTGGGGAAAAACAAATGCAGATTAAAATAATCAAGAATATGTGAATAGAAATGTACAATTAGGAATAAAGATGAAAAATGTGTGTCCTGCAGTTTGTGTTTGTGTGTGTGTGTGTGTGTCCCAATTCAAACCTCAGACTCCTCATTACTGGGAGAATCAGAGCAGAAAGTGCACATGCACACACACACACACACACACACACACACACACACACACACACACACACACACACACATATACACACACACACACACACACCACACACACACACACAGTGACCTTTTCCACCAACACAACAACCCTCACATACACAGTAACAGCTATTGAAGTTTCTGCAGTTCAAGAAAATTCTTGTATGAGTTGATAAGAGCCCACTTACAAGCACTGACCTCAACTCTCCCACACTGCCCAGCCAGATACTTTTTATTTATTTAATCACTTATTATACACTGTTATTTATAAAATTCAGTAATATCCTCTATATATTACTCAATGGTTATTAATAATTATTCAGTATCAACTACTGGTGTAGCAGGTCAGGAAAATCACAGAAATTGTATTTGGTTACTGTTATTTGGTTATTTTTGACACAGTCTGTTTTTGATGTTGCTCTCTCTCTCTCTCTCTCTCTCTCTCTCTCTCTCTCTCTCACTTTTATCTTTCTGAGACCGACTTACATCCATATGAGACTCCCACAGCTCACACTACTATAACTCTGCTCTCCACTCACACACCAGTGACAGCACGGCAGAGGTGTGGTTGCTTGGCTTATGGCTCTGTAACAGTTTTATCCACATGCTGGAATTATTATTGTAAAACGTAACAGCGGCAGTAAAACTGTATTCCACACCGGTATGTTTAATTCATGTGCGTCCTGAACTGTAGGCACAATCTGTACAGATTATCTGTGGTCCATTACAACCAATAGTATCCACAATGAATTATTCAATGTCTGCTATGAACTATTTCAACAACACACACTGGACCTATCACGCAGCCTGCAGGAAGCTCTATATCTTCTATATGTACAGCTCTAGCTCTATACAGTCTAACCTTTTTCCACTTCATGGTCCACCTCTTTAAGTACAATTGTTTTTGACAAACAGGAAAGATATGCTGCTGACATCAGAGGACACATTTAGTTACAAAATGTGCATTTCTTTAATCCTGTCAAAAAAACGTTCTGGATATCTCAGACCCCATGTGGACAATCTGTCTATTAATGCTCACATCATATCTGATTTAGACTGGGTTGTAACTGTTTGTGATTTTTGAGGAACAGTGCCACCATTCTTTCTTCATTTAAGAAACTTCTACAACTCTGGTTAGTGTCTGCATCAGGTGCAGGTGGCAGGATACTCTCAACCCGATAACATTTAATTTGCCATTTTTCAATGTTATTTGTGCATTTCTATTATTTTTTATATAATGTATAGTTTGAGATTGACCTCTGGATTTTTACTTATACAATTTTTTTTTCACACAGATGTTTATGATGGCAAGTGCTGTTACTGGCCCACTATGGACTACAGCCTACCGCTAAGAACGGGCCTGCGGACCACTAGAGAGTGCTTCATGGTGGTCCCCTACCCACAGGTTGAGAAATCCTACTCTATATGACACAGACATGTTACAAAGCAGCTCTAGTGACATTAATGTGTTTACAGATGCAGTTCTAGGATTTATTGGGAAACTAGTGGATGATAAAAACAGTCCCAAGAAAATGTAGACAGGTCTAGCAGTTCCAGCAGAGTGGTTCTAGAACCGTGTGTGGAATGGCTGCCCACCTCCTTGACTGGTGAGGACATGTCTCTGGTCAGTAATCTGAGAGTCGGACCATGCTGCAATTTTAGTCATGCCAAAATATATAAAGGCTATAAGGGAGGTCACACACTGGACATATGGGTGTGCAGACCACTATTGAGTGCTTCATGGAACCACTGGTGGTCCCCGGCTACTATATATGTCACAGACGTTACAGCTCTAAAAACATCAATGTGTTTATGGAAGTGGTTAATATGGTCCCAAAAAATACAGTCAGAGTGTTTCCCAATCATAAGCCCTGAGTGGATAAAACAGTGGCAAGGTGGACTGTTACAAGTCCACATGCTACAGATTAAGGAGGGCAGAGAGAGAAGCAAAGCAGGACTACAGGAGAAACTACACTCACAGTTCTAGAACCCTGTGTGGGAGGGCTGCCCACCGTCTGGACTGGTGAGGACATGTCTGGCAAATGAGCTGAACTCTTTAAACACTCACTTCGAGGCTCCATTCAGTAGAGCTAACAGAGCTGACAGGACATGTGCAGCACTCAACAGAGGACAGAGCCCTTTCACCATCAGAGAGTAAATACCAGGAAAGCTGTGGTCCAGACAGGATCTGCAGCTGAGCGCTCAAAGCCTGTGCATTTCAACCGATACCGATATTTACACAGATCTTTAACATTCCCCTGACATTGGTCATCTTTCCAACTTGCTAGAAACAAACCATCATTGTTCCGATCTCAAAGAAAACCCAGCAAGGCTGCTTCAATGGCTATTTTCCAGTGACATAAGTACTTTGAACAGCTGGACAGAGACTTCATCACCTCTTCACTACGGGATTACATGGACCTGCTACAGTTTGCATACCAGATGATGTCATCACTAACCTGAGCCACAAAACTGTCTCACCTGGACATACTGAAGGGTAGTTAGAGGTAATTAGTTTGAGCAGTGTAGTTTACTATGGTTTACTACAGACCTCTACACCATTATAATAGATGTAGCATGGTACTGGACACTACACCAGTATAATAGATTACTTTAGTGTACTACTGGACACTACACCAGTATAATAGATTACTTTAGTGTACTACTGGACACTACACCAGTATAATAGATTACTCTAGTGTACTTCTGGACACTACACCAGTATAATAGATTACTCTAGTGTACAACTGGACAGTACACTAGATTAATAGATTACTCTAGTGTACAACTGGACAATACACCAGAATATTAGATTACTCTAGTGTACAACTGGACACTACACCAGTATAATAGATTACTCTAGTGTACTTCTGGACATAACACCAGTATAATATATTACTCTAGTGTACTACTGGACACTATACCAGTATAATAGATGACTATATTTTGCTGTGTATACTACTACCAGGGTTACAGCGTATTTAAACCTAATAACGTAGTTTCTTATAGTACTGCTGTAGATATCTATTATTCTATTATTGTTGTTATTTATATCATCATTGTTGTTGTTATTGTTATTATATTGTGTTATTATTATATGAGAGAGTGAGCTGTAGGACAGAGCGGGTTTATCAGCAGGGGAGACTGTCAGTGTCCACATCCACACCCATCACCATACTTGCCTCTCACTATTCCCTGCCTTTCTCTACCCCTGCCTCTCTTTATCCCTGCCTCTCTCTCTCCCTGGCTCCATCTATCCCTGCCTCTCTCTATCCTTGCCTCTCTATTCCCTGCCTCTCTTTATCCCTGCCTCTCTCTATTCCCTGCCTCTTTATCCCTGGCTCTCTCTATTTCTCCATCTCTCTGTCCATCTATGTGTTTGTAATAAAGGCTGTTACTCACCGTATTTGCGGTTTTTATCCTGTAGCTCCATGTCGGTGGACATAGTCGGTGGTGTAAAGATGCAGGTCTGAAAGCCCCCCCGAACACACCGAACCCCTGTTTCCAACCAACACACACTGCAGGGTTGCCAGATCCACCGGTTCCCTTCCTTGAAAGCCACGCCCAACCACACACACACACACACACACACACACACACACACACACACACACATAAAACCACACATATAAAACCACACACACACACACACACACATATATATATATATATATATATATATATATATATATATAAATGTATTCAGTGTATATGATGAACACGTAAAGCAGTACTACTAGAAAAACACACACACACACACACACACACACACACACACACACACACACATATATATATATATATATATATATATATATATATATATGTGTGTGTGTGTGTGTGTGTGTGTGTGTGTGTGTGTGTGTGTGTTTTTCTAGTAGTACTGCTTTACGTGTTCATCATATACACTGAATACATTTACTGCAGTTCACACATCTCTCTCTCTCTCTCTCTCTCTCTCTCTCTCTCTCTCTGTTTGTCTCTCTCTCACACACACACATACACAGACTCACACAGTAAGGACAGGTTTACCTTCTTATTGGTATTTTTACCCTTAAATGTATCTGATATACACTTTAGTTAAATATGTGTTTTAGAAGTGAAGTGAACCATTCTTAACCTCCAATGATAGACGTCCTTTAAAAGGTTTCTGATTCTTTTTAAGTCAATTCTTTAGTCAGTTGTCAAAACCAGTTTTAATTGCAGTGAATGCATTTTCTGTCCCACCATCTCAAAAATTGTTTTGAGAACTGTTTACACTCTGCAGCTGTTTCATTAATACTGATTCATTTATTCAGTCCAAGCAAATTCTATAGCACTCAAATCTTTAAAACCCAAATAAGGCAATTAATGCCAAACTAAAAAAAACCCAAAAACATGATAGATAGAACTTATCTATATATATATACTATGGCACTACCAGAGTCTTAAAAAATATTGTAATGTAAACATGTAATATTCGTTTTTTATTTATAATTTTAACCTAATAAGGTAACCTGTTTTTTATTCATTGCATTTAAAACATTATATTTCATACCTTTTTTAAGATACTGATACTGTCTGATTAGTAATATATTCACATTCGAAATGAAATATTTTAATAATTTGAGAAAAGTCAAACATAAAGCTTTGTTTTTCCAGAAGTCAATACAAAAATACGTTTGGTGGCCCAATCTGGCAACCTAGGTAGCGTGGCCGCTGAGCTAGTGCGGCTTGTCAATCCTCCAATCAGAGTGCAGTTCGCTGACAGACAGATTCTTCAGCCAATAGGTGTTCAGAGCTGCTGCAGCGTGCTTTGTCGAGTCCGTCCTCGTGCAGCGCTGATACTGATCGGCAGCCAAGCGGCGCATTAAAATCAGTTTTACGTGTTTATATTCTAATTTGTTTATTACGATGTAAATAAGGGCTGAGTTCCACTAACAGCAAGGTTACGTCAGCCTGATAAGGAGAATGATGGGGGTGGGGTGACGATAAGGAGCACCAGGGTGGGGCTTCTAAGAAATGAGGCGCGTGAAGGGTGGTGTGTTCCCATGAATAATACAGAAACCCCGCGTCGTCTTACACAGACATATACAGCATCAGTCATTGTCCATCATCAGAGCCGGTTCCCTCCGCAACAACCACACCGAGCAGAGGACTGACCGTCAGACCGCCCACAGATATACAACCCTTCAAAACATTATAATACGAATTAAATTAGTACCATCACTTCACCCTACAGTAGTTTAGCCCCACCCCTTCACCCTACATTAATTTAGCCCCACCCCTTCCCTTACAGTTGGTTAGCCCCACCCATTCACCCTACAGTAGTTTAACCCCGCCCATCCACCCTACAGAAATTTAGCCCCACCCACTCAGTTTAAATATATTTGCATAAGTTATAAGCTTTAAAGCTCAAACTGATTTCTGAGTGAGGCATAATACAGTACAGCCAATAAGAACAGAGGTCATTTACATACCTTGTCCACATACTGCTGCCATCTCAAGAGCTTGCCTTGAAGACACCGATTCTAAGCACAATGAGTCGCATCACTAATTGAAAATCTGTGGGATGTTATTGGGCGCACTATCAACACCCCACCTGTACTGCAAAATCTGAGTGATTATATTCAAAAACTGAGTGATTATATTCAAGCTGTATGGGATGAATTATCACAGGACACCATTAGGAACCTCTACAACTCCATTCTGAGATGTCTGTCATGTTGCATTAAACACAACGCTGTACTGTCACTACTTCTGTGTGTGTAACTCAATGAATATTGTGTTATACATACATAAGTAAATAAGTCTCCACCACATCCAGCGGCATCGCTCACAAAATCCCTCACAAGTTGTTAGTGGGTTCATGGGGAGTGCAGTGCAGATTGGGGGGCGGTATTGGTTGACTGATTTGAATAATGTGACGTGTTACCGTACTGCAGATTGATGAAACGCCATCTACTCCTATAACAGAGTTGAACCTGAGGGGTACTGTTGAGGCAACAAGGCTGGTACATTTAATTCAATACAAAATAGGTCTTAGAGTGTAATTACTCTTTGATCAGCTCAGTTTGATACTTGTGTGTTAAATCAGGTAAAATTGAACTGAAAGCACTGTCCAGTAATTGCTGTTTCTAATAAAGTGGCTAGTGAGTGTAGCTCACCCCAGGTGAAGAGATTATCACTCCACATGTAAAGTTCTTTATCACACGGGCCTGCACTAATGCCAATCTTCTAATGGTGAGAGAGAGGCTTAGTGTTAATCTAATAAAGATACAGCCACTGATGGAGAGGCACCTAACTAAGGCTGGTCAGTCCAACTGCAGCAGAACAGGCGGAGTGTATTTGTCAGTGTGTTACTGTTGGTCTGTGTTTTTTAGAGCTGTGATGGACTACGACCCTTCAGTGTACCGTCAGTACCGGCCCCCTCCACGGGATCTGCTCCAGTTGCCCCGGACACTACTGTACCTGTTGATAGCCACCGTGGTGGTGGTGGCTGTCGCCTATGCCATTGTGGGTCACCTGATAAAGGACCTCGCACACGACATCCTTGGTATGTATCTGTAGAGTGTGGTCAACTGTAACAGGCATTAACTTCAAACATGTTTGTTAACAATAACATTAACAAACATGGTTCCATGAATTTAGAAAGGAACAAACGCTAAACTCTAATTTTAATGAAAGCCAGTGCGTAGATGTACTGAAGTTGTACTTTAGATGTTTTCCATCCAGATTAATATCTACTGTATCTGTATGTCTGGTAGGGCTGGGCTATATAGACAAAAATCATATCCCGATATATTTTAGCTGAATGCCGACGTATAACATATGATACGATATTAGGACACCCCTGAAAACATTAATCTCTTTAACTTCATTTAAACGTATTGAAATTTGATCTTCATTTCTTCTTTATACACACTAAATCATCTTCATGCTAGAAGTCTGCTTATGCCCCCTCCGGAGGAGCAGCTGAGAGCAGGGGGTGGAGCTGAGCAAAGGAGCCGATAAAAGGTTTTCCACAAGATTGAAACAGGAAGTTATTTAAAATCTTTAAAACTTAATACAAACCATATCACTTCAGACCATATCGTGCTCTGTTTATATCCCAATATAGATATAAATATGTATCACCCAGCCCGAATGTCTGGCATGTTGACATGTTGACAAATGTTGACAAATGTCATTTAGTGAAGCAGCAACTAGCAACTAGCTGCTCAGTTACACTTCACACGTTACATTTTAAACTTTAATTCTATACCAATGTATTAAAAGAAAAGAATCTTTTACTGTAAGGGATAGAAAAAAGGTGTGTGGAAATAGATTAACTTCTCAGTTCACCAGTTGCTGAGGACAGTTGAATCAGTGGGAATAGACTTTAGATACAGCAGCCAGAAATCAGAATAAAAAAACAAAACAATATCATCTAGATCATCTATGAGCTGGTTACTCCCCCCCTCTCTCTCTCTCCCCAGACTATACTCTAGGTCCTCATGAGGAGGACCTGAAGGAGCTGAACGAGGAAGGTGTGTCCAGCCCTGCCCACATTCCCCCACCGCTGAGTCTGTCCCATCCAAATGCGTTCCATGTTTGGGATCAGGATGATGTTGTGATTCCGCTTTCTTCAGATGAAAGCCCCCAGGGCAGCCCCCTCCTGGCAGTTATTCCCTACATCCCTCATTTCTTCCCCTCACATGTTGCCCACAGCACCCCTTCTAGCCCTGCCATCATAGTGGATCCTGAAATCAACAGGACCCTCCACACTGACCACAAAGGGGCCACGTCCACCCCCGAGGGAGTGACTTCCACTTACTTCTACTCGTAACGTCTAACTACCCCCTGCATGGGTCAGCTCAGCACATTTAGTGCCGCTGATGGATTTAAAGGGATACTTCAGACTTTTCCATCCTGCTCTCTACCTGCTTTATCTGTTGGTCTGTTTCCCTGAACTTGGGAATGAACAGACCCTTAACCCACTTATAATGGAGGTAAATATGTAGGAGAGAACTCCTTCTTCTTTAGTTTTTTATCACCACTGACTGATATTTCGACATGTTTCCCTGAACTAACAGAAAAGTCACTGCCTCACAATGCTCCATAAGTAAACGTTTATGTGAAATACATTTCTGTAGAGAATAATCTATGCAGTTAAAGCTATTTGTTAACTAAGCTATAGAATTAATTTACTCAAAAAACCTTCCTTATCCTCCTGGGTATCAGAAAACCTGTGGGAAAGTGAAATATTTTAAGGGCAATGAGAAGGACTTAAGGTCCTAAGGACCAGAGCTGCTGCTTAGTTCCAGCCAAAACCCTAAAGACTTACAGACTTAAAGGAGTTCTCCAGCCAAACTGAACAAACTACACATTGTCACCTGCTGTCCTCTTACAGTAGTGCTGCACCACCATTATAAAGACAAAAACCCCTTCTGTTCATACATCTGGAAGGTGGCTGGACATTGAGGGTGGTGCTGTTGGAAATGAAATTAAGATAGGAATCAAAATATCACCTCTATATATTATGAGCCTAATAATAATAACAACTTTATTTTACACCAGTCAACCACAGCTTTAAAACCACTGGTTCCTGTGGCTTCTGTCAAGGGGTGGATATATTACGCAGCAAGTGAACAGTCAGTTCTTTAGGTTGATGCATTAAAAAGGGAAAAATTACAAGTGTAAGAATCTAAGAAACTTTAACAAAAACAAAGCTGTGACGTCTAGACTAGTGTTTCAGAACCCTGGTCCTGGATGCACCCCTACCCTTCATATTTTAGAGTGTTTCCTGCCCCCACAACGTCAGATTCACCCACTTATCAGCTCATTAAGAAGTCCTTTCAGAATTGCATGGGATGTGTTAAAGCTAAAACGTGTAGTTGAGAAATACTGGGCTAGACAGCTGAGACGGGACACCTCTCAAACATCTTGTAGGTCTTGTGGGGTGTTCCTTGTATGCAGTGGTCAGCACCTACCAAAAAAAGTGAACCAGCAAGAGGTTTATGGTCATCCAAAGCACAATGATGCTCAGGGAAATCCCATCTCCTCACTTACAGGACTTGTAGGAGTTGCTGCTAACATCTTGATGGACTACAGAATACCTTCAGTGGTTTTGTAAACTCCATTCTTCGATGGGTCATTACTGCTTTGTTCTCATGAGGACAACCTGCACAATTTTAGGCAAGTGGATTTAATGCTATGGTTGATTGGTGTATGAACTCAATCAATTCCAAGCAGCTGCATGTCAGTTCTGAATCTGGAGATCTAATCTGAGAACAAAACTGGACTTTGTGTTCATGACTTGTTACCTTGGAAGGTGATAAAAGGCTTTGAGGAGGCCTAGGTAAGCCTGGATTTACAAGCAGCAGCTTTTCAGAGGTACTTTTGTGGGCAGCTTGAGGACAGCAAGGAGAACCTCACATGCAGCTTGGGTCATCTCAGGAGAGACTAGAGACTTCATCACCTTTACAGAGTTGAAGAGTGTGACATAATTGTTCTCAAAGAACTCCAGTGGAACCTGGCTGTTCTCCAAACTGTGGCTCTTTCACAAGACATTAATTAAAGGTGAGTCTTTAACCAGGAGTAAAAGAGCTGTTTAAGAACTGTTTAAAGGGACACATTAACTGAAGTCCAAACATTTACACATCTCTACATCCGTGGTAGACATGCCTACTATCCTCATACACCAGAGCTGCAGCATATACAGGGAGTGATTTTCTACTTTAAAGACTAGAGCCCTCTTCTAATAATGTATCTTGAAGGTGGGAGGAACTTTCAAAATAATTTTGAGCACCTTTGGGTTATTCTCACAAACATGACATCAGCTAACCTAAATGGTGTTGATTTTAAATGACTTTTCTGTGTGTTTTTTTCATTTATAATGTTTTTTTAATTGCCATGATTATTATTGTTAAATTAACATTGTAACATGTATTGTAAAGCTAATAAGCTAATCTGTGTGGCATCTGTAGGTATATGTGCCACACAATGCCATACAGAACCTGTATGCCTCCACACTAAACAATTTCTCATCTTGAATCCAGGCTATATATCCTACTCATACACTCATTGTCAAAAAATAACACACCAAGAAATAGTTGTTAGAATGAAATGAAGTTTCTATGTGTGAATATATTGATGATATATGTAAGGGATTACAGCGAAAGTATATGTTCATTGGGGAAAACTGTCATTAAAAGGAGACTCTAGTACCCTTTTGGGCCACCGTGAAAACCTTATATATTCAAAATGGGAATTTTAGAGGAGAAAGGAAAAACTGTCAATGCAAAACACTTTTAATGATAAGCAGATAGATAGAACTATATTGATCCCTTTGGGAAGGTTCCCTCAGGGAAATTAAAAGTAATTATTGAGTCATTTTGGAGCATTCCTGTTGGCCAATTTGTATGAAACAGGAACAACTGCCAGATTCATATGTCATAAAAGTAAAAAACAACAAAAATGGAGATTTTGTGTGATGTATTTCTATAGATATTTTCATTTCTCTCTTTTTCAGTGTGATGCATAATGTATTCTTTTAATGTAAGAAAACGCCTGAATTCACACTATGTTTATATAGTATCTGCACTTTTTTCAGCTGATTCTATAAGGTTCTGCAGCTGGTTCTATAAGGGTCTGTTTTTCCTCAGTTTAGAATCACTCAACAGGAAATGAAGACAGTTTGCTAAGCCAATTAGTGAGCTTTTTCTTTTACACAACCAGTGCCGGCTGAGGGAGTGGATTTTACATTAGCTTAGTGCTAAAAAAGGCCTCAGGTCAAAGATAATGTGAAAAGAGTGAATCACCCATGTTCCTTGGAGTAAACGCATCTTTTATTGTTTCAAAATGAAGTCTCTCGAAAGGCCAACATATCAGTCAGGTCTGATTACCACCTATTAAGAGCAGGGGTTTCTTCCTTCTTCCAAAATAACACAACCTTGTTTTATTGTTTTTGTTTTTGTGGGGTTATTTTTTGCAACAATAAAGCATGATCTAGAAAACGGATTTGGGTTGTGTGCTAGTGTTTTAGAGTACCTGAACAGCCTGTAATAATCAGTATTGGATCAGGATCTAATTAATATCTATAATCCTGGATAGCACCTTAAATAACTCTACTCAAAACCCCTGTAAATGGACATACTAGCAGCTATGTGTTAAGAAGTTCCTCAGCCACACCACACTTCACATGAAGGAGAAACATCTGGGAAAATCTGATGCAATCTAATTTTAGAAAAATATAATTTTAAGCTTGATCAAACCGTGACGAACACGTAATGATGTACCGTTAAGGCTATACTCAGTGGCTCTATACTGGGAGCACTAAAATTAAAGCCCAGCTTCAGTTTAATAGGATTACGAATCAGCGGTTCGACCTGATCTGATCAAGCTAACCTGAGATGAATGTACTCTGAGGGGTTCTTCAGGTCACAGATCAGAGAGAGGAACTGAGGACAGAATATTAAAAGCTGCTATTGGATAACTTGCTAATAAGGTTCAAGATCTGCTTCTGTTAGACACTTTGCTAAAACAACCAGCAAAATGCAAATCACACAATAATGTAAAAACACTTCATATGAAAATTTAAAACATATTCACTTCAGCTCTGCTTTAAATATTAGTGTACAGCAAAGCAAACAGTTACGCAACGATAGGCACAGTGTTAATGTGCAGCACACTGATAAACAGTGACAGAACTTTATCATTTCAGCTTGGCAAAATAATTCAAGTGAAAGGACAGAAATGACCAAATTTAAAGTACTTACTAGAATTCATTACTTTGAAATATTTTAATAGGGAAATATTTTAACCAGTATGCAATAAATTAACATGCACTTATTCAACTTTTAAAAGTACAATTGTTGTTAAATGTTGAAACTGTATTTATTGGAAAGTACATTTTCAAAAAACAAACAAACAAAAAAACTACATTTTTGTTTATTCTTACTAAACATTATCTAACATTATTATCAATTTAGTATTCAATTAGAATTTCAACATTTATAGGCTCAGAGTGGCCCATAAATTATATAACTTGAACTATAAATTGTCAGTTTTGTGAATTTTGTGAACTAAAAGCCTTTTTAGTCAAAATTACAAACACATCTTAAAGCAACATAAAATCACATTGTAACCTTAAAATAACAGCTTTAAATTATGTATTATAGTGAAGTGAATTAAAACCTGGAATTTCATTCACTTAAAACAAAATGCAACTTCATTAATATACAGATTATTTATTGGTGTTCACATTTTAATTAAATTCATTTAATGCATTTTAAAGTGAAGTATTAGCAAAAGCTTGATTTTTGTGTTAAACTTCTCTTTTATATACTAATGCATTTCAAACATAATTTCATTCAAAAGGCTAAACTTTTATATTTTATATTCATTACACTTAAAGTGACATTTCAAGTCTTTTTTGTTTTAATGTTATTTAGCTTGGCTTATAGCTCTAAAATTGTTTTTAAAAGCTGTTTCTCGTGCCCTTTCTCATGTTGCCATTGTTAGAGAATTGAAAGGTAAAAACAGTTTCATATAAAGTGGTTTTGTTTTCTCGTGGGCCGTTTTCTCCTTATAAAACAGGTGGACCTTAAAGTGAAAATAAAAATATGCTTGTGATAAATGTTAAACTGAAGAGAAACTCGGCCTGAGGTGGAGTGCTCTGTAAACCAGGTTAGTGTGCTCTCATCCCTTTCTTTCACTGAGTGATGTGCCCTTTCCAATTTTATGTAACTGTTCTTCCCCTTCACCTCCTATTGTCCTCACCTTTTCACCCCTTATTCACTCTAGTCAATCCACCTCCAGGACCTCGTACTTGCTCTGTGAATACTTTCCAGATGCTCTTTATATGAGATACTAATATTCTTTTGAACTAAGATTAAAAAAATGATCATTTTCAGCTCAAAAACTCTGGATGACCAATTTAACAGGCTCAGAGTCCTTAGAAGCAAAAAAAATGCAAGTAAATCTGTGATCAAATATTTTGATCAATATTAACATGTCAAAATGAGTATCCTGGGATCTCCTAAAATTAAACATATCTGGCAAACATCCCCAATGAATTATTTCTGGTGAATAAAATTTAAACTACAAAAACATTCCACAAACTTAGCCTAGAAGTGTTAAAACAGAAGAGAGCCCTGACTTAAACTGCAGTTTAGTGTTCTGCTGACCTCTGGTTGCAAAGAAGCATTACACTGAACAAAGCAGATGCAGGAGCCCAATTTAAGGCCAGATGAAAGCTGTAAATTGCGCCATCTGGTGGCCAAAATATACCTGCTTCACCTAGTCATGCCCTGGACCACTGCCCCAAAACCCAGTGGAAAAAACAAAAGCTTAATATCAAAAAGGTTGTATAAAATCACATTTAAACCACATTTCTTTAAAATATTTATTGCTCAAAATAAGTAAAATTTAATCTAAACAATTCAAAGAGATTAAAAACTTCTATAAAATAAAATCTAATCAAAATCACTTGAGTCAGTCTACATTAGAACCACACAAGTCTGTAAAAAGGAAACCCCTGACACTAGACCAGCACCATTCCCTGGGTTAGAGGTCCCGTTTGGGGAGAACAGCCCTGTACAGTGAGGTTCCTCTGGCCTGGATGAACGTTATGATCAGTTTCTTCTTATTCACTTCCATATGTGCAAAACCCCCCAGGGTTGAGGCCTTGCCAGTGAAGAACTTGAGGGAGTTTTTAGGAACGGCATTACGGTGTCTGACATCTGGATCCATGAAGTTCCCAGCACCACTCACCACATAACCAATGTCAGACTCCTTCAGGTACTAAGGGGACAGAAAGGAGAAGAGTGAGGTCCAAAGTGAGTGTTATTATGCACCCAGTCTGTTCATAACTGAATTTCTGCAGTTATCTGATTATTCTAGCAGCCATATAAACAGCACACTCATTTCTTGGATTGGAGTGATGTCTAATTGGACTTCAGTGTATATACACTCTTAGTTCTCCTAGATTTCTCTTGGGGTACCAGAAACAAGGTACCCCAAGTTATTGGACAATTGAGTTCATGTAAACACCACAATCATTACTGCTGGTCTTTTCTACCAACCTGCAGGTTGTGGTCATGACCACACAAGTAGGCTGTTGCTTTGTATTTCAATAGCAGGGGGCGCAGATCCTTGAGCAGGCAGTCTGTGGGGCCATGCTCAGAGATGGACCAGATGGGGTAGTGTCCAGCCACCAGCAGGAAGTCAGCCTTGGAACGGGCCATGCGCTCCTGCAGCCACACTAGCTGGCGATTAGCCTGGACACTGCTCTTTGGCCCCTGTGGCTTCTGGTCCTTAAAGTCATCCGTGTTTCCACACAGCAGCACTGTGTCCACCATCAGAATGGTCAGCGTGTTGTCTGTATTTGGGATACGGAAGTTGAGTTCATAGTAATAGTATGGGAAGTTCCTGGGAAGGAGGAAGAATGTGCTATTAATTGCCAGCACAAAAAGTCTACTGCTTTGTTGAGGTTAAGCTTCATTACACTACAGTTATAGCTGTGCTTGGTCTGTGCAGGTGATGGATACTCACCACCGTGGGGAAATCTTGCTGTACTGGATCTGGGCGAGAACGTTTCCTGCATGGTCGTGGTTGCCAGCAACAACAAACCATGGAATATTAAGAAACTTGGCAGTGTAGACCCTCTCAAATGTGTCCTACAAGAGTCAATCAGGAGAAAGGGCTCTATATATCCAAAAAGGCTAACTAGGAAATGGAACTCAAATGATATAGACACTCATCATCCAACAATAAATAAATAAAAATAAAATTGTTGCACCCGTAAGGAATCAAGCAACTGCAATGCTTGATTGCAATAGTGTCATGCCAGTCTGTCATGGAGTCACACACAATGGCAGCAGTTGATAAGTCCCCCTTTTGTTGGATATGACCAATGAATCTACATGAGATGAGGAATATCGCAGGACACCATACAACTCCATGCAGATACATCTGGCATGTGTTATACCTTGTACACCTCGACACAACTTCTGTATGTGTAGCTCAATAAATATTGCCCTGAGCAATCATTTTTAATAGTTTCTTCCTGGTAATCCTTATCTTCCATCTGAACAGTGCTGCAGCTTGACCCTTCCTTGTGGGTGCAACCATTAAAAAACAGTTGTACCAATATGTGTAGAACTGTTTAACAGTTTTACCATCACAGGCATTTACATTTAAAAAAAATTAATCAATGATAAAAAAATAAATTAATTAAATAAATAAATAAATAAAACAAAACAGAAATTCCATAAGGAGCAGTTTTTGGTTCCGATTCTCATTCTTTACACACCTGGAACCGAGGATCATCCAGACTCTTCACACCTTTATAATAAAAGTTATCACCTAGTGCCAAAACAAAGTCGGCACCAAGCTGATTGGCCGTCTGGCCCATCTCCTTGGCTGTGGCCCATTCAATCGGGGTGATGAAAGGAGCATTGGGCAGACCACCCCAGTCCCCCACCACTAGGAAACGTATTGAATGATTTCCTAGAATCACAAATGTAGAAGAGTGTTACAAACCAGACAATTAACATTAGCACAAAGAAAGACATCACAAATACAAGGGTTCTGTCAAAGCCAAGCCACCACACCAATTGGGAAACTGGGATTTATTCCCAGTCTGGGTATCTATGCTGTGCTACACCAATAAGAGTCATTGGGTAAGATTTGTAACACTACTCTGGCCCACCTCTGTAATATGAGGAACCTTATAAGTCGCTCTGGATAAGAGCATCTGCTAAACGCCATAAATGTGAAACATGCCATTTTAAACCTGTCCATTCAGAACTGTTTGGTGGTGACATTGAAACTCCCTGCCTGAGGGCCTAGACACTGAGAACATTTTGGACCTAATTTTAATTAAATGTTCAAGATCCATTTGGAAAACTTTTAACCATCAACATTCCACATCAAGGGCATAGGTTTACATTTATGGTATTTAGCAGATGCTCTTTATCCAGAGCAACTTATAAGGTTACTCATATTACAGAGAAGGGTCAGAGTAGTGTTAGGAGTCTTGCCCAAGGATTCTTATTGGTGCAGCATAGCATAGTTGCCCAAACTGGGAATCGAACCCCACTCTCCCACAAGGCGTATTGGCTCACTGGTGGGGTTATCGGTTATGCCATACCAACCAGGTGTGGCCAACATTGATTGGGACAACCATTTAAGTCCCCAAAGGTGAAAGTTTCAGATGTATGTCTGACCCATGGGCTGCTTTTCCACTACAGTGCCAAATGGTTTGGTTCTGTGCCAGCGTGGAACCTTTCACTATTTCTCCGAAAACAGACCAGAATCCAGCGTCTCATAATAATGCAACGTTTGCTGTTGTGAGACCTGTCTGGGCTCATGTCAACAAGGCCGAAGTCCATTTCTGTTAATAATCAACACCAGCATGGTCAAAGAAGCAAAATCCTCATTCTGTCAGTTTTGCTCTTCTTTCAGGCACCAGTAAATGTAGAGAAAGAAGGAAGGGATGAGGACTTCTAACTAGGTTAATGTAGCTTTCTGAAGCCATAATTCATCTGTTAGTATAGTCACTCGTCTGAAGCCACATTAAGGAGGCTGCATTGCAGATGTAGTGCTACATAATGTTAATCCACAGAAACAAGTCCGTCTGAAACAGACCGGATGTTTGGTACGAGTGTGTGCTTTTGACACGCAGTTGGCACCATGTTAATGGAGAACTATTGCAGTGTTAGCCACATGAGTCTCATACACCTTTGACCCTGGATCTTGTAGCACAAAGGCATGCAAAGTGGAGCCAATCAGCAAATCCCTACATCTTTAAGCCCTCCCACCAAATGGATCTTAGGCCCAGAGTTTGTTTTGGTAACAGTGCTGAAAACTGGGCCGATCCCAGTTTGTGGGCCTTCTATACCAAACCGTGTTCCTTCATGCTCAGAACCATTCAGCCCTTCAGTGGAAGAGCAGCCACGGTTCCTTTCACCACCTGCCCTCTTAAAGTGTTTGTTTCAAATGGAGTTACGTAGGACTTTGAAGAAAGGAGTGAGGTTCCCTGCACAGAGAACTCACGGCCTTTGGTATCCAGGTTGATGAATGAAGGAGGGTAGCAAAGGACAGCAGGGAGGGTGAGGCTGAGGAAGATCAAGGTCATTTGTAGCAGCATCTGCAGGACAAACACAGCAGTGAGTAAAGTACTGTTGGGCTGGTTTACCACGTATGCAAGAGCTTCCACACCAGAATACAGAAAGATCAGCTGTTCACTTTGTGTTTAGCTGCTAAAGAATATTCAAATCAGCACCCTGTAAAAATAAACAAACAAAACAGTACAAACAACGTTAAAAACACTAAAATCCTTCAAAACAAACTTCAAGCAGAGCAACTACAAAGTTTACTGTTTTCTCACCCCCACACACTCAACAGGTTCCTCTCTCTACCCCTCAAACACACTCCTCACCCCCCTCACTCAACTTAATACTCTCCTAACATCTCCCCAACCAGCTGATCATCATGCTCCTCAATCAGCAGTCTCCTGTGTGATACACCCTGCCCTGAAACCATAAGCCCTGCCCCAACAACTGTCATCTACAGTCCAGTGCATTACCCCTCCACTGTTGATCACTTCGTTTTAGTATTACTTCTTCTTTTTTTAAACCTTTTTCATAAGGAATAGTTTTTTAATCAGAAATCAGTTTACATAAATAACTTGGGGGCAGTGTTGGATCAGTGGTTAGACTGCTGAAATATTGATCACAGGGTCAAGGGTCTGATACACAGGCCCTCTATTGTTTTTTTCCACTGCACGTACCTACATTACTCAACTCTACTTGACTTTTTTACTTTTTCATTACTCAGTTACTTTATCATGCCTGCTCGCTTATGGTTCTTATCAAACCATGTAGGAACTAAAATGTGATGTGAAACACTGGAGAGCACTGATTGGCCAGAGAAATTCATCACTCTACACAATGTAATGAAGACATCCAGCACTATTGCTGTGCTATGTGCCAGTGGCCTGTTTTCCATTGCAGGGCTGAACGATTTTGACACTGACAGTAAGCATTCCAGTGTTTGATGATAAAATAAGCATCAGTACAGTACAGAAAAGAGTAGAAAGAATAATGTAGTAAAGAAAAACACTATATAAATATAAAGAATATATAATATAAAGACCATATTACAATATACAATATAGTGCATGAAAAATGCTCGTTACATGGAGATAGTTCAGGATGGAACCCTGACGAAGGGTGCTGAACCTGGTTTTCTCAGCAGTTAGCTTACTGTACTTGGGGCAGTTTGTTGGGAGTGTTTAAAGATACAGGGATCTGCTGACGGGCTGCACATTTGACCACTGGCGTAGTGTTAACGGCATGTTGAATGCACACACTCCCGTGAAACCTCATCTAGTTAGATTTAAACAGACCTATTTATGTAGACTCCAATGTTATTTTACACACCACTAGGTCCTCCTGGAATCAACGAACAGGATTATGGTTGCCATCAAATTGCATACCCCAACCTGGGAGGCTATTGCAGCGGCAGCAGCAACACTGGTTACAGTTACAGATAAACCCTCCTTCCTGCATACCTATCAAATCAAATTTATTCGTACAGCACTTTTTACAGCTTATGTCATAAAGCAGCTCTACAAAACATGTTCTATGAAAAGCATCTATAAAATGGCCTTGACATGGTTTTAAAAGTGTGACTTAGGCATGTAGATTGCATGGTGCATGCTGTATGCAGTGAGTTTTACAGCTTCTGTTTATAAACGAGCCTCAAACATAATAACAACGTACCACCACCCTATCTGGAACGTGCTCCCGAAAGTGAAAAATAAGCAACCCCCCCACCTGTTAGAAGAACCCCCTCAAGAGTGACGACATTGGGCCCTGTAGTGCAGCCATTGTGTATATCAGTGGTGAGGAATCCAGGAAAGGTTGAATTAAGTGTGCAGCATAATTTGCTGATTTCAATCAATAAATCAAATTTTATTTGTATAGCACTTTTTTACAACTGATGTTACAGAGCAGCTTTTTCAGAAATCAAAAATAAGAGCGTGATTCCCCTGCTCCAGCACACCAGTGTATCTGATCATTAACAGGTGAGGTGAATCAGGTGTGCTTGAGCAGCAAAAGCACAAAACTCTGTGTGATAGTGGAAATGAAGCAGAGCCTAGTAGAGTCAAGTAGTGAAAGTGCCATACTGTAAATGCCTTAAGCTGCCACTGTTGGGCCCTAAAGCAGGGCCCATAACCTTCTCTGCTTCAGGGGGCACCATAGCCTGGCTGACCATATGCACTGACCCCAGCTCACTAATCTGGCATATGGGAAAGTTAATAGAACTTTACTTTACATTGTATTATAAAAATATTAGAATAATAATATTAGTAATAAAACAACTTTTTCCTCACAATTCATATATTATTGTAACAAAAATAATGTTTTACAGGTGAAAATGTGTTTGTTTATGGTAAATCAGAAATCAGAACATTTGGCTGGTTAGAGTGAGCATCACTGGGGATTGAAGATGCAACCTCCTGGTGATGGAGAGAACACTAAAACAGTTGCACCACTCGGAAGACCCACATTTTGAAATATAACTTTACAAAAACATCTGTGAGAGGGGTGACCCGCTACACAACAGTCTCACACTGGTGTGATAGTGAGGAGTGTCAGATGTGTTACTCACGGCTCTGATGATTCTGCTCTCCATCATATCACTGAAAACCCCGCCTGACTCTCAGAGCTGAACAGCACCAGCTCTGGTTCCTCCTGTGCTTCTCCAACACCCGCAGCTTTATACTCCTAACACACACAGGTGTAATGGGTGCATGTTCACACGTCTGCATTGACTCAGTGGCATAGTGTGTGTCATGTGACAGATGCCTTTGTTTAGAAAAGCTGGAAAACCAACAGCAAGTTTTCCACTGTAGCTCACAACATACGCACTGACTCGGCACTGTGTGAGACTGCAGTAGACCACAGGCCACAGCAGCATAGGTCACACAACCCAGTTAGAGACTGGATGGTTCTTTCATAAAGAACAGTCTGAACAATCATTTTTATATCGGTACACTTTCTTTTATCCCCTCTAAGATTGATACACACTGCCCACGTAAGCAAGGATGGGCCTTATTGCTGTACTTGACTGACTATATAAGTGTATAATGCTTTCCATTCTGACTCATGATGTGTTGATAGCACCCTTTGCAAGCATGCCTCAGAAAAGAGCTCAAAAGCAATTTTCACACGGGTCTTTTGATGCATTGAGTGCCATAACGGTTGTGTTGCTATTATGCTGTGCGCTGTTGACAGCAGTGGATTGAAGAAGGCATGTCAGTTACATGAAGGATCTGGGAGACCTACATAAACCACAAAGAGAGAGAACCAACAGATTGTCTGACATGCTTGGTGTGACCCAACAGCCACAATTGTCTTCACTGCCAAAGACTGCAATGGTTTCATGTGTGGGCTGCTATTGGACATGCTATCAACACTCCACCTCCACCCTCACGTTGCATAGGATGGATTATAGGAGGACACCATTAGGAACCTTTATGACTCTGTGCCAAGATGTCAGATGGCATGTTGCATTATACTCCATGCCTACTTCTGTAGTACTTCCTGGTAACCTTTATCTTCCTTCTGATATGTAAATAACCTCTGTTCTGATTGGCTGAATGAAACACTTAACTCCTGTGGCTAAAATGCCTTCTGACTAATGGACAGAACTAAACTTTCAAAGGCTTAATGGGAGGGGATAAACCGTTGTGGGCCGAATGGGCAGAAACAATGGACAGCTAAGAGTGCAGGTCTCGATCAGATTAAAGTACTGTTTATACAGCCTGTCTCAGTTATAATCACCACTCACAAAAATCTCACGACAATCAATCACTGAACTGCTCTTTTATTAAGTTACTTCTTATGCTGTGGTTAAATGTGTTTTTAATCCACAACCATTTTTATTCACACTTCTTGTAGTTTTTGACAAAACAAGTGACAAAAAACTTTTTATGCAGCTAAATTAGACATTTGCTGCTCCAAACCTAGGTCCCCAAACTCCCTAACATGCATTTCTCAATCTTAATGAGAAGGGCAGGAGAGTAGCTGATACTGGGGTTGGATGTACTTTTTAAAATTTAGATGCCTAAATGGTTCTTGGTTAAATAGTTCTTCAAAAGCTCTTGTAGATGTTTTGTTATATAAACCAGGGGCATGCAATCCTGGTCCTGGAGTGCCAGCTTCTTGTTTCCTTACGGTGTAAATCTGACCCCAGACCACAGATGTGAGGAGAGGTGAAGTTCCACTCTGAAGTGAAGACATGACCTTGTTTAAAAATAGAAAAGGTTTTTATTTATTGTGGTCAGTGATCCAACAAACTTAAAAACAACACAGTGCAATAGAGAACAGCAGAACAACAGGGCAACATTAAAGAATCTGCTGTGTGTGTGTGTGTGTGTGTGTGTGTGTGTGTGTGTGTGTGTGTGTGTGTGTGTGTGTGTGGAAAATATTCCTGATGGAAAACAGAACAGTTGGAGACTTCCTCTCAGTTCAGACAGACCTCAGGGTCACCATGAATCATCTCAAATCAGGGTTAAAATAAACAGCTAGCAAAGGCAACAGGAACAGATAAAATACATGTTACAGGAACAGAAATAATGCAGACAGTACAGACTAAACCCAAGAAACTCAATCTAAAGCAAGGAAACGGAGTTCTCTTCAGTGGAGCTCTAGAGCGTGCTGTAGTGGGATCTGTTGGGGTACAGGTGAAAAAGTGGGAGAGTTTATCTGTAACTGTAACCAGTGTTGCTGCTGCCGCTGCTGTAGCCTCCCAGGTTGGGGTATGCGCTTTGATGGAAACCATAATCCTGTGTGTTGATTCCAGGAGGACCAAATGATGACTGATCGCTATATCCTGTAAACACAGAACAAATACAGTCACCAACAATGTTTTAAGGTCAAACAGCAGACATAAGGTCTCTAATCAGTTCTGCTGACCAGACTCGGAAGCCCTAGTTCACACTGTACAAGTGAGTTGTCCATGATATACAGTGCACCCGGAAAGTATTCACAGCACTTCACTTTTTTGCACATTTTGCTGTTACAGCCTTATTCCAAAATGGATTCAATAGATTTTTCCCTACAAATTCTATCAATTAGAGTGTCAAGTCTACACCATGCTCCACTGTAGGAATGGTATTGGCTAGGTGATGAACAGTAATCTGAGAGTCCTTTAGATGCCTTTTGGCAAACTCCAGATGGGCTGTCATGTGCTACTGAGGAGTGGCTTCTGTCTGGCCACTCTACCATACAGGCCTGATTGGTGGAGTGCTGCAGAAATGTCTGTCTTTCTGGAAGGTCGTGCTCCCTCCACAGAGCAACGTTGGAGCTCTGTCAGAGTGACAACTGGGTTCTTGGTCACCTCCCTGGCTAAGGCCCTTCTACCACAATCACTCAGTTTTGCTGGGCAGCCAGCTCTTGGATAAGTCCAGGTCGTTCCAAACCTCTGCCATTAATGGTTGATGGAGGCCTCTGACCTTCAATGCAGAAGAAATTTTTCTGTACCCTTCCACAGAAGCAGACCTTTAATACAATCCTGTCTCTGAAGTCTACAGACAATTCCTTAGACTTCATGGCTTGGTTTGTGCTATGACATGCACTGTCTACTATGGGACCTTATTTAAAAAGTGTGCCTTTCCAAATCATATCCTCACATCAAGCTGTAGAAACATCTGAAGAGATGCACCTGAGCGCAATTGTCAGTGTCATGGCAAAGGCTGTGAATAGTTATATAAATGTTTTGTATTATTTTAAATAGAATGTAATAAAAAATTGTCGAATTTTGAGGGAAAAAATTAATTGAATCTATTTAAATGTGCAAGATTTTCAACATAAACTAGTGGCTCCTCTACCAATGTCTCACCTCCGTAGCTGTAGTCTTGCCCTCCTACTGTCTGGTTGGGGTAACCGTACCCATAGTCAGGCCCAACCAATGGGGCCTGAGTCTGGCCCTGGTTCTGGCTGGTCTTCTTGAACTGTGAGTAGGCCTGGCTATATTGGTTATAGTATCCTGTGGCAGGCGGGGGCACAGCCTGGTATGTGGAGGTGTTGGGGTCGTCAGGGGCAGAACAACTCCCCTGGGCTTCCGTAGTATTATCGGTCTGGCTGTATTCGGTGCTGCTCACATCTGGAGCACTGCTAGCAGCTGTACCAACACACACACACACACACACACACACACACACACACACACACACACACACACACACACACACACACACACACACACACACACACACACACACACACACACACACACACACTTTAAAATCTGCTACTTTAATCTATAAAAATTAAAATATGATGAAAGTCATTCCAAAAAAAGACATGCAATTAACATTTTTTACATTATATAATATTTTATAATATTGTATTTAGTAGATTTTTTTTTTGAATCCTGTATTTAATAATTTTATTTAAACATGAAGCTCACCTTTGTAAGGGGCACTGGTGTAGTTGAATCCTCGGCCCTGCCCCCAGGCCCTCCCGCGGCCTCTGCTGGCTGAGTTAAATCCTACTCCACCCATACTGCCATATCCCTACAGACACAAAATCGCAAATTTCAATATATGATTTCATATATATTTTAAAACAGAAAGAATCAGAATCTGTTTTGTATTTATATGTAATCATATTACTACAAATCATATTTAGATATTTATTAGGCTGAGCACATCCAAGGTCAAGGGCTCAACATTGATGGATTAGGGTTGAGTCAACAGGAAGGTAGCTTTCCAGGAGCAGGGTTGGTGACCACTGGTATAGACAAAACAAATTAATATAATATAGATAAGATAATATATGTGAAAAAAATAAATGCACCCAGAAGGATTCAATCATCTGCAATGCATGCATCGAGCCAGACGTCATGGAGTCAGTCAGAATGACAGCAGGTCATCATTAGTGACGTGTCCCACTTTTGTCTTGGTGGGCATGATACGAGAGATACAAGGTTTGTGCATGATTGTGATGATTTATGGTGGTGTTTATGCATTGTTGAAATGCAGTCATTCAGTCAAATGCCGTCACTCACTCGGTTTGACCAGTGGTTCTGTAGATGCAGGTATATATAATCTAGTCATTGTAAAGTAAAGATGGGACTTATGGGAAAAGTAGTAAGAAGTTAGAATCAGCTATTTTAAAATTACCGGCCATATGTAATTTTTCACAACACCATATGTAATTTTTCAACACAGCCTAAAAGTTTTGAGTGTGGATGTGTGCAACGCATGAGCCCCACCCCCTCCATGCCTTCTTTATTCTGACTGACTGCCTTTGACTGAGAAGTAAAATATACTAAATGTGAGATGGTGGGAACAGCATATCAAACATACATCTCCACAAACTGTTACATTGTATAAGTGTTTTTACCATGGGGGGAAATCTCTTCTTCTTCAGGCTGTCATAGTTGGAGCTGTGGGGAAAAAGTTTCTCCAAAGCTGCAAGTGCAGCATAAGCCTTTGCTACTTTCTTATTAGAGCCAGATCCCTGAAACTTCTGTCCATCCACTTCCACCTGACAGAGACACACACAAACATACACATTATATAAAAATATACAATTAAAATCCACTGTTGAGCAGCATGAGGAACATCAAAGAGTTCCAAAGTCTGCTCTGTGGAGAAGTTTATGTTTGTATTTATAGACTAAAGTAAAACATTTTCATGTTCATGAAAATCAAGTAGATCTTGTTCAGATTTGGCTCCCTAACAAACAGTTCTAGACATATTTATAAATACAAATGTATATAGAAATGCTTTGAGGAAATGTATCTAATATTGCATATCATTGGCAAATGTACAGTATGTGAACCTTTGCTTTGAGTATTTGGTTCGACCACTTGTGCAGCAACAACTACAACATTTTTGGTAACTGTTGATTAGTTCTGCACTAATTTTAGCTCACTTCTTCATAAAAAAAGATTCAAATGATGTTGTGTTGAAAGGTTTCCTCCAATTAACCTTTGGTTTCAGGTCCTCCACAACATTTCTACTGGATTAAGGTCATGACTTTAACTCCATTTTAGAACATTATCTTTATTCTTGAGCCATTGTCTTACTGCATGACCCACATTCTCTTGAGATACAGCTAATTGACAGGTGTCCTGATACATTCTTTTAGAATTTTCAGAATCCATTGTTCTTTCAATTACAACAAGCTGTCCTGGCCCAGATGCCGCAAAATAAGCTCCAACAATGATACTACCACCACTATGTTTCACAGATGGGGTAAGGTTTTTTAACATGGTTCCAATTAGCTTTGTGGCATGTGATCTTTAGTAAACTGCAGATGTTCTTTTAGGAGAGCATTCTGCTTTCTCCTTTCCATGCTGCCATACACACTATTGTTGATAAGTGTTCTTCTGATGGTGGACTGATGGTGTCTTGCTCTTGGTGTGATCTTTGTTGGTTGAGTTCTCCTAAAGAGGACTAACTCTTCTTCTGAGCTGCTCAGAAATCTTCTTTGTGCCATAATACACTACCTCAAATATCAGACTTTGATAGATCCCTGTTCTTTAAATTTAAACAGTATGCCCACTCACACCTGATTGCCATCCCATTAACTGAAAACAACTGACTCTAATTTACCCATTAAATGATCTGCTAATCCTAAATCTTCACATACCTTTGTCACTCACAGATATGTAATACTGGATCCTTTCCCTCAATAAATAAACGACAGTGTGATATTTGTGTATATCTCATTTGTTATACTTATCTACTTTTAGGATTTGTGTGAGACTCTAAAGAATTTTTAAATAAAACTTAATGTACCTGACAAATAATGGAAGTGTATACCACACTAATTGGCACTGGAACTACAGGAAAAATTTAACAGGACTTAAACCTGCTAAACGTAAATGTGTATGTCCCACTGGGAACTATAAATGATAAAAGTCTGAACAGTGCTAGTACAGCCTTAGGCATCAAAACATTATAACAGATGCTTAAGAACAACAAAACTCACTTTAAATATAAATAACTATAGATGGAGAGAGATTAGTATTGTCACAAATGTGGGGGAAAAACAAGCACACACCTCTATAGTAAAGATTTTTTCATTGACGCGTCCTTTGACAGCAACAACCTCATACTTCAGACTCCGCCTCTTCTCATTCAGCTCCATAACTGGGTTCTTCCCATGTTTGGTCAGGATGGGGCCTCCCTGCACAGCAACCTACACATACATAAACACAGTAAAAACAAAAATACCAAATATCACATAAGAGGAGTTTGTATGAAAGCTCCTGTCTGATCTTTTCAGGTGCTCCTGGAGGAGTAGATAGAAAAGTCCCAGTGGAGACCTACTTTCATCTTCAAAAAATTAGTTGCACACAGAAGGAATAAACTGATTGGGAATAAAACTTGGTGAGTAGGTTTGACTTTGTGAAAGATGCCAATGATTTAAGTTTCTCATTTGACCCTGCATGTGAAGTAAGCAAGGGCGGGTCTTATTTCTGTACCTGACTATATAAGGTTCTCCTGTTGTGTAGGTTTTCCATTCTGATCCATGCTGTGTTGGTAGCAAGTGAAGTATGCCTTGGAGAAAAGCTTGAAAGCAACTGCAGTAGTTGGAATAGATCTTTTCAATGAATTGTGTGCCATACCAGTCATATGGATATCATAGCACTTCGTTGGAGGTAGAGGATAGAAGTAGGCATCCATGAATGATATGAAGGATCTCTGAGACCTACATGAACCACAGAGCTGGAGAACCGATGTATAGTCCAACATGTAGGGAGTGACCGTACAGCCACAACTGTTTAGTAAGCAGTGATGTTCAATCCATTCCTTCCTTCTGGGTGCAATTTTTTGATGATTCACGTTTGACCTGCAACCCAGACACTTTCAGCTAATCCAGCAGTTTTGAAAAGAGCAGTTAGGTGGGGCTGAAGATCGAGCTGTGTTTCCATGTTAAACAGTACATCAATGATAATCTGCTGCCTAACAGCTAAGAAGTGAAATAAGAAGTTCCAGTTGGGTGCTTATTCAAAAACACATTCCATCCCAAACATTTAAGGTGGACTGGAAAACTGTAAACAGGAAACAAAACCGAGCAAGTCAGGAAAATTGTTACATGCTCATCATCTGCAAGGATAACAGGAGTGGGAAACCAAGACAACTGTGTGTGTACATGTATGTACCTCAGCTCCATCCTCTCCACTAGGACCATCTCCCTCTGTCTCAGTGCTACTGGTTGCCGTGGCAGCACCTTCCACAGCCTGGCTCTGATTTACTGCTTTCGTCTCTGAGCCTGTTGATAAACCCAGAGCCTGCAGGGCCTACAAACAACAAATACACACACACACACACACACACACACACACACACACACACACACACACACACACACCCACACACACAATACATTAGAGTAGTGTTGAAAATAATAGCAGTCCAATATGACTAACCAGATTAATCATAATGTGGTATAAATTATATTACCACATGACACACAATGTACCAGTTGGTGCAGTAGATTCTTAGAAAGCCAACAGATTCAGCATTCATGATATTGAGTCTGTGTATTTGAATAATTAATTGAAAGGGGGTGTTCAAAATAATAGCAGCGTGGAGTTCAATTAGTGAAGACAATCATTCTGTGAGGAAACAGGTGTGAATCAGGTGGCCCTTATTTAAGGGTGAAGGAAGCACATGCTGTACATGCATTTCTCCTTGAAAGCCTGAGAAATATGGGTCGTTCCAGACATTGTCTTGAAGAGCAGCGAACTTTGATTAAAAAGTTGAGTGGAGAGGGTAAAACTTATAAAGAAGTGCAAACAATAATAGGCTGTTCAGCCAAAATGATCTCCAATGCTTTAAAATGGAGAGCAAAACCAGAAAGACGTGGAATAAAACGCAAGACTACCATTCGAATGGATCAAAGAACAGCCAGAATGGCAAAGGCTCAGCCAATGATCAGCTCCAGAATGATCCAAGACAGTCTCAAGTTACCTGTAAGTACTGTGACAGAAGATGCCTGTGTGAAGCTAATATTAGCAAGAAGTCCCTGTAAAGTCCCACTGTTAAAAAAAAAAGACATGTACTGAAGCGGATACAGTTTGCCAAAGAACACATCAACTGGCCCAAAGAGAAATGGAGAAATATTACAGACTGATGAAAGTAAAATTGTTCTTTTTGGGTCCAAGGGCCGTAGACAGTTTGTCAGACGACCCTCAAACTCTGAATTCAAGCCACATTACACTCTGAAGACAGTGAAGCATGGTGGTTCAAGCATCATGCTATGGGCATGTTTCTCTTACTATGGTGCTGGGCCTATTTATCGCATTCCATGGATCATGGACCAGTTTGCATATATCAGAATACTTGAACAGGTCATGTTGCCTAAAGCTGAAGACAATGACCATAAAAACACCAGTAAACAAGCAGAATCTTGGTTCCAGTCCAACAAAACTGAGGTTATGGAGTGGCCAGCCCAATCCCCGGACCTTAATCCGATAGAAAACTTGTGGGGTGACATCAAAGATGACATTTCTGAGGCAAAACCAAGAAATGCAAATGAATTGTGGGACACAGTCAAAGCATCCTGGGCTGAAAAGCCAGTTGACAGGTGCCAGAATTTGGTTGATTCTATGCAACACAGATGTGAAGCAGTTCTAAAAAACTGTGGTTATTCAACTAAATATTAGGTTAGTGATTCACAGGAATGCTAAATCTTAAAAAAGGAGTACATATTTTGAGTTTGTAAAGACAAATGCAGACACTGCTATTTTTTTGAACAGCCCAATGTTCATTTTCTGTTATTTTCTGTAAAGTAGTTACAAATTATATACATTTCTCTTCATGTTTTGATTTGGAAAACAGTATGCAATGTTCCCAATGCATGGAAATAAAAACTACTATAAAGATTTTGTGCTTAATTCATGTTTTTAAACACACTGCTATTATTTTGAACACAACTGTACATACAACACGCATTATACATATCTTCCAGCACAAACCACACATTTCTTTGCCTTAAGAACAGAAATCAGAGAACTTGTTTATAATTAGCAAGCAGATTCTGCTGCACATCTGCAGAAGTAGTTTAAATCCAACAACTAGGGAAGTTCATTTCCAGAACTAAATTTAGAGTGACTACACAGCCCAGGTGGTTTGGGTTGTAGTTCCTCCACTGTTCCAACTGGTTAGCTGAACATTAGCTGTGAGTGTAACCTGGCATCCTTTTGAGTCTAGAATGAGAATGGATTACACTCACCTTCTGGGCCACCAGCAGTTTTGCACTGCGTTTAGATGACCCAGTGGCTTCGTGCGTCACTCCATCCACCTCTATGGCCATGGTGAACTGAGGTGTGTGGTCAGGGCCAGTCTGAGAGACGAGGCGGTACAAAATTCCTGGCCGTAGCTGGTTCAGCTTCATCAGAGCATTAGCAGGCTCAACACGAAATTCTATAATACACACAAATACACAGCTCAGTGAACTAAAACAATAGTAATAACAAAAATGTGAGATGCACAAAACTTTAAGTAGCTTTTTTTTTTTTTAAACAAATACACCTTATTATTATTGAAGCTGATATTAAGGCTAAGAGGCTATGAGTCTGACAGTGAAAGGGACTTGTGAGCTCTCAGGGATTGGCTTTAGGAATGATTTTTGTGGATTAAACTGGTTTAAATTGAAAAATTGACTACTTCTTTAACTTTTACTTCTAACCATGGGTAACCATGTGATCACTTGACCTACCACTGATCAGCATATATATGTCTGACCTACAATGAATTATCATATGACTAGCTGGCCAACGGTTATCATATGACCAGTTACTAGGATGTTCTATAATCAGTCACCATAGGACATATCCTAAATTTGGTACCATATGAACTGTTGGCCTTCAATTGATTAAGATGACTGATTACTATAAAACCTAAAGAACAGAGATTAGCACTGAAATTTACAAAGCTCGGAAAGCAAGCCAACTGGTTGTGAAGGATTAAAGAAAGCCCTGTGAGGATATTTTGTACATGAAAGAGCCAGATTTAACAGTTAAGTACTGTAAAAATGTGCTTCTTTAGTTGTACAGCTAAAAGGCTGTTGTACTTTACATAAAATGAAAGCTTCCACTCAGTCAGTCATTGTGGTGTCCATTAAACAATGTTTAGAGACACAAAGCATAGTTAGTGTTTCAACTTTTAGGGCAGGAAAACTCCACAGACTGCTTTATTACTTAGTAAGTGATAATCTTTTAAAGCTGCAATAGTAAACAATTCACATTCTCATTTAAAACTGCAACAGTTAATTGTTCAACCCTGGTGAGTTTTCAAATTGAATTCAAACTGAGTGAGAGAGAATGGGAGCTTCGAAAAACCGAATATTTTTTATTTTGAATATGAAATACTTATCTTTTAGATTAATAAAAAAAAACACTCAAGACGTGTTTCATTTTAATGATTTAATAAAATCAAATCAGCAGTAAAGTACAAATAATACCAAACGATTTTGAAGACATCTGAATAAAGAGGTCAAAACATAAAACACGAGGAGAGAAAATGGCGTCTTATGCGTCATCTTTAAAAATGGAAACAACCATCCATCAAATCATTAACAATCAGAAGGAGGGGGGCCAAGGTTCTTAAGGATTTCTACAGTTAACGACCACTAATTTGTTTTTTCCCAGCAGGTCCTGGGTGGGATCTATGTGTTTTCAAATGTGAGTTGGAGAAAGTCTGACACTTCATATTTTGTGTTCCTCCAGGTAATTTTCCAAGGCTATGAATCACTGGTGCTTGCCTTTGCGGGGGAATTTGGCCTTCTGGGTGCTTGTGTCGTCCTCTGCATATGGCTCCAGTGGACGTTTTGAAACATATGGACCTGGGACCTGTGCTGTACAGGGTAGAACAATAAGAGTTAAAGTGAGCTACATGGTTCAGAAATATAGTGGGCCAGATTTACTGTGACTAAGAGTGAATACATTCGTTCATTCATAAACAGGAATTACTGGTGGTAAGAAGCTGAAATGGATTAATGACATTTTAACTCAACTGATTAACCACATATTTAAAAGCTCGCTCTTATCTGTTTGGATTAACCATCATAGTGAATGTCAGAGCTGAAGCTAAAGTGCCATTATTTTCATAAAGATTTCAGAGCACTGAAATTCAATATTCAGTTCCAGCAGATTCCAGTGGCTCAGCCAAACACATTAAACACAGATACAGGTTGAGGAGATGTGGTCCTGCTGCTTAAAACAGATATATGTTGAGGAGAGCTGATTTTACTGATAAGCCAATCAGATAGAGTATAGAGGAGAGAAGGTTCTGTTGTACAGCCAATCAGATTAAACACAGATATAGGTTGAGGAGAGGTAGATTTGCTAAACAGTCAGTCAGCTATAGTCTTAAGGGAAAATGGTTCTGATGTTTTGTCAGGATATAAAAGAAAACTCATGCAGTCACAAATATGCAGTGTACACTCCCTATAATCAGTTCGATTGTACTTAAGATTTTCTTGGGCTGCTGTATTTTACCAAGCATACCTACGGTATTTCTTTTATCAGGATTTGTGACTCTGAGATTATCAGTCTTTTTTGGCCCCAAACAGGCACTGAAGGTTTGTAAGGAGAAATGAGCATTATTTGGACATTTGATGTCTATGATGATTAACGAATGATTTTATTATATTATTACTGTTTAAGTTTTACTTATACCTAAAGATTTTATAAACTGTATACCTTGCATAGCAATTAACTGTATAACAGCAAAATTAATACAAGATAAGAAACTATACTTTAGGGTTATATAATGTTGGTTTTGATCATTTTTGTGTTAATTCCCACTCTGATGTAGTGATGTCAACACCCACTTTTTTTAATCAGGCCCAGTGCGTGTGTGTGTGTGTTAGGTTCTTACATGCATACTGCAGGTCACTAAACATGCGAGCTGCTCTTGGCGAGAGGCGGTCCATGCCCAGCACTTTGTGCATCTGTCCAAATGCCGCCAGCCTCAAAGCAAACTGAGAAAAAAGTAAAAAATAATGAACACAGTCATGGACTATGGAAAAGATGAGTGAGTTTCTGTGTACAACAACAAAGGCTGTACTTATTTGAGTTCAGTGTGTAAACCAGAGTAAATTAATGTGAATCAGTGGAAATGGTTGTCTCTCATTGAAACCACAGTCAACCTGGTAATTGAGAATAGTTCCTAGGAATATCTGTACCTGTGCACTCTGGGTAATGTCCTCACGCTGCTGGCGTGTCAAATGACTGCTAGCATCCACATCTTCCCGCTCACATGGGTCAGAGATACCAGGACCATCTGAACAGAAAAAGAGCGTGCACGCACGCACGCACACACACGTACACACACACACACACACACACACACACACACACACACACACACACACACACACACACACACACACACACACATCAGAGCTCCTGTAGAGGACAGCAGGATTAAAAGTGGTAATACTATGGCTAACAGTGGTAACTGCAGCTGAACCTCAGTACACTTTCAGTTCACACTACACCTCTACCGGGCGACACTGAATCACGTTTAGTGTTAAAACGTATAACAAATCTGATTGGCTGAGCGATGATTTACCTGTACAAAACTACTCATATGTGGAGAAGAGGACCTGACAGAGAACTGTGCCCACTTTACTTCACTTACTGCATGAACACGAACTGACTGAGGTTCACCTTCATACATTCAGTTACGTGTGCAAAAATGTGAGGTGTTTATTATTTATGAACAGATAATCTCTGACCCTCCAGCAGAATCCCTGATGCTAGGCACTCCAGCACTCTCCTCAAGGATTCACCTGGACCCATTGGCCGATCACTGGTGGATAAAGCTCGCTCACACAGCAGCTCCAAAACCTGCACAGAACCACACAGAAGCTCTATACACTTGTATACAAATACAGACTACACACAACCTCTATACAGACACAGACACAACACAGCAGCTCCAGCCTGAGAGATAACAAGGTGAAGGAAAAAACTCTATACAGTGCTAAATATAGATGACCAAGGTACACTTGTACTGCCCATACACATTACAGTTACTGAATTTCCCCCATTTGTACCTGTCTGACGGTGGATTGGTGGAGTGCAACCTGAAGGTTTTGTAATATTTTCCAGTCTGCTGAGCATCAACATTTCTTCTGGGCTCCTCAGAAATCTCCTTTGTTTGTGCCATGACACACTTGATGTTGTTAAGATCAAGCTTTCATACATCCCTCATCTCCTTCTATCTTTAAAAAGATGCAGTAATATAATTTGGGTAGGATAACCATGATAATGATGGACTGAAAACTGAGATATGCACTGCTTTGGAATTATAATGACAATGCAGAGTACGTAGTTTTTGGTAGGACAGCCACAACAATCAGGCTCTGCATGACTTAAGTAGTATAAATAAAAATCAACAAAATTTAAAAGAAAAATCTAGAAAGTTACATTTGCCAGTAGCTTATACAGCTGCTGCCAACTTCTCTAATAAGCAGATGCAGTTAATCCTGTTTGGTCACATGACATTCGACACAAAGCCCATCACATCTGATTGTAATCCCATTGACTGACCTGACTGTAATTTCACCTTAAAGTTATCTGCAAATCCAAACAGTTCACATACTTTTACCACTCACAGATATATTACATCAATTTCATTAATAAAGAAAAGATTAAGTGTAATATTCGTATTTGATTTGGTTCTTCACATATACTTTTAAAAAATCTGACAATGTTTTAAGTCACATTTATGCAGAAATATAGAAAATTCTAAAGGGCTCAAAAACATTCAAGCAACACTATAAATGTGGACAGTCAGGACAGACAGCAGCAAACATGCCTCCTGCAGCTGCCTGTGTGCACAGGCAGGATACTGAGGGTTGTACTCACCCATCCTTTGAGAGGTGCCCAGGTGGGGATGCGTGTGCAGAGATCTCTGAAGATCCGTATCACAACTACACATGACTGCAGGTTGTTAGCTTTAGCCTGTTAGCACCAAAACAACAACAATAATAACAAAAACATTCACACACACACACAAATATCACACTATCCCTTTCCCAGCTGAGCCCCTGATGACATTACAGCTTGGGCATCTGAAGGCTGGTTCCTACCTAGTGCGGACACAGACGCAGCATGACGTGCACCGTCCGCACTGCTCACAGATAAACTGGATTGCAAAGTTGTTCAAACAAAATGCTGAAAACCGCTCTTTCCCTTACAGTACAAATGAGGAACAAAAGAACTGAACAATGTTTATATGTGATGGAATTTTGGGATTGCTTATATAACTGGGTGAAAGTCAACTTACAAGGAGCTCATAAGCGTTCACAGAGAACACAGTAAACATGGTTCGTCATTACTCAAAAGAAAAAACAGACACCAGTGTAAACACATACACAGTAAAACACCATAGAGTCAGACACAAGAGGAGCATCTTTTCAAAGGCAACAGAATGAATTTAGACAATAAATAATGAAACTGCATTTGCGTCACTATGTGAATTGGCAGCGTTGTTTTAGTTTTGTGGTAAACACCCTGCCATTTTGCCTGCAATAACTTGACACGCCCGCATGTGTTATGGCTTGTCCGCATCTGCAGTATGTATTAACCAGCCTTGACTGTCCACAAGCAGTAATGAACTGAAGCCCAGCAGGGGGCAGCAAACAGCAGTATTTCAGTTAAAAGTTCACAATCAGTACTCTTGCAGTCCCAAATAAAGCTGTACTAGTGAACATTACCACATTCAAACAGTCACAGACCCTAAAAGAGACGTTTTTTACCAAATCGGGTTAGGTGCACTGCCTGTCAAAAGTCTGGGGACACTCATTGTAAAATCACTAGTTCAGAGGTTCCATTATGTTCTGCACACAGCAGCGTTGGTAAAAAGTGAAATGATTAAAATCGTAAGTATTAAGCAGTATTTTCGAGTGTATGCAATACACAGATCAACCATAACAGTGCTGCTGGAGTGTTAAAACACTGTGCCCATGCTATTAGATACTCCTATGTAGTTGGTCCACCTTGTAGATGTAAATTTAAAGACAGAAGCTCATCTGATTCTACACAGTTTAAATTGGTCATCGTCTAGCCCATTATCAGTACTCTCTGGACACTGTTGACTGGAACATTTAGGTTTATGGACAATTCTGAGTCCAGCAGTGACACTGAGGGGTTTAAACACCCACACTAATACCACTGCAACACACACTAACACACCACCACATTAGTGTATCTGTTACATTCTGTAAATAAATAAATTGATGTTTAAAATTCAAAAATGTAATTTAGGTAGGGACATTATTCACTTATTTACACGAAGAACATCCAATGTTGTGCAAGGTTTAACTGTACAATGGGTCACTCTATAAATTATTTATCAATTAATAGATTAATTCAAATATTTCGAATAAAATAAATAGCAAAAAGCAGCAAAATTAAATCTTAATTTGAACACAAAATGTGTTGCTAAATTGTCACTGACTGAATTCCAGACAGTAACTTTGAAACAGCATTTATCTCTGCATTATAATTTATTCTTCTTATTCTTCACTGACTGTTTTAACTGTAATAATCAAGTTTCCTGGATTCAAATTTATTCCTGTCTGTGTTATGATTGTGAGAGGGTGTCTGTCCGAGCTGCTATATTAGTGGGGATTGATAAATGTCTACTACCAGCTTCCCTGAGAGTGACATTCTTCCTGCTCTGGTACAGATGGGGTGAAGGGACAGACAAGGAAACTGTGTCAACGGCATTATAAACATCAGAGTATTGATAATTTATGGTGTTAACTCCATTGTTTATCCCTGAAAATTCTGACCAGCATTCCCAGACTTTTGACCAGCAGTGCATTTTACTTGGGTCTCCACGGAAACGGCAGATTAAAAAGTTAAGAGGTCGACAGATAAAAACGATGTGCAAACCTGGAACCACTTGATGTGTCGGAGAGCGGCGAGAGAAGCCAGGCATTTCTGCCTGTCCAGAGTGTCCGGCGAGGCCGAGGCCGACTGTGGCTCTACCAGCGTGGGGGATAAAGGAGAAAGGCACAGTTTGACCAAGGGGCCCCTGACCTCTGAGCAGGGACAAAGACAGCCTATAAGCCTGGAGGAGGGATGGGCATAGGGGCGGTGTCCTTGTGTTGAGTCACATCCAATCCTATGATCTCTAAAAGGTTCCCATTTTCATCGTATTGTGTGGTTTAGGTAAGCAGCTGAAGCACCCGATTATGGGATAATGGAAATGAATTAAGAGCTGAGGCTAATGTAGAAAAAATATATAAGTAAGATGAGGCTTCTGCACCATTTAAAGTGGACCAGAAAATAAAAATGAGAAGTCAAACAATAAGAAGCTTTAAAGCCAACTCCCATTTCACAGAAGTCTAAATTAAGAGTACAGATAAGTGTAGAGACAACACAGGTAACTTTTGACTGGTGGACTTTACGTTTCCTGTACTGGTTAGCAATATTAGCACTGTACCACCAGTGCTAAGTGGCGAGTTTAACACTGCATTCCAGCAGAAAGAGACTCACCAATCTGTGGTTCAGAATCCATAATACCTGCCCACATTTCAACAGTAGTAAAAGCACTTCTGTTTGTGTCTCATTAAGTCAGTTGTACAGTTAAATAGTGTACAGTAATTTCAATGTTAAACTCAGGTGTGATGTCATTTCTAGTACTGACATACAACTTCTGACAGAAATGAAATCCTCCAATGAAATTTTCATTATCTGGTAGTGATGTTACGTTCATAGCTTTAGCATAAAACAGAAGCAAACCCACCAAAATATCAGATTAAGGTCACGAGTGTAAAGTGTTGATTCTGATTCTCACACTTGCATTCATGAGACCATGCCCCTATTCCAACCTCCAGACTGGGCTGCTCGTCCCTCTGAGAGTCAGAGGGCTTCCAGTTGGTCAAAAGTCCACCGTTCCTAAAAACTCACACACTAGAAGCTTGGCTGAGGAGGGAGCACAATTTTGAAAAATTACAGGAAACAACAGCAGTAGTTGGATTTAACTCAGGTCACAATATCGAAGGCAGGGTCAACACTGCAGCAAAACTTGAAGACCTCACTAAAGCTGGATGGATTTGCTTAATAAATGGCTAAAATAATAATAAACAGTTCTAATAAACAGCAATAATACAGGTGCTACAAATCCTAAAAACACCTTAATACAATTTAAGCACATCATAGTGTATGAAAAATATCTTAGTCAAATTAAATTAATTACAGTACAAAAACTGTTTAAAATAAGCCTAAAAATTAAATGAAACAGAATTACAACATGACATTTTGCTGCAAAGCAACCCCTCAGACTACAGCATATGCCCGTTCGCAGGTTTCCACTTTTAGATTAGACACGATAAACATTAACGCAGCAGTCACACTTTAAACACCAAACCGAGGAAACCTTCCACAGCTTGGTTATGAAGCCAGTAGCCATCTGTATGTGTGGTCAGTAAACAGGACAGACAGTCTGTACCTTCAGAGTCCTCTTTCTTAGCCTGGTCCTGAACAGCTGGAGACGTCAGGTGGACCTGCAACTTCAAGACAGGCTCCGTCACCCTCTTCACCAGTATAGCAACGTCTGCCGCAGATGGAGTAACCAAATACTCATCATCCCCTTGTGTCTGGAGAAACATCAGCAAACACTGAGTTCTCTATCAGTGGATAGAGCACAACACAACACATAACATATGGGAAATCATGCTCTTGAGTATCTGGCTGAAGACACCTTTAAACATACTTGCACTGCAAATGACACAAACTGACAAGTTCTTATGCTCTTCATCTCTGCTAATCTAGCTAGCAAGTTAGCTCAATTTTAGCAAAGAAACTTTAAACAGCTTGATGTTCCATAGGCTAGAATGGCAACAACCTCACATTTGTGACTCGTCTTCCTGACTGTTTGAAGGATCTTGCTGCTTCTTCTGAAGTCTCTACCTTTCTAAGTCTCTACCTCTCTAACTTTCACCTGTTCCAGGGCCTAGAGTTTGCCCCAATGCTGTTTACACCAAGCACGCTTTCTCTCTGGACACATGTGCACAAGCATACCCTTAGCTCAGTCTCAGTACTGGAGGGGGGAGTTCATTCCTAGAGTGCAATGTTATCAAAGCCCCAGTTTGTGTGCATTGAAAAGTTGCATTTTATGTCTCAGGACTAATTAAACATGCCCATTGTGAATGCAATAAAGAATGTACAGTTGGCAAACCCAATAAAACATATAATACACTTTCCAAATCTGCCCCGGGGGCCTTTGTTTCCCCAGATGGCCAATCATCTCTGACCTCTCACTGTGCATGCAGCGGAGTGGCACGCATACACAGTATCTCCATGTGTGGAAAGAATTGTTGTCATGGGTTACCGCTTGCATAGTTTACACTCAAGTGTCAGATGACGCTGCTGTTCTCAGAGAAGAGATCAAAAATCACAACAAAAAAGCAATAAGTGTATTCCCTCAGGCCCAATCATAAAAGGGGTGGTACAACCTTTATTTTGTAATGCTGAAAAGGGACAGGAGATATTGCCTAATTCTGGAATTAAAAATATTATACTAGCATTTGAGAGTTTTCAAATTCACAATACTAACACTTCACCAATTCCTTCACTCTGCCCGGGGGAGTGGTTGACCTCAACAGATCTCACAGATGCATATTTTCATCCTGCAATCCATCAAGATCACAGACAGTGTCTGATATTTGTGCTTGAGGGCTTGGCATACCAGTGGCTCATTCTCCTGTTCAGGCTCTCCCCCGACTCCACGTACTTACACAAAGTGTATGGAAGCAGCTCTTGCTCTGCTATGAGGGCAGGGGGTGTGCGTGCATTCCTATCTGGATGATTTTGTGGTGGTAGCACAATTGAGGAAAAAAGCTCAAGCATCTACAGAAGCAGTGCTTTGGGCTTCTTGGTCAATTTAAAAAAGAGCTCTTGGACTCCCAGCCAAAAACTGGAAATGCGCTCTCTTACTGGCAGAATGTTTTGGTCAGAGCGCCATTTCTCCAGCTGATGGCATCAATGATAGTAGTGATTCCACTGGTATTCTATTGCATTAATTTCAGCACTGGTTATTGTAACCCCACCTGAAATGTATCGCACCATCTAAAAAAGAAATAGTTGTGACCCAGAAATACATGACAGCATTATTCCCAGGGAGGGAGACCTCGACTGCTGTGCAAGAGCTCATTGATAGGTAGAGTTCTGTTTTGCTATCTGCAAGCACAAGATCACTTCCTCTTATGAATTTGTCCTGCTTCCTTCTGATGTGGAGCAGTCTTTACCTGCGGTCACTCAGGGCAACGCATGCACAAGATCACTTGTACTTGGGGCAGATTTCCTCTCCCAGCACAAAAATGGTAACTCAGTCGCCTGGTGGTGGCACAGATCTAGGATCGGTTTGGCAGGGCCGGCATAGATCTCTTCACATCCAGAAAAAAAACACATTATCATCTGTTTTTCTCTCTGACAGTCCACAGTGCACCCCTGGGAGTCCAACACTCTTCCCTATGCATTTCCCCGTGTGGAGCTGATATTGCTGACACTGGAGAGGGTGTGTCAGGGGAATGTGTCTCTAACACTTGTAGTCCTCTGCTGGCCATCAAAATGTGGTATGCATGTGCTGGTACCAATTGCTCCGGGGGTTGGGGACCACTGACATAGAGCACACCCCCTGGTTATACTTTTCAAGAGGGGTGTGCAGTGTCTAAAGCCTGTTTCCAGGCCTGCTGCTCCTCCTTGGGACCTGAATATTGCCTAGGGTCTGGAGTTACTTAGGTAAGTGCGGGCTCATCATGGGCCCTTTTTAAGGACGTCCCCGTTAGAGACATTTGTGATGCTGATAGCTGGGCTTCACTACATACTTTTTCGTAGGATTTTTTCAATGCATCATCTGCAGATGTGTTTTAAGGTGTCTTTAGCCAGAAATGCAAAAGCATTATTTCTAATATGTTGTGTGTTGCACCTCATTCCTCTCCTTCAGGGAACAGTGATTATATGCAATGTTTGGCACATTTCAAAATCCACACTTCCAGGCCACTTTATTAGAAATCCCACCTGGATAGCGTTCAGTTGTGTATATATTTTTATTTTGTTTGTGGCCATCTTGTCAAGTTTATACAGCTGCTACTTATGACCAGGAAACTTTGCTTTATATTCAAGCTTATATGTATGTGTAATCTGGTCTAATGCATGGGATTAAATCCCAAAATGCATTTTCTCTAACAATACTGAAGCTGAAAGCCCCCCTGTAAATTTGTCATTCATGTTGTTATGGACAACAGTCTAACTGGCGAAAAACAGCATTGGAGAAAATGCGGAAGAAGAGGAGGTGCTCTGACCCAGCCAAAGCACCTGTATAATCACAGCCTTGTTTACTTTGTGAATGAGCAGTTTTGCTCTCCATGTTGATGTAGACTGCTTGGCATCTGCATTGGTTTGAAAGGTTATGGCTCATAGCACAGACACCACTGACATCAGCGGGGATCCACACCAGTACACATATCACAAGAACTGATCCACAGAGGACACCATCTCCACTGTGGTCCACACTGCCATCACCCACCTGGAGTGGCAGAATTCCTACATCTGTATGCTTTTTGTGGACTTCACATCTGCTTTAGACAACGCAATTCCCCAGACCCTAACTCACAACTTCCCGATCAACAGGCTGCAGTCTTTAAGGATCCACAACATCTCCTCCACCAAATTTTTCAGCACTGGCTTTCCACAGAGAAGTGGACTCCAGCTACAGGTAATTGAGTGTGCAACTGAATAACAACCTCACCTGGGGCAACAAAACTTCCAGTCTGATCAGGAAGGCATATCAGCAGCTCTACTTGTGGAGTGCTGGAATCTGGAGTCCAGGGGGACACCACTACCATAGACCTTAAACAGCTGAATGATATGTGCAGTTGTAGTAACAGGAACATTAAGCTGTTTGAAGATGGTTTTATAGCTTTTACCTTCAACATGTCGGTTTACAATTTTCTTTCTTATCTCCAGAGACAACTCTCTTCTTAGCTTTCTGTGGTCCATGTAAAGTGTACAACACTGTTACCATGATACCAAACACCACAGTGACTACTTTTCACCCTTTAAACAGACTGACTGATTACAGGTTTGAAGAGACCTGTGATGCTAATTACAGAACACACCATAATTTAACATATCCCTATGGTGAAATTATTTCCATAATTTTTATCTAGGCCAGTTGCATGAATTTATTTTTTATAATTATTATGCTGAACCACAATTCAAAAGCCTGAATGTCTGATCATTAGATGATTTTCAGTACATTTAATTTATTACGTTTGTCAATTTCAAGTTATTTCAGTGACCATTGTGGGATTTTCTTTCTTTAAAAGGTACCAACATTTGTGCCCACATGGTAATAAACTTTACTTAGTTACAGGGTAGGTGTTTCTAACAAATTGGGCAGTGAGTCAGTGAGTTTCTGAACACTAGTCATATTGAACTGTGTGTATGTTACCTTTAGTACTTCAGAAAGTTTATTTGAGATGCGCTCAAGCAGTGCGCTGGTGGGTGCGTCACTGCAAAGCAGAACCAGCTCCAGGTCCAAATCCTGTTTCAGAAGCAGTCCCTTCGCTACCAAACCAACCCGCAAAACACGCTTCAGTTTAGTCACCGACCCCTCACTGTAAATACAAACAACATGAACACTTTTATTACTTTGACAGACACTGACCTCTCACTGTAAACTCTAATTTAACTCCAGGAATTCAGTTAATACTCTACAAAATAACAGCCACACAGCTACCACAAGACCTGCCTGATGTTTTGGAGGTGTTCTTACTCAGTTATCTAGCAATCTTAGTTGAGGTTTATGTCTAAGGTTACAATCATACAGCAGGTAAAAGTGATCCAAATCTAATCTTTCTCACCATGTGTGACAGTGATACAGGTGTGTTATCTGCATGGCAGTGTGAATGGCAAAAACTACAATGAATAACATTTTCAGTTCCAATCTGGGAGATTTTCATATGTGGTACTGAAACTAGATATATATTCGATACAAAGCAATGGGAGTCTGAACAGCCAGACTGGAATTCATGCAACTTTTACGCAGAAATGTAACTGTTCATGGATGCAGCATGTCCTTACACCTTCTAAAGAAGAATTGAGGTTCTCTTTTTGTTTCCAATCAGACTTTATGTTAAATCTGGCTGATTTCTTATTACAATGCACTCTTTACAGGATGTTTGAGCAGGAACCTAAATAGACTTTAGTTAGTGCAGCCAGAGTCCTAACTTAAACTAGACGTATATAGTCAAATAATGTAATCTTAACACTGCATTGACTTCCCGTCAAATTCCATATTAATTAAAAAAATCTCTTACTTGCTCAGGAGTACCTGCAAGGTCACTCAGATTACAGGGTGCTGGCTTCCTACTTATTTCACAGATTTTAAAAGGCTTCAGTTGGGGAAGAGCCTTTTCTTTCAAAGCCCCCAGCTCTGGGATAACCTTCCAGATAATGTTCAGGACTCAGACACAGTCTCAATCTTCAAGTCTAGGGTGACTTTTCATTGTAGCTCTTGGCAATTAATGTCTCACCTTAATTACAGGCTGCAGAACCAGGGGTTCATGGACATGTTGGTGCTGTCATCTGATTCATTCATGTGATCACTCAGGTTTGTGAGGGTGGAGCACTTTGGACACCAATGACTCAGGATGCTCCCAATGTTATGATACCTTCTGGTTCTCTCCTTTAAGTTAGGCTGTAATAATCAAATCTGTCCAATTCGCCACACTCTGGTAATGTTTACATTCTTTATTCTCCATAAATGTAAACACTAAATTAATTACATCTCTCTACCTTTCCCTGAGTAAATGATGACCCACTGGCCTGGGCTGAAGGAAGGCTAACCTTGAGCACCGCAGACATCGCTTCAGAGGCTGACCTCAGGCTCCCACCCACCAGCTGAGATGGAACCAAGCTTCCCTGCCATCCCTTCGCTTTGGCTGCCCAGCTCCTGGCTATTGAACCTGGAATAGTTTCCCACCCTTGCCTTGGACTAGATGGTCACCTGCCATCACCAACTACATAGAAATTTACAAAGACCCTAATTAGCTGCTACTGTTATGTCCATGGTCAAACTATGATTTCTTCAGTACACTGTATTACAACAGAAATGAGGTTATCCCATGCCATCTTTTCAACTATGTATAAGTAGTTTGACCAGAGGAGGATAAGTCTCCCCTTGTTAACATGGTTCTTCCCAAGGTTACTTTCTCCAGCTCTGAGGACGTTTTTTTTTTTTTTGCCACTGTTGGCCTTTGGCTTGCTCAGAAGAGGGTTTACGTCTTTATATTTTGTTTCATGTGATCACCTTCTTATTTGACAACATCAGCTATAAAAACACTCAATACAAATACAATTTTATTTGATTTTGCAGTGAGCACACATGCCCGGTGTGCTGGGCAGCCCTAATCACAGTGCCCTGGGAGCAGCTCAAAGTGTTAAGAGCCTTGCTCAAAGGCACTTCAGTCATGTCATGCCAGTACAGAGAACTGAACCAGCAACTTTCCGGTCACAAGGCTTGGTTACCTTACCAACACGCCATGGCTGTTCATAAATGTGCTTAGATGAGCAGAAAACAGTAGCTTTTTTCAGCATGTACACTGCTCTCTTTAGGAACATGAATTGTTCAGATGAATGTCAGATAAAGATAACAGATTTGGGCCTTTACCTTCTTGAAGCAATGTAGACAAAGTATGTCAGATTCTTACATCAATTTCAAGAACAGACTTGCTGCCAAATATATATATTGGATCACATGCCATTTGATCCAGATTATTAGTGCTATTCAGCTGGCATTGTTTATTACGTTATGGCTGAGGGAATGCCACTGTTGTGTTCAGTCTTCTACCCCACCCCAGATGCACCTTTTAGAGCTGTCGTTTGTTTTTCCCTGCTCGTCCATCCAATCAGAAACAGACTTCAGCCCTTGCTCTATGTGGGACACCATGTTCTGCACAGCCTGCAGCTCGTCTGGTGATGGATACACACTTGCATGTTTGGCCTTCACATGCCGGTCCTCACTAAGAAAGGTGCGCTGGGGAGGCGGCTTCATGGCCTGAGAAAAATAAAACAGAAGTGTATTACAATATTTCCTGTAGAGTATTACAGACTGTCAGAATGGGTGTGTGGATCTTATGAACATCATAGAGGAGACTCACTGGTTCTTCATGAGGGAACTCTGCCTGTCTCTGCTTCCATTCTGCTAGGTAGGCATGGTAGTGTCGGAGCTCCTCCTCATAACAAAGACAGTCATACCAGTAACGTAGCTCTTCAAACCTGAGAGAACACACACACCCTGAACATTGTTCATTGTAATCCCAGTGTGTTGTAGCTCCCTGTACTCTCTGACAACAAAAAGCGATAGCCAGGAGCAAAAACCAGTAAATAACAAGCAGCTTGTCCACGGTGTTATTTTGGATATAAATACACAGGGCGATTTATCTATAATATATCCACATCGGTATATAAACAGAATGATATATGTGCTGAGGCAATATCATTTATATCACATTTTTAAGTATTTAAGTATTGTTCTGTCTGAAGACTGTTACTCTGCTCCACACCCAGCACCTCAGCTGACCTTGCTACTCTGCACCACTGTGCCCCACTCGTATTCTCACCTACACATTACAAACGTGGCTGTAGACAGAGATCTGGCATGAAGATGACTTGATGTGTATGGATCAAATTTCAATATGTTTAAATACAGTTAAATAGCTAAAAGCTTCCATGGAAGTCCTATTTTGTTGAAACTTTATTTTTCACATCATATATTTTAACATTTTATATATTGCCATTCCATTAAAATTATTGGGATATGATTTATTTGTCCATATCACCCAGCCCTAGGTATAGAAAGTGTTTCATGTACAGAACCAGTCAAAAATTTGGACACACTTACACACTTCAACTCTTAAAAGATATCCTTACAAACTAAATTGTCTATCCAATATTTTATAAACCAAATGGAAATGCTGTGTATATTTAAAAACATACAACACAATAGATACATAGTAGTAGGTATTTTTCTATGTATTTTGATTCATACAATATATCATTCTCACTATGTGACATAGAATGAAATGCAGTTACTCAGGCTCTGTGTACAGCATGAATTTAAGTTAGATAAATAAAAAGAAATAGAAAACAGACTAATGTAGCTAGAAAAATAAACTACGTTTAATAAATATCTAAGCAAAAGTAAACGAAAATGTATTGCACAATACTGCAGCAGCAACAGCTTAAATTGTAAGATGAGTTGTAAAGTGTAGTAGTGCTGAGGTAGCAGCAGAACCTAGCAGCAACACATCAAAGTGACAGTGTGCCCTCTATAGTTTCCTCTGGAAACCAACTCTTTGGTTTTCTAGATGTTGAGAATGAAGCTGTTTTCACACCACCACACTGTATCATCTGCAAACTTCACCACAAGATTATTCTTGAATGAGCTATGCAGTAATGGGTCATCAGTGTGTACAGAGGGCTAAGCACATAGCCTTGGAGGCAGCCAATGTTCAGGATGATGGTGGAGAATGTGTGGCTGTTGATCCTGACTCTCTGTGGCCTGCAGAAATCTATGGAAATCTAGAACCCAGTTGCACAGGGATGAGGATGTTCCCATTGCTGCCAGTAATGACACCAATTTCTGCATGACGATGGTATTAAAGGCACAACTGAAGTCCAAAAATAGCAACCTCACATAAGAGTCTTTGTTCTCTAGGTGATTGAGGGCCTGATGGGTCACAGCAATGATGGCATCAGCTGTGGACCAGTTCCGCCTGTATGGATACTTGTGAGAATCCGAGACAGTGAGGTGTTGAATATGTCAGTCAGGACCTCACAAATTGGAACACACTGTCCCTCAGAACTCTATCTGATATCCTGTCAGGACCAGGGACTTTCAGGCGGTTTATCTTCTGCAGTGTACTCCTCACCTCAAGCAAACATAGAAGGTGCTCAGGGTGTCAGGGAGCACTGGAGCATTTGGGCATTGTGGTCTGTGATGCACCTGATGCCCTTCCACAGGCTCTGTGGGTTATTTGAATTGAAGTGACCCTGGATCTTGAGAGCATATGTGGCGATTGTCCTCTTATACCGACCGACAGGTTCCTTCAATCTGCTCAAAGTGCTGCTGCGTCACTGTCCATGAATGGGGCATCATAGATTCTCAGCAAAGAGCGCACCGATGCATTCAGCCAAAGTTTCTAATTTGGCTGGATGGTGATAGTCTTAGAAGTGAGGTCAGCCCCTCCATGCACATCGTGATTTAGTCCATGACACATGATGAGTACAAGTCCACACTGCTCTCTGTTGTTGCAGCCTCCCTAAAAAAAATTCTGTCTTGTGGTCTCAAAACAGTCCTATTTAAATTGAATTGGATATATTCACCTGTTGAAGTTTCCAAGCCCAAGGGCCTGTATGCAGGCCATACTTCAATTCAAATTCTCACAGCAATCTTCCAAAATACAGTAGAAAAACTATCCTGGACAGAGAAATTTATGCCAGCAAAAGCAAAATAAATTCCTGTTAATACCCTTGATTTCAGAATAGTGAGCAGTCCCAAAACATATGTCCATAAAGTGTATAATTAGCTGATATTTAATATCAATATAAACAAGTAGATACATGTCAAGCCCAAACTTTTGACTGGTACTGAATTTCCATCTCTAATCTTCTGTGGTAAAATGGGCACTGTAGGCTTTACTGATGCCCCATAATCTACTGATAATCTAATTTGATGTTTCTATATCAGATGTGATAAATCCTGTTTAAGACATTTCAATTGAGAGTCACGGAAGTCGGAAGCACAATTCTAATGGAGAAAGTCAGAGCTGATCAAGAACATATCCAGTGTGATACACGCACGTGCATTTACATTTATGGTTCACCACACCTGTCAAAATCCCGGGGGTGGAGATTGTGTCCCTCCTGGATCAGTCCGTCCCAGTACAGCAGCTCCTCATAGGCCTGGTGCTCGTCCCACAACGGGTGTGGAAATCCCTCTCGCTGCATGACCTAGCCCTCTTTCTTCCCACAAACCTCTTCCAATATCTGCAATTACAGAAATGCACAGATGAATGATGTGCAGGGGTCTACATATCCAAACTCTTACAGTATGACTGTTGTATATTATTTAGGACATGTCACCTAATATATACTTTCTATATTTAACAAAAACACTGTTATAGTTTTGTTCATCAGTAAAAGCAGTTCAAAGATCAGATCATGTTGGCTGAATTATATATGAGATTTAATGGTGAATAATGCTTTAATTTAACGGCTTTGGCTGAAAGTGTACAGTAGGGGTCAAACACGACGTGGGTCCATGTCGATTCCCCATTCCACCTTAAATGGTGCTTTAAACTGCTGAACCATTTAAGGTGGAATGGGGAATTCGAAAAAGACGCCAAGCGTGTTTGACTTTGCTTATACAGATGAGATTCATTCATAGTCTTCAGCCTGGCAACAGAAGGGTGTGATAGGAGAAAAAAGCAGGTTTTAATTTTCACATAAAGCCTTTATAACACCCTCAGGAGGAGCTACGCTACGTTAGCTTCAGTAATGAATGTAAGTCTGACTCCTGCGGACGGCCTGGTCTACATTCTTCATCTCACCACTCAGTAAACGCCTATCGCACCGCTTCGTGTCCTTATTTTAAACCAAAAGCAGCCAAAGCTGGATATAAACTCACCGGCTGAAGCAGAACTGAGCTGAAGATCGGCTTAGCTTAGCACAACTACGCTAACGCCCGGAAGCAGCGAGGAAGCCACGCCCCCTCCCAAACAACGGGCTAATGCTAATGCTAAAAACAACAACGCTGTTTTTGTAATAAAATCATGACTGCTCAAATAAGACTAAACTCAATTTGAGTGAAAATGTAGCAGAAGCACAACGCAGCAGCTGGAAATCTAGTAATAGGGATTCCAAGATTGGGGTTTTAAACTCTTTAATTAAAGTGCATCTTCATTTTCATCCACTCATTTCTGGAAAATAGACATTTTAAACTCATTAATTAAAGTGCATCTTCATTTTCTTCCACTCAGTTCTGGAAAATAGACATTTTAAACTCTTTAATTAAAGTGCATTTTCATTTTCCTCCACTCAATTCTGGAAAATCACCAGCGGTGCTAGATGCAGCTCCAGTGTCTGTGGCTCCCACCTGAGACCACAGGTTTTTGGAAATTTGGGGCATTACACAAAGGCAAAGTACCCAGATGTATTTAGACATTTCTTTTGCCAAAACTTCAAAAACCTGATGCATTTTTTTTCCTCTTATTGTGGTTTTCCTTTTAAGGAATGTATAAAACAGAAGCAACACCATGTAACAAAGATTATTGTAACAGAACAATACAGAATAATTTCTTTTTATAAAACACCATAACATCTCCATACTTTTTGACTTCGAATGTGTGTATGAAAAATATTTAATCCGCTGAAGAACATACACTGGGAGGGTTCCCTGAGGGGATCAATACAGTTCTATCCTATCCTATCCTGGGTGAGTCCCAATTGCATACTATTCAGTAATACTAACCAGTTTAAGCATGTAGTACATATATGTATATAAAGTGTCAAAGCTAATTATACTCAAACATTCAGCGTGCATACTCAGAACCAGTATGGTTACAGTGTGACTTATGACATATTACATATGACGTATGATGCATGTTGGAATAGCAACACTTCATCACTTTCTGTACAAAACAGGTTAGCATATTAATAGTTTGTGTACTAACCTACCAAACCCACAATATTAAAATTAGTTTGAAGTCTACACCTTACAGTATTAGTGCATAATACACATTTTGGACTCCCTTCTTTAAACATTTAAAAGGTTCTTCACATACATCTCTATTACAGAAAGTGTTACTTATAGACCAAAAACTTTTCTATGGCATTGTATAAAGAATATTTTGTATACCTTTGGAGGTTTTTCAAGAGGTTCCACTGTTTCAAACTGAGCATGTGCACAATTCTGAAGAAATGTTCACATGCTCAATTTGAAACTTTGGAACCTCTTAAGGTGCTTCCAGGAACCTTCAATAAAAGGACAAGGGTTTCTTAAAGGTTCATTGAAGCACCCAAAGAGGTTCCTGTGCAGTTATTTTGCAGTTTATTATCAATGTTTTTAATATTGCCATGTCAAATAAAATCATGTCAATGTGTGTGTGTGTGTATATGTGCGCGCGTGTGTGTGTGTGTGTGTCTATATATTTATATTTTTAATCAGAGTCACTACCACTGAATGTTGGTAACCCTGGAATAAGCAGGTGTCACAATACTTTTCTCCATATAGTGTTGGTTATTAGTCATGAACTCCATACTTTACATTTTAATAATACAGGATGATGGCAAAATCCTGCACCTAACAACTAGGGTCATACATAGGGCCCAACCTTGGTAGACACCTCCTTTCATCTAACGTTTCTGTGGCCATTTCCAATCTGATCAATTATCCCCTGTCTTTAAACATTAAGCCCCAAAAGACATAAATATAGATGATTCCAAACCCATGTGCCACAAATTTATTCTGCCTGGGTGTTTGATGACTCTCTGGGAGACATAAGGCTGACAGCTCACTTGAACAATCTTGTCAGTGTTCCTCCTGCTATAGCTCCTGCTACAGCTTTGGGAAGATTTAGAAAGCCATCATAAGCTTTGGAGTCATGAGTGTGACTCATTAAAAGATGCTGTAGACTATTGTATTTGAGCATTGTAAAGGAACTGAAAAGACATCATTATTGCTTGGACCCTTTCAGATATCATTGGGAATCCCTACTGAAATCCTACAGTAGTATTTTCACACACATTACTTTTGCATATAAATAAGACAAGCTCAGAAACGTGTGTTTCTATTAAACTTCAATGAATAATCAGCAGGAATTCAGAACCTTATGTGCCTGCTTGGCATCCTCTCTAGTTTCCATACTACTTGTCAAACTTAGTTCTTAAGGCTTTTCTATGTAGTGACCCGTGTTAAATATGCTGAAGAACATTCACTGTCCACCAATGGCCAAAGCAACTAGACCTGCTTATTTATGTCAGTGTTCATAAGATGTGAACTGACTCCAAGTTCAGGAACTGGATGAGGAAACACATGCTACCTATTTAAACCATGTCTTTATAAGAAAATATAAATTTATTGTGTTTTGTATCAATTCTCAAAAACATAGTAAATATTGTTAGCATACATACAATGCTTAGTGGCTTATTACGGTGGTTTATTTTGTGTTGTGTTTACTGTTAGATAGGACAAATGGATGGAAAATTCCATTTGCAAAGTTGTGTGGACATGTAACTTTCCTCAAACCACAGTGTTAAATTTGTACCAGGAACACATCACAGAAGACATTACCACCCACAGTGATCAGCACAGTGGCCGCCTACAGGTGGTTAACGATTGTGACTGGCAATGACTGGCTCGAGCTCTCTTTCATTCTCAGATCTGGTCCTGTAGTAACATTGCTCTGCTGGTTATAGTGTTTGCCCTAATTCCACCACACCTGATCTACCTAATGAACTTACATGATGAACCCTGGCTAAGCTGAACTTGGTGTGTTAAAATAACAAAACCTTGTGTGTGCTGTTTCTTTGGCCAACAAGATAATTTAACCATCATGTTACATAACATCAGTAAAACATTTCTGACATCAAATTCAGATTATGGTCATTTAAAAAACAGTTGTACTCAAGATGCTGAAATGGGACGGAACGTAATTGAGTTGCTATTTAAGGTGGAATTTCAGCTTCATACTGCAAGATAAGCAGATATTAAACTTCTTTGTTGTTTATATCTTTAACAATATCTTTAATTTCAGGCAGGGCACATCAGAATGATCTAATAAGACTTTACGGATAACAGAAATGAGTTGTCTTCTAGCCCTACAGTTCATATGCAGACCTATATCCTTGGTTATGGCTGACTGGTTGGGTAATACCTTTTTTAATTACCTATTAATTGTATTTAATTACCTATTAGCTATTTGTTTGTTTCTCAGAAACCATCTCCTGTGGTCAGACCCTGTTACAGACAGTGTGTTTCTCAGAGACCCTCTCCTGTGGTCAGACCCTGTTACAGACAGTGTGTTTCTCAGAGTCCCTCTCCTGTGGTCAGACCCTGTTACTGACAATATGTTTCTCAGAGACTGTCTCCAGTTGTCAGGGCCTGTTACTGACAGTGTTTTTCTCAGAAAGCACCTTTTGTGGTCAGACTCTGTTACTGACAGTGTGTTTCTCTGTGCTTTGGGTGGAGTAGTTTTCCCAGTTGCGGATGCTGTTAAGGTCCACTTGCCGCTGGGTGATGAGGTAGATTTTGCGGAGGACGGCCCGCCGGAGGAGGATGTAAACCCATGGGTCCAGGATCTGATTCCAGGAAGCTAGTCGAACCCCTGTTATCATCAGCATTCTGTAGGTGGCGAGGTCTTCTCCAATAGAGCCCTCATATGAGCGCACAACAGACATGAGTCCGAATATCTGAGACAGAAATGTGATGTTTAATCTGCAGCATGTCATCACAGAGACTTTATTAGTAAAATTTCATAGAAATTCCTTATTTTTACAGTTTTAGAATAACAGCTGTTATTAGGCAGCAGCCAAAACAGTTTTAAACAAATCCAAATTTGTGCTACATAAATAATGAGAAGAAGAAGAAGAAGAAGAAGAAGAAGAAGAAGAAGAAGAAGAAGAAGAAGAAGAATTAGTGATGTCCTGATCCATGTTTATGTTCTGAGTCTTAGTTTTAACCACAATGTTCAGAGCACACTGGTGTCCCCAAGATGTCATTAACAGACATTTAGTCAGCCATGGCAGGTGTCAAGGAATGTCTAAGAAGGTAAAATGAAAGAGTTTAGAAACATGAAAACATAACATAATATCTGATATATGTGGAAACAGAGCTGCAGAACCACTTTTTTTTAAACCAGCTCTGAAGGTCCAAAGCCAAATATGAACCAGTCCCTCTGTACTTTGTGGCAATGGTCAAAACATGATCCATACCATTGAACATCCAGTACAGCTCATATTGACCCACCATCCCTTACGATGCAGGGAACACAAGCACCCAGACTCTTTTCTGTAATGTAACCAAAGTGGTGGAACGAATTTCCCCTGTGGGTCTGAACAGCTGAGTCACTTGCTGTCTTCTAACTTTGACTGAAGACTCATCTCTTTGCCGATCATTTAACTTATTAAAAGCTTATTATAGGCACTGGCAGCTGAATGGTCAGGTGGGTCAGATTGAATAATAGGATATTTTACACACCATTTTATGAAAAGTTGCTACTAAACTAAATTAGAATGTCATTATATAAACTGTTAATCAAAATTGTCATTTTACTTTAGTATTAATCTGCAGCACAGTTTTATAGAGCTGTTTTATTAATACAAACACAAAGGTAGGATCTGATTAGTATCAGCTGATACTTATCATTAAGAGATTTAGATAGGGGGACAAAATAACTTGATCAGGACATCCTTAATAATAATAACCATCATCATCATAAATGGGAATAGGAATTCTGTTTAGCAGCATAATTAACCATTAAGTCATACAATTAAAATGATCAAACCTTACTTTGATTTCTGGACTCTTCTATGCTTCTGTATCAGTGCTTAAGTTACTGAGAAGCTGTAGAAAGTCAATACTTCTACTCACCAGTAGGGGATTAAACACACACAGGACAGGACACACATGCAGTAATGTTTACAGATTTTTTCAGAACAGAATTAAATTTTTTAAAACAATTTGTCCAATTTTCACATCTGATACTTGTGCACATCAAGCCATTTCTCATTCATTTTGTACAAACAGCAAATGCTTTGGCAGAATCATGCAAACGATTTTTTAATCTTGTCTGCTGTTTCCTACATTATCAATCACGCTGGCCCTGTCAATCAAAATGTGCTATATTTCACTCTGCTGTACTATCAGACACCCCCAACATATCATACCTTATTTCATTATAAATTCTTATTTTACATTAACATCCATTCAAAGTCCTGTGAAGTCTCCTATTTGGAGATGTTTTTCATTCAGAAGTCAAAATAACCACCTTCTGGTTTTGAACACGGTCAGTGCTCTAACTCACCAGGAGGGGGCTCCAACAGATGCAGGATGTGACCATGATGCCCACCAGCTGCACCACCATCTCAATGTCATGAGATTTGGCCATCTGTCTGTTGCATCTCTGCTTTCGCATCCTTCCACACAGCAGTGTGAGCCCACTGACAGTGTTGCAGACCAGTGCCAAGGCCAGGGATCCCAAACCTAGACCAGAGAACAGCAGCACAAATGCCACGTCTGCTTTACTTGTGTCCTCCAGAACCTTGATGAAGCACCAGGTACCTGGGTGCTGGTAAGTGTAGGAACCCAGCTGGAAGCAGGGCAGCAGTGCCACACACAGTGCTGCCAGCCAGATGATGGAGAGGGAGAGTTTTGTCCGTGTTGTGCTGACCAGGGAGCCATGCAGCAAAGGTCTTGTGACTCCCAAGCATCTTTCTGCTGCCATGGCGCTTCCCAGGAACAGTGGACACAGGCCAAAGAATACCATGCTGCCACCTAGAAACTGGCACAGAGCATCCGGGTGGGCATATTGTGCTGCCGACACACCTCCAGACAGGTACAGCTTCAAGACAATGGCACCAGGGATCACGTGACCCACAAAGTCGGTGGCTACCAATGAGGTGGCGAAGAATAGGAAGGCAGCTTTGGAACGGCGCCGCAGGTGGGCATAGGAGTTGGCCAAGATAAGAAGTGCCACAATGTTGGAGAGGACACCCAGGGTCATGGAGAGCGTGGCCACTATTGGCCCACTCAGTGTTGGTCTGTCATAGCTAGTATTATCATTAACATCACGGTCAAGCAGTGGCAGGGTCACTTGTCCCGACAAATTGCTCAAATTGGAGAACAGAAGGAATAGCCCAGTGCCAGATGAGTTTCCTGTGTGTGTGAAAAAAGCTAGTTCCATTTCTCTGTGGGGTCCGGGGCTGGCGTGTTTGAGCAGAGTGGCTGCACATAAACACACAGATGAATCAGTTATAAAGGAAACATTCAGTAAAAGATCAAAGTATAATCATCTTAGTTTACAGACTTATTTTACATGTGTTGGCTATGTCATCAGAAGGTCATAAGTTCAATTTCTGGTGATGCCCGTCAGCACAGGTGTCAGCTGATGTAGCAGAATTTACAGTTTTCCAAGCATGCTGAGCTGCAGTGTTAGCAGCAGAGATGTGGAGATTTGACTGTCCCAGAGGAAGAACTTTTAAGCCTTCGTCCTCATGGTACTGGTACTGTTGTGTGATATTGGGGTTAAAGATACTGGTGGAACTGGGAGCTTTATATACTTAGACACTACAAAAACGCTGTACCAGTTTGACACATTTCTGTTTGATACAATACAAACTGATACAGAATATCTCAGTAGTATTTGCAGAAGAAAATAGAACACAGTCACACAACAGACTCAGTCCATATCAACAGATATTACAGTCATAATGCTAATAATCCTAGTCCTATTATAATCCTAGTATTTATCAGTATTCAGTACATTCACTATTCCAAATTGTCATCTCTGCAGCATGTCAACATCTCTTATTACCACTGGTATCCATACCACTGGCATGCAATTTAAATTCAGTAAAATTATTTTAATGAAACTGGGTTTTGTTTATACATTTTAAAAGAAAACATTCATGATTTTGTTTGTGTTAGGCTCTATCTGATTTGAGTTAATTAATTTTATTCATCTTAATTTATTTCAGCTGGGTTCCAGTGTTTTTCATGTTCTTCAGAACAACACAAATCAATATTACAGTTTCTGACAGTTTTACAGTGTTTTAAGGTCTGTAACAGAGTAAACAATGAGAGTCTGGTCTGGGTGAAGCTGATCTGAGATCTTACCATGCTGGAGCCCGGAGTCCTCAATGCCCACCCTGAGAACTCTCACTCAGACCCAAACCCAGTTCCACACCCTGCTGAGTCCAGCCACACTGATCTGGATCCTGTTACAGTCTAACTGGAGAGAGAGAGAGAGAGAGAGAGAGAGAGAGAGAGAGAGAGAGAGAGAGCTGCTGCTCTCAATGCAGCGCTCTCTGAACAAAACATAACCATGCCCACAAACCAAATAGACCCTCCCATATACCAATACTGACCACACATTCCAGATAAACTCCTCCCATGTTGACCTGCATTGACCTCAGTGAGTTTTGGCTGGAGATTGCTCCCCTAATGCCTCCCATCACCAAAAAAATCCATCAGCCGAGACAGTGCTACTAGGCGAATGTAGCTAACATGCAATAAAAGTTTATACCCCAGCATTAAGCACTGGAGGCATGAGGATAATGAACGTAATGGAAATTTGTTTGGGGGTGGTGCTTTGGAGGGAGCACTGAAAATAGGGGCTGTGTTTGTTTGGGGGCAGATCTCACAGCAGATAAGCAACTCTAATTTGAGTCCCAGCATCAATAAAAATGTTTAAATTTAAAATGTACGTTTTTTTTCTGATAATCTAAAATATTAGAACTGTGATAGATAGATAGATAGATAGATAGATAGATAGATAGATAGATAGATAGATAGATAGATAGATAGTCCTGCCATTCAACAAAAAGAGACAATCAGCTTGCTCGTCATGTCAAGAGAATGGTGCTACCCATTTAATGTGGAAATCGTGATTTTTGTCACAATTTGTGAATGTGTGTGTGTGTGTGTGTGTGTGTGTGTGTGTGTGTGTGTGTTTGTGTGTGTTTGTGTGTGTGTCTGTGTGTGTGTGTGTGTGTGTGTGTGTGTGTGTGTGTGTGTGTGTGTGTGTGTCCAGTAAGTCAGTCATGGATATTCAATTGTTTTTCCAGAGAACAGAGCCAGGTACAGGAGGGAGTAAGTTTAAAATGGTTCATTACCTTGACTGTTTGCTCTCAATCCTGAACTATCAAATTTTTCCAAAACAGTAACTGATTTAGCTACAGTACTAGATCATCTGAACAGGCTTAAGGAGAATTGTCTGTGTGCTGTATCAGTGATGCCTGCTTTTAGTTCTTCATATCAGAACAGATCAAAACAGATTAAAAAGTGTTTGTGGCCCTACAGGTTAATTACCTGCTTATCTGCTAAAAAGATGTTTAAAATGAAAATAACATGAGAAGTAGTTTGTGTGTCTCAATAATATACTTAGGATCTGTATATATTCTTCATAATATTGATAACAAATTATTAATTATTGTGTCCATGACTGATTCTTCTGACACACTCAGACCAACTCTCCTGTCCTGAATTTTACATCTTTTCATCTGGTCTGGTTCTAGAATCGCCCCTGGTCCACCCACAGTATTTATGGCTTTTTCAGCTCAGACTTACAGAGGTTAAGCACTGCGATGCTTTGATTGATAAAGTTGTAAATCTGGCTGTGGAATATTTCAGCTCTATTCCACCATAAATACCTTGTCATTCACAGTGCCAGGGTCAAAAAATGCACACCTAAGATAATTTATAATGCTTGGCACTCAGTGAGCAACGTTCCTTCCAAGAGGTAAATCAGGAGCCACTAGCCATACCTGGCTTGCATCCTGCCTGCTACAAACATGAGGTTAGAACAACAACTTGACAACAACTTACTCTCCCAGTCTGCTGACCCTCATACTGCCCCACTACTACTTTTAGACAGAAGGACACATATAGACAGACATGAACTTTATCAGACAACACTATTTTTGCTTTATTGATTTACATCCCATATGTTGTAAATTCATCCCATTGGAACTATAAGGTTCTGTCTGACATTGTTATCACAATTTAGCTGTTTACATATTCATATTCTGTAACAACTTCTTAACATTATGTGAGGTGTTTTTATAAAAGTTAGGTCAATATAATGGCTTTAAGGCTTAATTTCTTAAAACTGCTCAGAATGCAGTAGAACATTATAGTTCCAAGGGGACAAATTGTTACAGCAGTAATTATTACTGAGCCAAAATTACAGAATCAATTACACAGTGAATCAATTTAATATTTATGTTCTGAATCCGTTACATTACTAAAATATGGTGAAATAAGACACAGAACCTAAGTCTGTGACTGAAATGGATCCCTATTTACATTTTTGGGTACTGATGAGTGTGTCAGCCATTCTTCTCTGAATCATAAACGTGATTTTGAGAGCACGATAATCTACCAGAGAGCATTCATAATTTATAGTAAATTTCAAAGCCCACTACATGAGCTGAATGTGGCCCAAAGTGCATTGTGACAGTGGAACATAATGAAGCTGACATTCACTCATATAAGCAGTAACTGTAACAAGCCCCTGGATATTTTCAGTGTGCATTAATGGTTCACTTGTGTTTCTGAGCAGCATAATGATCTGAGATTATTCAGTTTTTGTGTGTAAGGGGCTTTAAACACTGCCATTCCACACATGTTTACTGACACATGGTGATTAAGAGGAAATGTCTGAATTCATTTGTGTTTCTACCACTACTTAGTGAACTAAATAGTCAATCCTTATATAGTTGAATGCTAATGAGGAAATAGGGATCCAACTCTCCATCAGACTTCATTACAGCAGGGTTAATGTAGCAGTGTTTTATTTACTTCATTATGAAGGATTTCTCCTAGCAGACTATCAGGACTGATGTTGTAAAGCATGGTGCCATCCAGAGGGACAGATTAGTTTTGTGTTCTGGCAAAGCACCACCCGTGGCCAGGGTGGATAAGTTGAACAGCAAAGTGGCTGGAATGAAGCAGCAGAACAGAAGCTTTTTTAAAAACATAGCAGCTCTTCAGTTACCCGCTCACAGCCTGCCTGGCCTTTCTGCTGCGGTCAGTCCGAGAACTGGATGAATGCACACTCAGACGCTCCAGATGGCAGCACTCATGAGAACACATTATCGAATAAAACAGGATGGTGGGCTCTTCTCTAAAGCAGTGGAAAATCTCCCCCAAAGCCAAGCATTCGGTTTTCACCCTCAGCAGCTGAACACTGACCCAAAACCCAACAGGCCTTAAAACACTTATTATTAAAGACCTTTTATTGGATTTTCAATTACTCAATTACTCTTATTCAGTTAATAGTCTAATACTGTTTACTCAGTATTGGCTTTGAAATACCAACTACTTAAATAGCCACTATGAATTACTCTGTATCTACTATGAATTATTGAGAATCTACCACAAATTACTCAGTGTCCACCATGGATTTTTCAGTATCTACTATGGAATTATTCAGTATTCCATATCAGCTATGAGGATGGGGTGATGGGGCTTGTGATTCATCAGTGCAGAAACAAAGCTGCAGAAATGGTCAGTGATTCTAAACTCAGTCTGAGTATTGGCTGACTTAGCTGTTGGTTGGTGAACACTGAACAGTCTTTATGATCTTTTCTTTGAATGGTGCCCAACTCTACTGAAGGCACGATGAAGGGTCTGATATTTCTGACTGGATTTCAACATTTCCACATGGTTCTTCTTACTGCTGTGTAAGAACAAAACAACATTTCCACACTTACAGGCTGCTGACCAGCAGAAAGCCTTCTCTGAACTTAACTCAGCAGTTACTTGTTCCACTCATTTCCATTCAGTCTTTCTGAGTTCAGTCGGCATCAAGACTTTAGGGTGTAACTGTAGTTATGAACATCTACAGGAGTTATGATCACCTACAGGACCTGTTTACCTCAAACTTGTGGTGAAAACCAGATAGTTTGACATCAGGTCAAAATACTTGACAGTGGTCCAAATAAAATAAAAAACAAGGTTAATTTATTCGTCATGTACATAGTTATACATGGTACAACACTGCATCTTGGAAATCACGTGCTATTTTTTTTATTATTATTTATGTATGTATTGGTATTATTCCAGCTCAGGACTTTTATTCTGAAATGTGAAAATGTGAGAGCACAGAAGAAGAGTAAACAGCCCCTCACTTTTCATTTTCCTCTATAAACATCTTGATGATGATGAATGTTGAACATGTACAAGTGGACAGAGCAGTGAACATGCACTGGAAGCTCCTTTGGCATTTAAATTGGGATTGAATTAAATTGGAAACAAGTGAATTTTAGTTCTGAGACATGAAACTTAGTATACCGGCATATAACTGCCTGCAAAATGCAGATCATGTAAATCATGCATGTATTGTAACTAGTGATGCACATTAAATGAGGAGTAATCAAAAAAACATTAAGGAGTCTCATATGGATATGAGCAACGGAAAAAGTAGAACTCTTCAGCTAAATCAACATCAGAACGATGAACTCCACCATTACCTTTTAATGTGGATTACAATGAAAGAAAAAAATTAGATCATTACTCTGTTACATCACAAAGAGACATATATTACTCAAATATCAAAATAGTTGTTGAAGCCCTACTGTGAAAATGCCCTTAAATTGTGATTGATAATATCTTTTTCCAGAACTGAACACCTTGTATAAAGCAATGGTTTGAGATGTGGTTTGGTGAGATGTAAATGTGAGGTTTTTCTGTAACTACTACGATCATCAACAGATAAAAATCACAGAGAAAGGGAGCTGTGCTCATTAATGCAGTTTTATTTATATATAGTTTTTATTGCAAACCATATCTTCATAAATAAACTACACATCTAAAAGTTTGTGGAAATGTCTTCTGCACTCTTTGTACAATGCTATGTCCAATGCTCCCCCCCTTTTTTTCTGGATGAGCTGAAATGGTAGAACTAATGACCCAACATCAGTACCTGACGTCACTCATGATCTTGTGAGACTAAATATAATCAAATTATCTTCACAACAATGTTCCAACATCTAGAACGCCCTGAGTAGAGGCTGTTACTGGAGCATATGGCCACTTGATTTCAGTGTAAGTGTCCATATACTTTTGGCACACGCTTAGTAGAAATCAAAAGATCAGTACCCTCTTTTGTCTTGTCCCGATTGCCTGTAAAAGCTAATCTCTCTCTTTTGTCATTATGTTTATTTGCTTGGTGAAGCCTCTCTAACCCCTGTATGAGATGTGTTTTATAAAAATCTAACCAAATCAAATTGTCCTCTTAATGTGTTTAAGGTGGTTTGACCTTATTAGCCTCAGACACACAAAAGCCTGCAGGCATCCTTCAAACGATTCTGTGTTTTAAATGTGTTAAGAACTTGGTGCTGATTGAATCAGGGTCCTGAGGTGAGGGCTCGTGTGAGGGGCTGACATGTTCCAGAACAAACCATTGACAGCATTTTAAATCCCACCCTTCTGAGCTAATGCACTCGCAAACTCTTGAGTGTGCAATATTAGCGGCGGCTTCTCACTGCCCAGGTCAACAAACAACTTTCTCACTTTCTCTCCAAACACTCACTCTACCTCCAAAACCTGTCAATCCAAGACTAAATTTGAGCTTCACAGAAGTCTAGCTTAAATCAGTCCACTGCTGCTGATTAAAAAAGACCCCCTGAATCACATCCAGTGCCGATTCAGCAAACCGTTAAACACAACCTCAGGAACAGATGGGTGAACTGTTACCTGTACAGTCTGTTTACAGCTCATTGCAGAAATAGTTAATAATATTCTTGGGAAGGAAGATTGTAACAATAAATTGTTAAAATTTAGATTAATAAGGCCAATATTTATTGAGCTATACATACAGAAGCAGTGTCTCTTGGTGTCAGGTATAATGCAACATGTAATGTGCCTGTAATATCAAATCAAATCAAATCAAATCATAATGTGATGTCACTGAGCAGAAATCAAAAATAAAAAAGATGAACAACACATGAAACAGGATGCACCCCACACCATGACACCAGGCCTTCTGGGTGTGTGATGCATAACAACAAATCTTTGATCTTTGTGCTGATCATGATGCTCCACACACAGATTTGTTGGTCATGTTCACCAAGACAAAACTGGGACTGGTGAGAGAGAGGCAATGTGAGAGGCAATGTGAGAAAGCCAATGATAGTAAGTAGCAGTGTATGACAGCAGCATGCTTGGTTCAAGTATACAGATCAATATCAGCAGAATATTTTTGCGTCCCCTGAAAATCATATACAACAATGGAATGATAAAAAGTAAAAAAACAACAACAACAATATGCAATTGTAAAACAAACAACAATAAGAGTGTTTAGGAGGATGTGGCTGTCTCCAGTTGCTCCAATCTTGACAGAATCAGATTTATAACCCCTTGCTGAGCAGGCGTCACAGTGTGTATCATTTTTTTTTAGAAATGCGTCAGATCAATTTTTAAAGTTGAAAGTGAGCAAACAGACCTCACATTTCCTCTCAAACAGGAGATGCTCCTGTCTGCAGGTTCCCATGTAGTGAGGAAGGAATTACAATCTGGAGCACTGATGGGGCAGACAGGTCCTAGCTGCCCAGGGCGTTAATCATTACCCTCTCTGACAGATGGAGTCAGATGCACCTCCATCCAGATAACAGCCCTTACACACCCATCATACAGAGATTCATTCAGCTCCACTGGAATCACCTACTGCTGTATTCAGCATATTTTACTATTTTTTCACATATTTTATTATACCAGGTCAGAACATCTCCAAAACATCAGCCAGGTCTCATGGGGTATTCCAGGTATGCAGTGGTCAGTACCTACAAAACGTGCTACTAGGACGGACAATCAGTAAAACAGAGACAGAGCCATGGGTGCCCAAAGCTCACTGATGCTCATGAAGGCTTAAAGAATCTGCTCTTAACTTCCTGGTGGTCCACATGATACCTCAGATGTGGACAGAGGTCTTATGGAGTCTATGCCTCGATGGGTCAGAGCTGTTTTGTTGTCACCAGAGGGACCTACACCCTGACTGTACTGAACCCAGAACACTTCTTGCAGCCTGGTCTCAAGAGGAATTCATACATATGTGACTGAATTGGCATTTCATAAAATGTACTGGATATAAACAGACAGAGAATATAACAGAGCAACCAAAGTGTATTACATGAACCTACACCTAACTCCAACCCTAACTCTAACCCTAAACATAACCAAAACCATTTATAACCTGAACTTAACTCTAAGTTTAATTGTAAACTTGCCTAACCTAATCCCTAACTCTGAGCCTAACCATAACCATTAGTATTTCTAAACTTAAATTAAACATTACCTTAACTTTAAGTTTAACTATACATTTGACCTAAACTCAACCTTATCCCTACCCTAACCCTAACCCTAACCATAACCTTAATTCAATTAGAAATTCTTAGTTTCTGTGTGGTTTATATCTACCAATTCCCTTTTAGAAGCTCCATAAGTGGGAAAAGCATAGGCTTGTTCTTAATGCAAGTGGCTGTCTGGTTTGTGTGTATTTGGCAAAACAATGCCACCAGTGGATGCGAGCATGTTGGGAAACAAAATATATGTACAAAATAAATGTGTGCAAATCATGAGTACATTTTAGTCATATATGTACACATTTATTATTATTTTATAGCTTTATCTGTACTGCTTGTGAGAACAACATAGGAAACCATTAGGGTGATTTCAGCCAATAGGAGTGGATCTATAATACCTGATACACCAATGTAGCATAGACAAGACACTGCAGTATGACCACTGAGACAATGTCAGAAATTTTAGAAACAAAGTTATAGAATAACCCCTTTTGGATCCCCAAAGAACCTTTAAATTGATTATTTAATAAGATTCCTATATGTCTTATTTTAGTTTCTCCAATACAGCACCCATGTGTTTGTGTGTACTCAGTCTGAACCTAGTGGTGACAGAACCAAAGATGTTCTCTACTTTCAGATCCAGAAATGAGCCAAGAGTCTTTCTGCAGCATCCAGATGTTCTGTGGTGCAGGATACAATAATGTTGTAGAGAAACTGTACACAGACTAACTGTACCCTCCCCATCCCCATTCCTTCCACATACACTCCCCCTAGTGGGGCTGCCTGTGGTACTATACACACCTAAAAATTGGGGTTCTTCAGGGGATATTCAGTAAAGGAAATGGTTCCATATAGAATCATGAACACTCAAAGAACCTTTTTCATGAATAAAGAGTTCTTTGAGACATTCTTCAGATTGATGGAGAATGCGCTGTAGAGGGTTCTATATAGAACTTTTTGGACAAATTGTCCCATTAACTCTTAGGCATTGTAAATGTTTATTAGTGGTTATTAAAGGTTAAAAGGTTAAAACCTTTACAACTGAAGTCTTTAGTATAATTTTCTCTGGTTAGAAATGAGAGATATTACTACTTATATTAATATTTATATTAACAATTTGAACAAGTATGAGACCTATTAAATATGATATATTTAATCATTTGAAGCTGGCAATTATAAAAGTTGATGGTGCCCCATATGAGGATATGGGATATTGGTTCAACCAACATTTTTGATATCCAAAATTTAACAAAGGCTTTTTTAACAATATGTCTCAATATATATTTTCCCTGCATTAAAGAGGACAGTCTATCTATTTCATGGAAACACCATACAGGGCACCAGTCCATTGCAGGGTACCATGCACACACACACACACACACACACACACACACACACACACACACACACCTAGGGGCAATTTAGCATGGGCAATTCCTCAACCATGTGCATTTTTGCGAGGCAGGAGGAAACTGGAGTACTTGACGGAAGCTGCATGAACACAGGGAGAAGATAGATCAAGCCCCTGGAACTCATGACCCACACACTAACTATGGTGTCACTGTGCCACCTGCATTGCAGAGATATTTGGATAATTTTATTGAGTCCAGTTATTGGACTTTTGTAATTAACCATGTTAATTATACTGCTTTGCTGCTTGCAGTGTTGAGCCCTTGTCTGGATTTCCTTTTATCTTTTGTCTAGCTGTGAGTCTGAGGCCTAATCAGCTACCTGCAATAGCTGCTGAGTACTGATAATCCTCTGATTTGATCTATTGTTATCAAAAGTAGTTGGTAGACCTCAGCATTTTATATTAACTATGGCAAACAGCAATGTTTCCCAATAGAATGCTTTCACAGCTGCACAGCTAGGCAACCGTCTACAGGACTCTCCTAAGAAAACCCGTACTGCTCAGGAAACAGTTCTTACTTATTCAGCAGCAGTCCAGATTAGAACTAGATGCACTCAGAACAGTTGAACGTGTTAAACCACTGGCCGTTGTTTCTTTAATTGGTCTGATTTTAATGTCATCACTCTGGTTCTTAAAATGGATAAACAGATGCACGTTATGCATCCAGAAACCATTCTCCAATCCTCTAGTGTAATTGAACCAGTCCAATGGGACATAGAACTGAAAATACCAGTGGCTCTCATCCATGTTAAATGTCATGCATTTTGTATGGGAATGTCTTCGTCACCAACTTGCCTTCCTCTCAGAGTTGTACTACCATTGTGGTTGCTGTTGACATTTAAAAGCCTGTAGATTAATTTCATTTCTTTCTGTTTTTTTCTATATGGCTTACCTGAGGACATTGAATCAAATTGGGGGATCACAGTTTAACTTCTGGTTACCAACCCCAGGCCAATGCTCAGGTTGAGAGACTTAATCAAGAAATACGCAGTTGTTCATGCTGCTGCTGCTACCACCATCAGCATGACCTAGGCAGAATATGCACAAACCCCTGACACGTTCCTTCAGTCCCTTTTGTGTGTTTTAGATTTACATCTAATGTAAATCTACTTTTCTTACATTGGATAGTGTCATACCCTCAAACAACCGGAATGAATTGTGGACGGCAAAGACAGGAGGAGGCACACGTTCGTCTTCAAAGAGCTGTATGGAGGACGAAATCACAGGCTGACAGGAACAGAATAGTGGGCCCTCCATACCAGGTAGGTCATTGTGGTATATGAAAGAGTAAAAAGACAAGATACATGAAACATTTTTATGTATGTTTATATGTGTATAAATATGTATTAATGCTTCCTATGTAGATATGATTCCTATTTTTTTAATGATTGCATGATTGGCTCATACAAGACAAACTATGGCTCTTTCTCCTTCTATCCAAAACTCTGAGGGTCAGTTTCCTGGACAGGGATTAAGGGTAGTCCTGGACTAGTCTCCCTTCTACAATAAAAAGTAAAAACAAAACAAAATAGTTTTGTTAAATAACTATTATGTTTAATATGTCAACAGTTCACACTAGCTGTTCACACTAGTCCTCAAAGAGCAGCACAGCAACATGTGCAATATAGCATTATTATGTATATTATATATATTTTCTAGTTTCTGTCTTTTTTCTCTCCCCCTCTCAAGCTTTGATTTATATGCTGCCTGTCTGTTATTTAAAATGAAAGACATCCTGGGCGATATTTGGACCAATTCAGTTGAACTAAACACAGCCCAGTGACTGTTACTTGAAGCAACAATGGTGTGCATAACAGGGTTGCAAGAAGAAAGCTGCTGTGTCTGTCCATCCGCAGTTTGCTAAAGATCACATGAACAAGACAGAAGGCTCCTGTAACTGGATGTCTTGTGGACAGACAAGACCAATCGATATTTTTGGTTTAAATGAGAAGTGTTATGCTTGAAGAAAGAAACACTGCATTCTAGCAAAAAAAATCCAATCCCATCTCTGAAACATGGTGGTGGTAGTATCATGCTTGGACCTGTATTGTTGCATTGGGTCCAGCAAATTCTAAAGAAAAATGTTAGAACATCTGTCCCTAGGCTGAATTCCAAGAGAATATGGGTCATATGGCCAATGACCATAAGCACACAAGTGCTAATACCAAAAATATTTTAAAAATAATTAAACTGATGTTTTGGATTGGCCAAGTCAATGTCCCAACCCACTGTGCCAAGGACCTGAAGTAAGCAGTTCATGGGAAGAGTCCCACCAAAATAACAGAGTTGAGGCACGTTTTGTACGGATGAATGGGCTAAAATTAGTGCAGGACTAATCAGCAGTTACTGGAAATGTTTAAGGGGGTCGCATCAGATTCAGAAACTTCACAAACTTTTGCCACATACAGGTATGTAATGTTGGATTATTTTCCTCAATAAATAAATGTGTAATATTTATAAATAAATGTGTAATATTTGTCTAATTTGCTTTAGATTTGTTTTCTTATCTATAATTTAGGATTTGTGTGAAAATTTCATGATGTTTTAGTTCAAATTCTAAAGAGTTCACAAACAGCACCAACTGCTGGTCTGGATATTCTGTGAACTGTCGCTTTAAAGCCAAGTCCACTTAACTGCTTGACCTCTGTGTGTGTGTGTGTGTGTGTGTGTGTGTGTGTGTTACCTGAACTGGCTCTGAAATGCTGCACCAGTCTAGATCATTACAGTTGCAGCAGAAATAGATGGATGTAAGTTGATCTGCAGGATGTTAAAGCTATTGGTCAGCAGTACACACTGTTCCAGCTCCATGGCTTTCAGACAGTGTTTTGGCAGTGTCCAGCCCCAGCTTTAATAAACTGCACTTTATTAATTATGTGCTGGGAAACAGAGCAGCCCAAATTTCACTTAAATACTCTTACAGACTTATTTCATATGGACACAACACCTCACCAAATCTCCCTTCTCCCTAAACTACATGCTTTAAACTATGTTTACATGATCACATTTCCCTTACAGAAATATATTTAGGATATGTTTATACGTAGTTTTATCATCAAAAATTATGGAAGGAAGATGGAAATTACCACAAACATTAAATGATTAAAAATTATACTGAGCAAGATTTATTGAGCTACAAATACAGAAATACCCAATATGGCATTGGGTATAATGCACCATGACAAATGTCTTGGAATGGAGTTGTACAGGTTCCTAATCAGTTCCTGCTCTCTGCCCATTCCTAGCGGTGTCCATCCCATGCAGCTTGAGAATTCTTATTTTGTGGAAGGGGTGGAGTGTTGATGGCTCATCTAATAGCATCCCACAGGAACAGGTTTGGTGATGCGACTGGCTATGGTATAGTATCTGTCTTCAAGGCAAGCTGTGGGCAGCGTCCTGTGAGCACTGACAAAGGATTAGAGGATACCCAACACAAACTGTACAGCAACAGATGATGTTTGAACAGTCTCTGACTTTGCATCAAGAAGGTGGACCAACTAGATAGGAGTGTCTTAACAGTGTGTGAACACAGAGTGGTTAAATTGAGCAAATTCTGTGTTGATTATATTGAGTGACTGTGTTTTATTATTGGGCAGAGGATTATAAGACCGAAGTGTGTAAATAACCCTTTAGTCTAAAGAGGAGCTGAGAGGACAGACAGGAGAGCAAGGACAGAGCAGACTGAGCCACACAGCTGGAGTTAGTCTTGCATATGTTTGTGACCTCCTCCTGGGCTGTTCTGACTGGAATTACATAATCACATCCCTGTCTTTCTCATGCACACATATATAAATAAGGTCTGAGTGAGCTGGTGAAGTTACTGGAAGGTCAGAAGGTCACTTGCATTAATACTGCTGGTTAGCGTTACTGAGAGAATGACTGCTATAGATAAGATTACAGAGTAAAACATTGTGTTTTTTGACATTTTACATTTCTGAACTATTTTAAGAATTATTTTATTGAGCATATTGAAGCACTTGTGGTACAGGTTTAAACTGATACAGTATGTAAATATAATTTATTTAGATTTCATTGCATGTATCTCTTTATTGGTCTCTGTATTTCTTTCTCTGTAGAGCAAATAAAAACACACTTCTGTCAGTGAGAAATGTATTGTGTTATAAATCGAGGAATGAATGTATAGTTACACTGCAAAGCAGCAGCATAATGCAAAGAAATCACAAAACATACAAAAACATACATTTTATTCAGTGTTTTGGTCACACATTCTGATGGACATCAGTAAACAGTGCTGTACTTCAAACCCACTCTCTCTTTTGCATGTAAGAGTGTGAGCCTCCTGCTATCTTTTAGCAAAATGGAAAAAAATAAGATTCCAGATTATTGGTACAAAAAACAGTATAAATCACAGTATGAATGAATCCACAGAACTCTGTGAAATACATTCAGCTTCTCTTCCTCCTCATCTTCATCAGTAACTCAAGTAAAAACCTGTAAAAGCACATTAAAAATGAGTAAAACTTTGTTTTGGTTCATCAGTGTGAACTGTACAGAGAGATTCCTGAGGGGGGCGCTGCCAAGCAACACTTAAGACGTCACTGTTGTATCAAGGGTTGTTGGAACAACAAGAGGAGTTTTCTCATCCCTAAACAGCCTTCAGTCCTATCAGCTGCACGGTGTCTGTGCCAGTGGGTGTGGGAGTCTTTGCTGCAGGGGTGGAATTAGGGGTGGAGTCCTTTTTGAGGGAGTCCTTTTTGAGGTTGAGGATGTGCTGCCGCAAGTGAATCAGCCAATCCTCCTGCACTGAGAGAGGACCCTTAAACACCTCCTCACAGAACCTACACACACACACACACACACACACACACACACACACACACACACACATCAGAAACACTTTACACATTTGTTTTCACACAGTGATGTTATATTTTTTTAAAACATTCTCTGCTTAAAAAATATTAAGGCTGTTGGTTTGTGGCTGTACCTGCACTCTCTCATTAGCCATTTCCTCTTTGCTACCTTCTTCAGACTGGACATGTTCATCTGGGTTTTAGTGTTTAAGTTTGTTGCTCTGGGCATGTTCATGTTTGGTACGTGTTTAAATGGATCAAAATGCTCAAAAGCAGATCAGCATCTACTCAGGAGCACCAGATCAGGGCAGCAATGTGTGGTTGGGTGTGTGTGTGTGTGTGTGTGTGTGTGTGTGTGTGTGTGTGTGTGTGTGTGTGTGTGTGTGTGTGTGTGTGTCCTGCTCACCTGCACTTCAGGGAGTACACTTTTCCCACCAGTTTGACCAGGCTGCTCTCTGGTGGGCGGGGCATGAGAGAGGGGGCATTCCCCATACGGGGTTTCAGGGGTCCTGCCCCCAACCTGCCATCACCATGGGAAAGGTGCTTTGGAGGACGCCTCTCACAACCTGGAACAAAACACACACAGTTTTATTGGTTATCACGAGTAAATTAATACCATACTGCTGAATGTTCTTTTCCATTTACACTGCCTCTATATCTACTCCTGTTTCTACGCAGGGAGTTTGATCTCCTGCATTAATGAAAACAAACTCACTTCAGATTCAGGATCTTAATCAGATTATTGCAGTACCATTGGTGTAACTGCAGGACTGTTGGGATTGTGTGTGTGTGTATATGTGTGTTTGTATATATTACCTCGGGAGGCAGTGTGTGCTGGTGTGTGCTGTGGGACAGATGGTTTCCTGTGGGCAGAGGAATTGGAGGAATGACCTTTGATCTCTCGGGCTGGTGCAGAGCGAGCAGGATCCAGATCACAGAGGGAAGGGTGGGGTGATGAGGAACTCCTCTGTGTGAAGCAAAACACACAGTTTAGAAACTACAGTTAATAGGTTTAGTATTGGTGGTGATGTGTGTCTGTGTGTGTCTGCACAATGTGATGGTGAACCATGACTGTTAAAGTTGATTCAAAGCATTCAAAGCATCAGATACCTGGATCTGTCTTACCCTCTTGACCACCTGTGGGAGGTCTCCCCGCATGTAGCGCCTGTGCAGCTCTGCCACCTTCCCTGGTTCCTTCTGCATCCACTCTGCCAGTGTCTCGATGGGTGAGCCATTAGTGTGCCAGTCCACCCCCTGCTGGCGGAGGTGGGCACGTGCATGACTTGCCAGAGCCTTCCTGTTCTCAAAATCAAATCCACACAGGTCACAGGTAGCCTCAGACCCTGCTGTGTACACGCACACACACACACACATACACACAAACTCAGTGGTGTACAGAACCCTCTAGAACCCAAACAAATGTATAAGGTGACAGAGACAGACTGCTGATCATGACTGTATTGGTAATCGTTACATTATTGATTATTTGACACTGTATTGAAATCATTACAGATACAATGTGACAGTGAGGAGTTGTACCGGCTGCTGCACCATCCAACGTGTCGTTCTTCTCTCTGAAGACATCCACCGGTGAGGATATGAACGATTGAGAAGAAGGGTTAGTTTTTTTCAGCAAGCCGACTACCCCCACTGGGGTCTCTGGTTTCACCTCAGACCCCTGAATCGTCCCTTCCCTGACCATAAGGTTATGTAGTGTGTCGATAGGCGAGGCATTAGGAGACCACTTAACACCCAACTGGCGCAGGTGGGCACGGGCATGGCAAGACAGAGCTTTACGGGTGTCAAATGTATCACTGCAGTACTCACAGTGCACCGGCACAACCTCCACCTCCGGCTTCAGTACTGAAACACACACATGCACACAAGCACACAAAGAAATAAAATAATAGCAATAATGCAACAGTGACCCCTTTTATGGTCATGTTTACACAGTTGAAACTGGCCAGTCCAGCGTTAATACACCTGAGATACCAAACATGTCTTGGCTGATCGACTGAATCTAAGATCAGTGATGAATTATGACAGTTCCAGTTTAACTGAACTGCCAAATAAAGTGTTTATCGTACTCTGGTTTAAACACAAACCTGCAGAACTGTAAACTGTCAATAGGAAATCTAAATGAGATGCAGCTGTGTGGTAAACAGTCGGTAGAACTCACCTGTGTTTGCCTGGCTGCTGCTGGATTTTGGAGCGGTCACTAGAGGTGTAGTGGTGTTTTTGGGTTTGCGGGCTTCTAGAATAGTGACATCCGTTTCCACTGGCTCATCTTTTGGTTTGGGGACTACCGTTCTTGTGCCCTTCCTGGCCTTGGGCACTCGTGGACGGCCGGAGCCTGGAGACTGAGCTGCAGGGTTGGAGCTTGGAGACAGACTAGTGGGAGTTGCAAATGGAGGCAGAAATGCAGTAGGCTTTGGGTGCAGGGCTGTAGACAATGGGGGTTTTGCAGACAGAACGTGGGGCTTTTTGGACACATCAAGGGGTGATGGTGGTGGTGGAGGGGAATGGGGCAGTGTGGGTGAAGTGTGTGATTTTATGGGTGAAGTAGATGTCTTAGGAGGAGATAAATGGGACTTAGGGGACTGGGTATGCATTTTGGTGGGTATGGCAACATGCTTAAAGACATGAGGCTTAGGTAGACTGGTCTCTCTACGTTTGGTCATCAGGTCTTTGAGTGCTGCAATAGGCGACCTGTGCACCGACCAATCAGTGGTGCCTAGCTGGCGCAGGTGAGAGCGGGCGTGACTTGCCAAACTTTGACTCTTTTTAAATTTCTCGTGGCAGAACTCACAGCTTAGGTTCCTCACTGAGTCACCTTGAAGTATAGGGAAGAAAATTATAACACTATTATAACATCATAAAGATTTCAAATAAAGATGAAAACTTGAAGTCAGGTCTGGTATATATTGACTTAATTATCAACAATATTATTTATTTCTGTGTCTAGATCGCCATATGAACTATAAAGTCTCAGCTCAATGGTATGTTTAACCTCTAGTCTGTGTCAAGGTTCAATAGACCACAGTTAGTGTTGAACTTGCAATCTGATTGGCTGAGAGGCGTTCTGTAAGTGCCAAATATTCTGATAACTTTTTAAGTATCAGACCTTATTTGAACTCACCTTTGAATGCCCCTGTTGCTGCCCTCCACTCTTTTGGAGAGATCTTCAGTTTTTTTGAGGGCAAGGGGCTGATGGGGGTCTTGTGCCCCGCAGGCAGTGGCGAGGATGGTCGAGAGCATTTCAGGGCAGATCCTGACGGGGTGGATGAGGGAGAATGGATGTCAAAGTCATCAAGGAGCAATGGACTGACAGTGCCTTCATGCTGCTCCTCTTTCTGCAGCAGTTCATGAAGGATGTCAATGGGGGCGCCTTTAGAGTCCATCTCTACCCCAAACTGCCGCAGGTGTGCCCTCGCGTGGCTAGACAGGCCTTTACGTGTCTCGTACCATGCTCCGCACAGCTCACAAACATGAACGTTATCACTCGCCATAGGGTCCGACATCGCCACTGCAGGGAAACCCACGTACTCAGATAAAACATTTATAAAATCAATAGACTTAAAAACACCATCATTTAAGGGATGGGTACTGACGTCAGTGTTATTAAAGGTACCGGCTGACTTACATCAGTACCGATTCATGTCACATCTATCTGTGCCAAATTTCAGGACAGGCGTCACAGCGAGGGAAGCGACAAGCCGAAATCAGTCCACCACAACAGCCGCTTCTGATGGAAGCTTGCTGCCTCCACTGCTGATGAAGCTCGTAGGTGATTTACTGACAAATGTTAAACATAATAGTGTAGGAGACACTTTTATAGGCTGTGTACTGTTTATTCACTCCAAACACAGACATTTGTGGTTTGTAATCCAATGTGAGATTAATTAATATATTGATGTGGGTTAAGTGTTGAAATAAATAACAAAATGCTGAAATTGAGAAATTGAAAATGGACATTTTACACCCGAAATTGCTTTTTTGGTATTTCAGAGAGTAAAGCACTGAAAAAAAAAAAATAATGTATTGTAGGTACTGGTTTCATAGCGATTCTAACATGAACAGTACCCAACCCTAATATGTACACATGTAGTACAGAATTGTGAACGAATACACACAACAATATAACACACAATAAAAAGACATATATACACATTAAAGAATTCACATCCAACATTTCTTTGTGCTCCACACACTGTCAGTGTTTGTCAAAAACCTGTGCAGTCTGGAACACTGCTTTAATCCTCAGAATAAGTGGTCAGGGCTAAACAGCTGCAGTTTGAGTGGTCAGGGTAAAGTGGCTGTAGGTTGAGTGGTCGGGGTAAAGTGGCTGTATTTTGAGTGGTCGGGGTAAAGTGGCTGTATTTTCAGTGGTCGGGGTAAAGTGGCTGTATTTTCAGTGGTCGGGGTAAAGTGGCTGTAGGTTGAGTGGTCGGGGTGAAGTGGCTGTAGGTTGAGTGGTCAGGGTAAAGTGGCTGTATTTTGAGTGGTCAGGGTAAAGTGGCTGTATTTTGAGTGGTCGGGGTAAAGTGGCTGTATTTTCAGTGGTCGGGGTAAAGTGGCTGTAGGTTGAGTGGCCAGGGTGAAGTGGCTGTAGGTTGAGTGGTCAGGGTAAATTGGCTGTATTTTGAGTGGTCGGGGTAAAGCGGCTGTATTTTCAGTGGTCGGGGTAAAGTGGCTGTAGGTTGAGTGGCCAGGGTAAAGTGGCTGTATTTTGAGTGGTCAGGGTAAAGTGGCTGTATTTTGAGTGGTCGGGGTAAAGTGGCTGCAGTTTGAGTGGTCAGGGTAAAGTGGCCAGGGTAAAGTGGCTGTAGGTTGAGTGGTCAGGGTAATGTGACTGTATTTTGAGTGGTCAGGGTAGTATATGGTGGCTGTAGTATATTGGTACAGTAACATGTTGGGGTGAAAAGCTTAGTGAGATGTGATTCAGTGTATAAAGTTGAGTGTTTGGAAAAATGAGTCACTCACTGAGGTCTAGGGGAGCATCAGTATCCTGAGGAGCCCACAGAGGTTTGGAGGAGGCCAGAGAGAGAGAAGGTGTTGGAACAGGAGATACAGAAACTGGAACTTTCTTCGGCTCTGTGGCAACCTTACGGGGTTTAGCGAGTTTGAGGGGGTTTAGGAGTGAGGGGGCGGAGCTGGATAACAAAGAAGCTGGAGCCTTACTGTACTTCTTTTTCACCAGTGTAGATATTTTGATCTTGAGTTTGGCAGCAGAGTGCTTTTTGGTGCTGAGGGTCTTCGGAGTCTTGACGGGTTTGGGGGGTTTAGGAGTGGTGGTCTGGAGAAGGCTGGGACTTTTAGGGCCGGAGGTCTGGAATGTTTTTGGTGTTTTGGATTTTTTGAAAGTAGGGTTTTTGTTCATGCTGTCCTGGCTGGAGGAAAAGGGCAGTTTTCCATCTCTCTCAATGATAAGTTGATAGAGCAGGTCAATCGGAGCACCACTGCTGTCGGACACAGCCACGCCTAGCTGCCTTAGGTGGGAACGGCAGTGACTGGAAAGTCCGCGCTTGGTCTCAAAACACCCACCACACACCTCACACAATTGCACCCCAACTACAGCAACATAGAGAGAAACTGCATTAGGGTGACAGCACAGTTTAGGAGGAAAAAACTGGGTCAGGAAAGTAGTTCTGATATGACCCATAAATCAATGCTGTTTGTATTTAAAAAGACATTAAATACACAGTGTTAATCTAACAGCATATTAAAACTAAAGTATCAAAACAATCCCAAAAGAAACCCTTTAGATTACACAATTTAAAGTCCAACATGACCAGAATATTTTACAGCAAAACTGTACAGTACAAACTGTAAGCTCAGCACAAAGTTATTATTGTTATAAAAGTGCAACAGAATCATAATGTTAAAACCTAAAATGGACCCCTATTTACATTACATTATTGAGAAGCTTGTTACTAAGCAACAGACAGTGGAATGAAACTAAACTGACTACATTCTTGCATGTAAGCAAGAAAAACAAGCCACTTATTGCTGTGAAGTTTTCCCATAAAATGCCTTCATGGGGGCTTATGATTGTAAACACAGTGGTCAGAGATCTTTTCAGGAAGAGCACCGTGCTTTTACTAACTTTAATACAGAAATGACTTTGCATGTGTGTACAGAGCTTAAAACACAGCCCAGCCATGTTTGTTTAGGCGAATGGTAGTGATGAATGCTTTTTTAATGGCAGTATTCACATTTATTTGTGCCTAAACTAAATAATTTAGTCCTATATAGTGCAAATACTTTACATTTACAGCATTTGGAAGACACCCTTATCCAGAGCGACTTACACAGGTGCTTTGCTGTTCACTCAGAAAATATCCTTAGTTAGCAGACGAGGCTGGAATACAGAGATTCCTTAAGCTTAGATGCTGCTGAAAACGAACGTCAGATCGGAGACCAACAACATTCAGTAGAAACCTTTATGGAGTGAAATACTCTTGAAAGAGATGGTCTTCAGTCTGCGTTTGAACACAGCTAGTGACTTAGCTGTTCGGACCCCCAGGGGTAGTTCCTTCCACCACTTTGGTGCCAGAACAGAAAAGAGTCTGGATGCATGTTTTTCTTGCATTTTGAGGGATGGTGGGTCAAGCCGAGTTGTACTCTGTGCTCGAAAGGCTCTTGGTACAGCTCGAGTTTTGACCATTGCCATTAAGTACAGAGGTGCTGGTCCATTTATGGCTTTGTAGGCCAGCATCAGGGTTCTGAATCTGATTTTCAGCTACAGGAAGCCAGTGAAGAGAACAAGGGAACAGGGGTCCATTTCATAGTCTGTGAATCCCACCCAAATAATAATAAGTGAAAAGACCGTCAGACTGAAAGTGTAAACAGTAAACACATAGTCTCATGGTGCGGTCCTCCACTTTTAGCCAATCCACCCTGTAAAACACACACTTACACACTATTGAATTCACACACTAAGGGACAGTGAGCACATGCACCCGGAGCGGTGGGCAGCCCTATCGGTGTCCGGGGAGCAGTTCGGGAGTGTCCTGCCGATTCAGGGAATCAAACCGACAACCTTCCAATCACAAAGTTGGTGCCCTAGCTGTCACCTCTGACAGTACATGAGATGCCCTTTCCCACCATGTGCACTCACTCTCAGTGTCTTCTGATGAAGGTCCAGGCTGGACCAGGCTAGTGGATGCACTTTCTGGGGCTCTGTCCATTTCTGCACTGCTTTGCTGCCCTGCTGAGACACATCAACACTTTCTTTAGGCTTTGTGACCATAACAGGGTGCAGAAAGCAGCTCAATTTCAAATGAAGTTGGTGTGAAGCTCCAGGATGGATCAGCAAAAGAGCATGTTAGGAAAAGCATGGTCAGACATCTGACTCTTACCCTCTGAGTGGAGAAGCTGCTGTGATCCGTGTTTTACTGACACACAGTCTGTGATGGTTTAAAGGCTGAAGAACAGTGAGAAGACTCAGATCTGCTGGGTCACAGGTCCGCCCGCAGTCTGAGCTCAAACACACACGATAAGAGCCGCCAAATGAAAAGCACAGACTGTCTGTTAGCACTGAAATGTGCTTTTGTTGGGCTTCAGTGAGCAGCAGACCTTCCACATCGACTCAGCACAACCGAACCCGCGCCTTCAGACAGAAGCAATTGAGCTGACAACTGTGAACAGGGTTGCCAGGTGCAGCAAAAATGTACAAATAAATTAAAAAATATACCCGAAGTCTGTCTACAACCTACGGAGTCCCTAAAGGGTCACGCGTAGAAAAAAAAGAAAGAAAATGACATTGCGTTCTCTCTTAACAACAACAATAATAAAATGTGATAATAGTAACAATGATAACAATAATAATAAAATAATAACAAAAATTAAACAATAATAATCATAAATAATAAAACAATAAACATAAAATAAACATAAAAATGATAATAGTAAAACAAAATAATCATCATCATGAAATAATAGCAATAAAACAACAATTAATAATAATAATAATAATAAAATAATGATAATAAAGCTTGTGGAAAATTGCATCCACATGCAGTCAGTTTGAATTTGCTTGTGTTGAGCTCAATATAGATTTCAGAGCAGCTCATTGACCTTTACTTTGATATTGGACTAAAATATAAAGTAATAGTTTTGCTTCCCAAATTGAAACATGATATGAGTGAAGTGCTGATTGAGATCGAGAGGATAGTATGAGCTACACATTCGGTGGTTTTCAATCAGCTGCTGAATTAATGTGCCAGACTGGGCAGTTTACATCAGCTGCACTAAAAGACCTGAGGAAATGACATTGACCCCCTCCGCACCTACATGCTGGCCCTCTGGCAGACACGTTTTGTGAGAAGGAAAGCAAAGCATTGAGGCATTTTGTAAGAGGGAATGCAATGTCAATTTCCCTTTATTCTACCCATGACCCTTTAGGGCAGGGGTGTCAAACTCAAATAAACAGTGGGCCAAAATTTAAAACTTGAACAAAGTCGCGGGCCAACATGCTCCATATGAACCATATATATATATATATATATATATATATATATATATATATATATATATATATATATATATATATATAGAGAGAGAGAGAGAGAGAGAGAGAGAGAGAGATATTCTGTCTCCCACCTGTCCATAAAGCTCCTGTTTTCTTCCTTTCTTTTTTTTGGGAAGGGTTAAGACGCTGACAGTTGTTGTATGAGGTTGCTATGACGACTGTCACAGAGGAGAGGGCATTTCTGGGTCCTGGGTCCTTACGCGCCAAAACAATGGCAGGGCATTATGGGATTTTCAGTATTAGGTGGTAAATGTGCTGTAGAATACCGGCAGGCCAGCTCTAGCAGTCATTTGCTTTTTGCCTCGCAGGCCAAATATAATTCCACTACAGGCCAAATTTGGCCCGCGGGCCATAGTTTGACACCTATGCTTTAGGGGCTCCGGAAAACCCCTACAGAAGCTGAGGCCCAAAATCTAAAGCTCACAGTCTGAAGAAAACATTCAAACTTTACCTTTCACAAGAACCAGCTCCTTAAATCTGCCAATCTTACTGTTTTTTATCATCTAATTCATACTTCATACTGAGTAGAGCTACAGGGATATTAGCATCTTTTTAAACTTTTTAAATTTTCTTTTATCAAATCCCAGTCAATACATTTAATAGAAACACTATTAAAACTAAACTGAAATAAAACTGTTCTGAATTACTGATCATTAGAATTTCATGAAGTTATTTTGAACTGTTGGTCAGTTCTTCATCTGCTTTCTCTTGTCACTGAAGTTGAAGGTCATCCAGTTTAGTCTGTTGTTTTCTTTTCACCTTCTTTTAAACCCTCTCATTGATTTAACATCGTATCACTAACACATCAACACAATCATCAAAATAATGAAAGCATTTTGTTGTTCAGGGTCAGTTAGTGAAAGAAGCCCCAAAATCCGCACCTTTTGAATTTTCACCCGCGAATGCACTTTTAAACAAGCCAGATTGGCGGGAAAAGGTGAACCTGGCAACCCTAACTGGAAGGAGAGTGATGCCAGAGAACTGATGGATACGAGAATGACCACTTGAAAAAGTCCGGATTTGTCAGACACCGAGTAGGGCTCCAGATAGGGTTAATAAGATTTTTTTTCAACACAGAACATCGTTTCACAAAAATGTGCCTCGTTTTTGCGTTTCGTTTATCCGTTTCCTACAGAAAAATCTTCACGCTGTTTTTAGTTGAGCTCCATTAACCCTCATGTATTGAGCACGCTCTCCCGGGCTCCTACTGGTGTTTCACCGTATGTTTTTTTATACAACGGAGAAAATAAGCAGTGGTCAGGCTGTGCATAAACCATCTCTGGTGGTATGCAAATTCTAATGAGAGTTGTGATGTATGTCAGTGGCTTTATTGTCGCTTGGAGCTGTACGTCTGCTGGAGCGGTCAAGATCTGCTTGTGAAAAAAACACCAGTGAGCTGAGATGTCATCGCTGTTCAATGAAAAACATGTGTCTCCAAAATGGTGACTTTACAGGAGAAGGCAAAAATGCTATTAACTTTGAATGGAATGTTAAAATAAAAATAAATAAATAAATAAATTCTATGTCTACTCATAAACACCACAGAAACATACATCATTCTCCATTTTTTATAGTCCTATCCCACTTTATGAGTGTTATTGTTGAAGTAGAATTATTTTAGGCAGTACCTTTGTTAAACTACTGCTCTACAATGTTACTGAATGCAGTCTATTTTTTTTAAATGGTGTAATATGGTAATAATTTCATATTTATTTTATTTTGCCCAGGAAAAAACCTATGCAGCTGGAGTTGACTACAAAATGACAATATCAATTAGAAACAATCCTTGAATGGTTGATTGGTGTTGTTACATGATTGTTATAATATTCCATGTGGTTGGTAATATGGCATCTGTGTCGTGTTGTTGATATGGCTGTATGCACATTTGCTTTGTTATAATGGCATCAAAGGTAGTTGGCATGAACCAGTCACTGTAGTAACCCTGGTGTGTACTTACCAAGGTGTTGGTTGCAATAGTAATAAGCCAGTGTCAACTCACATCAACTCAATCCAGTTCAAATCTTTATTATAATTCTTTTATTTGTGAATGTGTTCATTATGGAAATGTTGTAGGCTCTCAGAGTGAATATGTATATATGTGCTTGTACAGGGATTGATATCAGTTTAACATTGTGAATGCAGAGCTACTCTCCAGACTCAGAGTTTCTTCTGGTCTTGGGTTAGGTGGGGATGAAAGACGTTCTCAAGCCATCTTTAGCGTTCACACTTAACTGCTGCATGTCCTTCAGCAGACTGGCAAACTGTTCCTCCTGGAAGCGCAGAAATTAAACACACACACACACACACACACACACACACACACACACACACACACACACACTGCTTAGGGACAAGCAGAGGGGGGTAACTGTTATATATTGTGCTGCAGTAACATGGTAAGAACCAGCACTTACCAAAACATTCATGCGTTCAGCTGCAGCCAAGGCCACACTGAGTTTCCTCTCATCCTCCTCTCGCTCCTCTTCTATCACTCCCAGCCTGCAACACACCCCCAACATCATCCACAACAAAAGTTAGTATGTCAACTCTACTCTTGCTCCTTTCAACATGTCAGAAGTAAGTAAAAAAAAACAGTGAGGTACACTATATCGTATTATACCTATATAATACTTTTCTATATAATGCTTGCTTTGCATCCTGATATTCTTTACCTGAAGGTTGCGCTGGCGAGTTGTTCCTCACGTAGGGTCAGAAGGTTCCGCAGCTCCTGCATCTCAGTCTGAAGCTGCACATTCTGCTCCTGGCTCTGAACAATGAAGTCCTCTAGACGCTTGGCCATTTCTAGCTCACGCTCGGCCACCTGCTCCACTCCCAGTCGCAGCTCAGACAACTCCTGGGCATGCTGAGAACACACCAAACCTCTGTCAGAACCTAAAGGACCCTAAAACCCTGTTTGCATGAGACTGTTCTGAACACTCCAAGGTCTGAAAGTACCTTGTCCAGCAGGCTAGTCTCCTCATGTTCTGGTTGTGACTGATTCTGTTCCTTGTTGCTTACAATCCAAGGGACTGGAGCAGGTGGGGCCTTACAGCGGGTGGTCTGTACACAGAGTGGTAGAAGAGATACTGACTGTTACTGTCATGTTCCACAGATCAAAACAGAAGGAATGACCAGAAGAAAAGACTCACAGTCTGAGGTGAAGAAATATCCATAGGAGTGCTGGAACACTCCTCAGGCTGCACCTCTTCCGTCTTTGTGGGCAGTTCCTCATTGCTAATCTGTCTCTTCAGATTCCGGGGGTGCCGTTCTGATGCAGGAACACTCTGCGTTCTTGTTATTTTCCTCTGTCTGTCTCTAATGTAGCTGGCTTTCCTGACCGTAGGAAGGTGCTCCAGGGATTTGTTCAGTGGACTATGCTTCGCTAGATCTCGAGGAGGGATAAATGTGGGCTTTTTCTGTTCAGGGCTGAAAGTACAGTCAAAAGATTAATAACTGATGGTTAGAAATGAAATATTATATATTATGTAATAAAAATGATATTTATTGGCTCACCTGCTGCAGGTGATTCGCAAAGCATCTGGGCCGAGGTGTTCTGTGATCTGGTTCAGGATTGATGGAAGGGGTTGTAGGTTGTCTATTGTTTCCTGAGAGAAACAGAAAGCCTGAGCCTCGCCATATTTTAAATATTATTGAAATCTTATTCAGCAAAGCCAACAAATCCAACCTGCTTCATGGAGGAGATGATATCCACTAGCAGGCCATGAAGAACTGCGAGCCGCAGCGGCAGATCAACGTAGCCGTCAAAGTGCGCCATGTCCAACTCACTGTCTGGGTTTGACACCTTCTGCAAAAACCCTCTCATGAGCTCCCAGTGCTGTTCCAGGAAGTCATTCATGAAGAGCATATATTCCTCCTTCTCGCCAAATCTAAACAGAGGCAATGGAAATGTGAGTTTTGCTGATCAATAACTAAGGCTTGATTGGATTGAAAACCTGTAGCCACACCAGCCCTGTGTGGTCTGCACACCCTTGTTCATGTTACTCTTTGTTCGCTTACTCACAGGGTGAAGTTGGCAAGGTTCTGTATGACCTTTGCTGTGAGAGTGAGTGTGCGCAGGGTATTTGGTTCAGGGTAGGGTTGGGTGAGTCCAAACAGTGATGGGCTGAGGATGGCTGGACAGAGGAATCGCAGAAACAGAGATGCTGTAATGAGGCGGTGACCAATTTCACCTCGTCCACGTTCCTCACAGTCTGACACCCAGCTGGAGAAGATTTCATTCAGTTCCACAGGGAATGAACTGTGAACACCAAAGAGACACTGCATATCACACAGTCTATCATAAGGTACCAACAGGTTACCAATGGCAACTTCTAATTACACATCATAAAAAAATACACCCAGAAGGAATCAACTGATTGCAATGCATGACTGCCATGGTTATAGTCAGGTCGGCAACAGGTCATCTTCAGTGACAAGTCCCACTTTTGTCTTGGTGGAGACAGTGCCAAGATCAATGCTTTGTTGCACTATTCCAGTATGACAACACTTGTCCAAGTAGTGTGGCAATCTCAAGAGCTTGTCTTGAAGACACAAATACTGTACCATGGACAGTCACATTGTCAGACCTATCTCCAGTTGAAAATGTGTGGGATGCTACTGGACTTGCTATCAACACTTCACCCCTATCGCAAAATTTGCAGGAACTGAGCGAGAATATTTATGGAATGGATTATTAAAGGTCTCCAATAGGAGCCTCTACATCTCCATTCAGGCATGTTGCATTAAACCCATCACCATACTGAGAGACACTACTTCTGTATGTGTAGCTCAGTATATATTGCCCATATCAGTCTATATTTTTCATAATTTATTGTTTCTGGTAACCTTTATCTTCCTTCTCAAGAGCAATGCACTATACTTCCTTCTAGGTGCAACTATTAGTTAAACTATTTTTTTGCTAGTGAGTTTATTAGAGAAGTTGCCCACATTCTATGCTCTAACTCTAACCTGTGCATCTCAGTGATTTGCTGCACAACCTCTCCACAGGTCTTCTGTAAATGATTCTGGTTGACAGGGAGATCAGATGCAGAGCATTTCCGAGGGTCTACTTCACAGCTCTCTGATGAGGCATAGAGTCGAGCAATGAATTCCCCTGTTCAAAACACAAAAGCACTGGAGATGAGAGCAAGTCAAATGTTGGGAAGATCAGCTTAAAATGGCACATAACATTTTGGACAAGTCTGATTATATGCTGGTTCTGTGAACTGAAATCTGGAAAGTTTCTCACCAAGAGTATCGATGAGATACTTCTGCCCAACCAGTTTCATGTACTCATCAATAGCCTTCGTGGCCAAAGTGTTCTCTCTGAAAATTAGAGCCTCATTCTCTCCCAAGCGCTGGACTTCAGCACTGCCCAAGTGAATCAAGAACTCCTGCAGGTACAAGAAAAATCAACTTGCTTAAAAGATACAACAGACATTCCTTAAGTCTTGATTTTATTGCCAGGTAGGTGTCAGTGGTGCTCTACCTTTGCTTTCCCTATGCTTTGAAGCACATGAACAAGCGCTCCCGCTAGTTCTTCCTTATCCCTGACATTCAGAAGGGGCTCCAGGCTGCTGCACATTCCTACGTAACCCACGGTGACATATTCAGCAAATTCTTTGTACTTTTCAATTGGCAGTACTAGAAGGTTCTGGAAGCGTGCCTTTATACGAAGAGAAGCTTGTGGTCCCAGTTGGTCTTTCACTCCACTGCTACCAGGAAGCTTGTAGGGAACAAGGGGGTGCCATTTCTCCTGGAAGGCCCGTCCTTTTATCAATGCCAGAGAGAGCGCCACACTGCCCATTGGACAGATGACAGATTCGTCTTTTGAGTGGCGCTTCTTCTTTGTGTCTTCATCACGAAATATGTGCAAGGTGACCTGTGAGACGGGAGGGAGGTTGTCTAGCTCAAACAGCTCCCCCCAGAACAGCTGGCATCCACCTTGATTTCCAGTACCTCCAGAACTCCCACCTGTGGCTCCATCACTTCCTTGGTTAGATGATCGGGATGACTTTCCCACAGCACGGCTGGTAGTACGTGCAAATAGCGTACCGTCTAGATGAATCTCACAGTAGTATCGCCTCTTTGGAGGGAGGTCTTTTGCTTCATTAACCCACAGACTAAGGGAGTTCTCTGTACGCTCGCAGTTGTCCTAAGAGGGAATTGAATATTTTACTTGTATTAATAAGAAGCTATTCAAAAACATTGCACCAAATACCTCAGCTCTACCAGAATTCAAAGTTCCTTAATGGTACCTTATTGGGTTGGGCAGTACGCCTTAAGTTTTCAATCCATCTGTCCCTTTCCGCAGCTGAGCTGCATCCAAAACAATGGTTGTTTTCTGAATTTATCACTTCAAAGCAGTATTTCTCCCCAAGAATGGAGCTGTGCACCGGTCTGACAACAGTGGTGCGATCTGCACTTAGGTCCAAGCTTTCCGCAATATTCACAGGAATAGACAGAGATTCCCGTGAGGCAGACCTGCCAAAACAGTGGGACAACTTACATTGAGGACCAATCAGTGAATAGAGCAGGGGTCATCAATCTCATCTGCAAAGGACAGCTGTGAATGTGAATGTAGGACTTAATTCCAAATGAGCAAGAGCTCACCTTGGGTGTGTGAACACAGAGATCAGCTGATTAAACAAGTTTTAGTTTGCAAATGAGTTATAGATTCTGGCCCACTCTTTTTTCTGACCTTCATACTTCATACATACATGGTGATGCCAAAACCAACTGGATGCAGTTGGGCAAGTTTTGGGTTAAAATTAAAATAGTCAGTTGCACATAAGTTAACTGACATGATCAACTTTGCCACTGGGCCATTTGCTCTACAGTATATTGGCCATCGCCCAAACTGACTTGATTAAGCCTGACTTGGACCTCTTTGACTCACAATCATCTGTTTTGTGTATGGAATCAGGTGTGCTTGCTCTTGATTGGAATGAAAACCTGTCTCAGTGGTCCTTTATGGACAAGCTTGTTGACCCCTGAAAATGAGTATTCTCATAGAAGGATTGAATGATTGTCATTGTAATTGACCGCCTTTTGGTTAGAACAATGCAGGTGCTGAGGAAAATCCACTATACCTTCCGACTTGATTAAGCCCAACAGCATTGAGCTGTTTTTTCTGAGTTTCGCCCTTTAAACGACGTTTAATCTTTGCCTAGATTGAGAGAGAAAACATGAAGGAATGGAACTGAAGGCACTGAATTGTGAAACATCTCATTCACCTCATAAGCAGACAACCAATAATTGAGTGGACACTGAAGATATTTTAATTGATACTGACCTTTACTCCCCCATCTAGTTTTGTTTTAGGAATGTTTGCAGGAACTACATGATCTGGAGTACACTCTGCAGAACACAGAACAGCTCAAAGTTAGCATGTAAAGAAACACAAGAAAGTAACCCCAAATGCAGTCAATTTGAATCTCTTTAGTTTTACAATGCAAACAAAGGTGTAGGTTTAATATTGTATAGACAAAACCAGTGCATATGAAGGATGTCTGACCACCCATAATATTATCATTAATATTATTAACTGTTACTAATTATTCTCCATCAATCCTCATTTGTGTTGGACATACACACATGTAAGTACTGCACATCTGTACTAGAGCTGAACTGACAGCCCTAATAACCTTTCACACTCATCAGATCTCCCCTGCTCTGGCAGTAAGTAGGTAGCTTCATCCCTTTCAGCCAGTCAAGCTATGATTAAGCATGTTCTTGAAGACACATCCTCTTGTAGGGCACATAGAAATGATCTAATTTGACTTTAATGATAATGTGAAAAGAATTCTCTTAAATATTGATGGGTACAATTCTTCCATCTCAAAATATTGTTATGGTCATGTTATTACAGTCCATATGTAAGTCTACACCCTTGGCTGACAGGGTAATATGATGTGAATGTGTAAGCCAGATGTGCCGCTATGTCATCTGCCAAAACATGTCAACATCTTTTGACCAAGCCAATTTAGTGGAGAAGAAACAAACTTATACATGTCATTATAAAAGTATTTAATTCCATCTAAATAGGGAGCATTTCTATTGGTCTGTTCAGCTTTACATTCTGACACAGTATAAGTCAGATTATGTTAAAAAGTGAAAACAGACACCAATACTAGGTTTTTGAACAATAGTGAGATATATGGCATATGACATGGCATATAGTATGTGTAGTTATATATATATATATATGACTACACATACTATACGCCATGTCAAGAAACCACAACTGTACTGCTTTTCATTTTCACACTTGCTCGTTCAATCAGATTAATGGTATCTCATTAACGGTTAATCAGTGGTCTTTAAAGGTCTCTACTCATAATACAACCAAAACAATTTCAAAACATTGTACCCAGATTTCCAGCCTGTTTAGGAGGATTTTAATAATACCAAAACAGAATTTTATCAGAATCAGTATTTATATTTTGTTCCCTTATAAGAATGTCATCCAGCTTTCCCTGCTGTATTTGAACCTTGTTTCATAGAAGTTTAACAAATGTTTAAATGACTCCTGCAGAAATGTATCATTTTGCAATCAGCAAGAGAGCTGAGTTTCCCCATTATACAGGATGTGGTGTGAATTTAGAGCAAATAATATAGCATCTACAGCAACTGCTCAGAGTAGTGCAGGCAAGGTGAAGCTATAATTACAGTAAACGATCTGCTTATCCACAATTACACTGAACAACACATCTAACAGATCAAAGTTTACCATCAAAGCTTAAATTTGTAAATCTTATACTCCAGTGACCTCGATTGCTATTTTTAATAAAAACTGTCAACTAAGTTATTCAGAAATTCATGTCTTTTCTTAAAGAATCACGAAAACAATTTTCACAGCTGAAGGAATATAAAAATTCTTTCCTTACCAAGTGCCCCTCCACAAACAATCCACCGCCTGAAAACCATCTCTGAAGAACAGTCTTTTGTTCTTGGGGTCTGAATAACTGTAAATGTGGCTCAACAGGTTCCCTATGTTTTAGAAAAGTAACCCTCAAGCTCGTAAAGCAGCAGAGGGTCTAGAACACCCAGTAACAATGATTTTATCTCCTGAACTTTAGAGGAAACAATTTGACAGCCACACGTACACACTCACGTCAGCTATTTCCTCTGCAAATGTAAGATCACAGCATCCGTCAGAATTATCTTTTTCTCTGATTACCAGGAATGGAAAGGTCAGGATTCTAAACAGTGATTCCTTGTGCCACAAAAACTGCTCTGACCCATCAAGGCACGGACTCCATTAAACGTCTGAGGCTGTCCTGTAGTATCTGGCACAAAGATGTTACAGCTGAATCTCTAAGGTCCATGACTTGTTAGGTGGGGCCCCTATGAGCATTGGGTGCCCCTGTTCTAGATGCTGGAGATAACCCAGTGGTTATGATTTGGTCCTGTTGACTTCCTGCCTAATGCATCCCACAATTCAAATCTTAATTTACTACTTTTTTTTTCCAATCTCCCCCCAATTTGAAAGTGCCATCCATTAGGACTTATCACATAGGCTGCGTCTGACACTAGGAGAGTGAAGACAAGCACATGCCTCCTCCAATACATGTGATGGCCACCACCACCTCTTCTTTTTAACTGCTATCATTGCCCAGGTCCCCAACTCCAGCACAATGACTGACAGACTCCTGTTCTGGCCACAACACACAGGGTGTAATGTGGGGAGGGAGAGCCATCTATCCATTCAGAGGGAGCATGGCCAATTTTGCTTTCTTAGACTCCAGCTGCCGATGGCAAGCAGCAAAACTCAGGATTGAAACCTGTGATCCTTAGATGATAGTGCTACTGCATTAGACCACCAGTTGGGGCCCACAGCTGTGAATTGTTAATCAATATCCTGTTCCCTGAAAAGACCTTTCTATAACTCTGAAATGTGTATTATTTTACTGCCCTTTGTTTTACAGTTTAGTAATAACCGTTGTACGCTTTCGGGGGATTCTCTGGACTTGAGCTGCTTAAAAACCAAGAATATCTGGAATGTTTGAGATCTTTTGCCCTGTTGCATATCTTGCCAATCAGGTTTTACAACTGAAACTCTTGGTTTTAAATAATAAAGTGTGCTAGAACACTAACCCAGGTTGGGGTGGCTCTCACTGAGGTTCTGCAGACTGAGCCTGGACAGACAGCTGCTTGCCCGGTTCCTCGCTCTCATCATCGGCTGGGGGATACAGACAAACACACAAGAGTTTACAAAGTAACACGGTCAACTATGTTAATAAAACGTACAGGGTAATTTAACAGTTTGTGTAATGTAGAACTGGGGCTGAATTATCACTTTAATGTGGATGTAAGATGCTAACAGTGTGGGTTGGGTCAGTAAGCAGTGTTAGGTGAGTGTGTATACCTCCTCCTCTCGGGGGATGATGATCTGACCATCCTGCAAGACGCAGGAGTTGACATCCCACACTGGGACATCCTGCGGGGGGCTCCAATAGAGTTGGGTGAGCTCAATGGCCGCAGGCACAGACTCCGTACCGTCAACATCTAATGTTGGAACAACAATGTATAACCAATAAGCAAGACTTAAATGTAATCTAAATTCTCGAGCTTCTAAATGAAATCACTGAGCGGGAGATGCTCTATTTTAGATTTAGTTACTTTAAACTGAAAGTTTGACCTCAACTCAAACTCTAATGCTGTTTTGAAGCTGTTTATCTGTGGCTCTTCATCATCACTGTCAATACCTCTGAAAGGAGAACTGGGATAACCGAAAAGGTTCTCATCTCTCAGTGGAAACGTTTTGGAGACTGCTGGTGTTTAACAGTCATTAAATGGAGTGGAGATCAAAGTTTTTGTTCACATACTGATAATATTTTAGATTTTTTAAAATCTTTCTGAAGGATTCTGTCTTTCTGCATGGAGCTCCAATCAGTCAGTCTCTGATTCTCTGTGCAGCATCTCTCTGACATTAGCTGTTTCTGTTTAGGTTCTATAGAGGTCACTCGTTTCCTCTTAAGACGGTAAATTCTTTTCTGGTATATACATTTTATTCTGTTCAGACAGTCACTCAGTCCTTCAATATCTCGTCTGCTTCTTCCAGAGGTTAATCCAGAGCCCATCTGGAGTCATTGGGCACAAGGCAGGAATACCCCCTGGTCAGGGTGCTCACACTTAGGGGGCAATTTAACACACTCAATTCACCTACCATATACATTTTTTGGAGGCGGCAGGACACTGGAGTACCCGGAGGTACACTCCAAACTCCTCACAGAGAGTAACCCAAGCAGGGATCTAACCCACAACCCCAGGCCCCTGGAGCAACGTAACACTCACTACCTGTGGCACCACCATGCCATCCTCTGGTTAGTTGTAAAACAGCATTTCAACAAAACCTCTGAACCCCAAAATTAAGTAAATCCAACTCACCTCTTTCGTTGATGGGGGTGCTCTGGCGGGACTGCACTCGTGGTCGTTTGAGCTTCTGCGATACCTGTTGAAAGTATTTTCTAAGCTTGCCTTTCTGAGCAGTCTCTCCGGAGGCCTCTGCACCAGCTGTTCCAGATGCTGAAGTGGATGGAGAGAGAACAGAGGACAGTAGGGCACCAGGTGGCTCAGACAAAGCCCTGCGGAATGGGTTCTTCCTCGAAGTCCCTGTTTTTTCGACCTTTGTGGGGCTTTCTCCTCCTTTAGCTCCAGAGGATGACTTCTCTCCAGGATCTTCACTCAGAGCTTTCCTCCAATTCTGCATTTTGTTCCATTTATTAGCAGCTCCCTTCTCTAGCCTCTCAAATGTGCCCTGACCCCCCGCCTCGCTCTTCGCCCCGGTGTGCCACTTGTATGTGTTTAGTGGGTTGTTTCCATCTTCTGTTTGTTCTGTTTGACTCTCAGCTAGGCAGTTCCTCTGTAAGGTCTGAGCTGCTTCTTCCTCTTCAAGCTGTGGAGAAGTCTCCTCGATTTCGGACTCTTTGTTTGTACCCATTTTCCTTGGGTCTTTTTTGTCTTAAGTGATTAAAATTTAGGAACACTATGCTGTCTGAAACCTCTCACCTTCGTAGAAGATTCACCAGTGTGTGAAGTCTAATCCCAATAGTCCTTCTTCCCAGACTTGTCAACATCACAGCTTCTTGCTCATGCTGTTGTCACAGACATTTCCTGTTGCACGTTCAAACCTCATTCAAGCCCTCTGTTGGGTTAGAGCTCTTGTTCATGGAGAACTGCAGAGATTATGGTCATATGAAGTTCTGGGTATTGGTTCTGGTGCAGAATCTGAAACCCTTGCAGTTTCTAGAGTGATGTAGATGATACAATGCTGTTAAATGCTCCTGGTTTCCCTCCCTCAGACTTTCCCGCTCTTACCTCAAAGCTGAAGTCCAGAACAAAGCCCATCTCTTGAGTCATAGACCATCTCCAGACATCAGTTATCAGCTTTGGGCAATGTGAGTTCTGGCTTCATTTCTGGGTGTTGTTCACAGGATGTCAGACAGGTTGTGGGAGGAAGAGGCCAGGATGACAAGATGAGGGCAAGTGTGAAAATGAAAAGCAGTACGGTTGTGGTTTCATGACAGGTTATTCTGTAGCATGGCATATAGTTTGTAGACGTGTAGTTTTACACACACACACACACACACGCACACACACACACACACACACACACACACACACACACACACACACACACACACACACACACACAATATACCATATATACAGGTGTGTGTGTGTGTATATATATATATTTATTTATTTATTTATATGGGTCAAGGTGATATCATTTATCATTTATATTGAGGGTTAAAGTTTTTAAACAAAATTCTCTTTGAATGTAATGTAAACCTCTGCTCCCTCGCTCTGCTCCACACCCTGCTCTCAGCACCACCTCTTCTCTTCTCCCCTCCACTCTTATTCGGGCTCTCATGCACACACTATGGAGGGGACTTATGGAGACTTTATGTGTATAAAGAAGAAATTATCAAATTACAATATGTTTGAATATAGTAAAAAAAAGACTAAAGAATGATTTCATGGGGTGATTTTTTTTACATTGTATTTTTTATATCATATATCGTATTGTATATTGTATGTCGTCATTCAGCTAAAAATATTTTTTAGCTCTACTGTCAGCTCTACTGTCTAGATATTAGTTGTGTTTTGATCTCTAGTGTGTGATGTTACAAGTGTATCAGGGGTACGCACCCCTACCATCATTGTCATTGGGAGTGGTACAGACATATCTGGGCAGAAATATCTGAACAAGACCTGCTCTGTGCTCAGAAACTGACCCCTGATGAAGTGATAGAGGATGGATGATAGACAGATGGATTATTTCAGCTGAATCTGTGTATCTAAATACAATGTGAACGCTGATCAGGCGTGCCCTACATACATGTGTGACTAGTTTTCTGACAGTTGGTTAGAGTTTCCCGTCAGAGCAGCAGCTTCCTGCCTGCTGTAGTTTGTGAGACTTCAAATATGCTAGAAAAACCACTTCCTCTACCAATGTCTGATAAACAAAATGATCCTTGCAGAGCATTAAAGAAGAATAACATAATTCATCTGTACTAAAGAGCTCACTTTTTGTCTGCTGCATGAATATCCCACATGCATGTATCTATAATGAACTTTAATGTCTTATTAAAGTCGTATTCAAATGCGTTAAAATGTGAGACAGAGCTGTAACTACCACCTGGATACTGCAACGTCACCTCATGCTCTTCAGTTTCAGCTGTTGTGCATGAAAAAAAGTGGCCTAACCCATGGAGTAAAATGGTTCTTTAACCTTCAGAACTCAAGGCCAAATTAGTGGGATGTTTTTGTAGTTTGATGTACTTTTTATTCATCAGAACATTAGAGAAGTATTTATAGGAGACAGTCACACATACCAGATATTGTTATTTCTAGGAGATCCTCAATTTGAGATGTAAATATTTACATAATTTAAGTATTTGTATGAATTTGACCATGTTTTTATTTTTATTTAACTAAGTGTTGAGTCCTAGATTGACAAGGAGTTCTTCAAAATACTTGACTTGTTTTGAGGATCATAGGTTCGAATCCCAGGTCATGCTGCTCGCCATCGACAGCTGGAGTCTGAGTGGGTAGATGTCACTCTCCATGTTGCTGATGGGCAGTTTGAAATTGTGTTATATGAAGAGGAAGGATGTGCTCGTCCTTACACTCACAATGTGTGAGATGGGGGAGAGTGGTGATAATGGCGTTGGGGAATTGGCTCTTCCAAATTCACATGGAGAAAATCAGGGGCAAAATTTATTTTTAAAAATATGTCCTTGAATGTCTTTTATTATTTTTTGTATTATTACTTTATTATTATTATTATTATTATTATTATTATTATTATTATTATTATTATTATTATTATCTACCGTCCCTTTGTGGACAGTTAAAATAATTTCTGTTCAGCTAAATGGTTTGTAGAAATGTATGAATTATGCAGACATATTTAATAAAGTTTGGAGTGCTTACTTTTGGGTTTATTATAAAGACATCACAGCTAAGATTTATTCCTAATCACCTTCTAAATATCAACAGCTTATAAACAATCAGATTGCACACATTTTACATTACAAAATATTTCACAGAATGAAGCCTTACACAATAAAGTTTTCACACACTTGCTCACAAATAAATATATGGCTATTTTGTACAAAAAAATCTGTGATAAAGTTTTATACTATGAAGTAGTACTGGTTTTGGTAGTTCGATACAATTAACACCTAAAACATTACATTTACTTACATTTACTTACAGTCAGCAATTCCCTTTTAAAACACTTCAGTTGCTTCTGATAAAAATATTTAAAGTGCTTCATAAATCTGTCTATTTGCAAATAAGTGTGAAATTTACTTGGCAACACCCACAAGCTCTAAAGTGATACTGCAATAAGCATGATAAAAAGGCAAGCAAGATGAACAATCTTTTTTATTTCAGAATTATTAAAATATACAATAGCAGTGAGTTTTATGCCGTAATCGCCGGCCTGAGAGAAGGCCTTATAAAGGCCTTGGTCGCTTTCAACCCTGGAATCAAAATAATCTGAATTAGTAACAGTGCTTCACGGAGCATACCATCGTAATTCGTCAAATTATTAAACATTCAACAGCTACGTCACAAGTTGCAGGATTTAAAGTCATCCAGCAGTCCAGAAATGCTGCCCACGTAGACACTGCCTTCAGAATGGAATGCACTGACTATGTCCACCACTTCCAATTATAGAGATATCATCTGCAGAACGTTTCTCCATGCCAGGATTGTGCTGTAGAAGACGTAACTCTGCAGACTCACTCAGAAAACATACCATAAAGTCGTTGACAATCACGGCCTAATTTCTGAATATTGTGCAAACCTTGAAGTATGACTGTTCTATCAGATGGTGCATCAGAATGAATGGACTTGTACAGTAACTGAAAATCATCTGAGGTATCACTGTGAGGGCCAGAATTAGAATCTGCACTGTCCTCCCCTACATGCAGATCCACTACTTTTCCGACTGTTGAGAAGGAGCAGGCTTCTTCTTCTCTGGACTGTCATTTCTGGAGTGGTCAGGTGAATAACACTGAAAGTAAAGCTTGTGGAGTCAGCAGACAGACGGACAGAAAATGGCAAGGCAGTTTTGAAGTTTTGATTTATGCTTGATGCTGGTCTGCATTGGAGTTGACCCCTCTATCTGAATTTTCTGCAACATATCATCAAGAGCAGATGCCTCTGTATGCTTAGATGGTAGACAGGCCTTAGGCTCTACTGGGGACATTAACACTTGAGACAATTCCACTCTGTTCATATGTACTATCTCATTATGTGTGGTCCTGGTACTAACAGCTTTCATACTCATATCAGAATGGTATTCATCTAAAACACCTTGGACCTTTCCTGCAGACCACTTGTCAATTGTTCTTTAGAGGGACAAAGTCTAATGAACATATGTGTCACTTTAGCACTCAGACACTAAAATGACTTACCCTGATCTTTCAACTGGTCAACAGCAATATCAACAGCCTGGCTGAGTCTGAGCCAGTAGTCATATGCATCTTCTTCAACTTTGGCAATGTGAAATACACATCTGCCAGCGGAAGAGGTGAGCATTGGACAGAAGTGTTTGTGCAGAATGGCATAAGCAGCCTCTGGATTCTGTAATATATCTATGCCACAGTTTAGTCTAGTGCCAAACTTTACCACATCACTTGCCCGACCTCTGAGAAGTATGACTATTTCAGCTTGTTGTTCTGTCACAATATCCCCTTTCTTAATATAGTTCCTCTTTAGATCCTCCCACTCCCAACAGACAGTTACAGAATCAGAGCTATCCCCCTAAAGGTAGATAGATCATTCAGTTTATGATGGTATGCTTGGACACGTGACTGGTACAGACTCAAAAGCAGCAGCTGAGGTGACAGTGTGAGGTGGGCTAAGGTGAGTTATAACAGTACACTGTACACTATAACTGTACAATAGTTCCTGGCCAATACATTTAATCACATCATTCTTTTCACTAAACATATCACAATGTGACCCTTCCTGTTGTCTGTTCGCACTCTGGATCAACAAAGCACACCAATCTGGGATGCCTCATTTTTTTTTACTAGACACCTGCAATGTGTGGCAGCCACTCTGAACTCCATCCCCATAACCTTCTGAGCTGGCTCCTCATTCAGGTCCAATCTGATCCTAACTGACCTATTAAACATGCATGAACTCTCACAACATGAATCAGAATTTGCCCCAAATTATTCAGGCTGATTAAAGCATTGAATTGTGTGTCTGTGAGGTTTGTTTGTCTTTGTGTGTCTGTGTCATTGTTATTCATGTGTGCACTCAGGTGTTCACCAAGTGATACTACATTATAAGTCTAATATCAATTTATTTTACCAATAAATGAAGTAAATGGAAATTGTAATGATGTGGAGAAAAATGATACTAAATATTATGCTTCAAAATGTACTGGTCTGGCTATGAAAAAAAAAACATCACTCACAGTCCATCGCACTGTATTGCTTATTGTAAACCCTTAAAAGGAGTTATTCAGTGGTTCTATGTGAGCAGTCTAACTGAATTCAGTGAACCCGAAGTCTGATAAATATGAGCCACTGTCTGGTGAGATGGACTGGAGGTTTACTGGTGGGGAAATGAGCTCAAAACCTATTTTGGTGTGAAAGAACAAGCTAACAAAACTGCAGCTACTCATCATCATCATCATCATCATCATCATCATCACCCGCAATGTAGTTTAATCTCAGAACACACCACACACAACATCTGTTCGTTTCACACTTTATTTCAATGTGCAAGTGGTTCCACAAATGAATAGATCAAAGTGAAAAATATATTTTTTTTCGAATAATAAATCTAGATTACACTTTGGTGACACTAGGTGGAGGCAGGGTTTAGAAAAATAACATCACTTTATGGCCTTAAAGTGTCTTTAAAATATGTTTTGGAGAATAGAATGTATTATATTTATCTTTGGGTTCTCTGAGGTTCTCACAGTAGAACATGTTAAGGTAAAAAATTAACTGCATAGATTTAAAGTGATCATAAAGTGCTATAACATTTTAAGTTTTAAAAATACCTGACGTGTTATTTCAATGCTAGCTCTTTAAGCAGAAACAGAAAAAAAGAAACAGAAAAAAGAAAAGAGACTAAAACTGACAAATGGTTCTAAACCACCAGGCAGACATTGACCTGCGAGCATGCTGACACAGATTATTACAGTAAGATCAAGTGTGCTGAATACAAACACACGGGCCAGTGCCGAACATGACTATAATCTGCAAGGTTTAAACTGGTTCTGCTCATATGAAGAAACTTGGTTTGGACTCCCCTTGTTAACAAACAGGTGAAAAAAATAATGCACCATTAGATCAGGATTAGAAAATGATCAGAACAGTAATTCAGAGTGGAGAACAGCAGGTGTTGAAGAAAGGATGGGACAGCTGTGCTGGTCAGCAGATAAACAATCAAACTTAATTACAATCAAAATAAAGAAGTGGTCTTGTCATACTCAGACATTAAGCTTGGTGGGGGGTTAGGATGTGTGTGCTATTGGGTGGTGTGTTGCGTCTATTCTCCAGCTTTGGTGCCGTTGTAGTCTCCTTGTGTGTCGATGTCGTCCTCAGCAGCATCGGTGGTGTCCATCACTCTGCGGCCACCGGAGCGTCTCGTTGAGCTGCTGAAGGACGGCTCGTTACCGCGCCTACAACAGCAACGGAACAGCGACATTAGAACCACACAGAGAACCAAATACACTAAACTTCCACAGTTAAAGAGCCCATTTCCCATTTTTCCATCTGTTCTATTTATGTCTTCTTATAACAATTTCTGTACAACAAACAAACTCATTGGAAAAATGGAGGAGAATGAGTTTTTTCTTAATATGGGCTCTTTAAACTCTTTGGGGGTTTGACAGCTGAATGTCTAGTGGTCTAAGCTCAGCTCTTTGGTAGCTTAGAAAAGAGCTTAAAAAGATCCTGCAAGGAAGCTAGAACAGAAAAGAGTGACTGAGTCAAACAAAACCCGGCACCAGAATAGATTCAGTGAGAACTGCTGAATATTTTTCTACACATTGGGTCAGGCCAGATCAGACTGGATGAGACTGGGTCAGACCAGATCAGACTGGGTCAGCATGGATTAGACTGAGTTAGTCTACTGTTATAAAGGCAGCATTATGCCTGCAGTACTGTGGTGCATGTTCACAGTTTAGTGCTCTTCATATCCAGGTTTATGAATCTAGCCCAAAATTCAGTGTTAATATTATATATCAAACACTGTAGCTGTGAGAATAATATTCAGCACAATCACATTAATAATACTTTTCCAAAACTGTTTCATTAGGAATTAAATCAAAAGATTTTTAAAAAGCCAGACAACTGGGGTTGAACCCCAAGGCTCTGGTTTGTCGGGGTTTGCTGGATGAATGTAGTGAATCTTGGTGAACCTGTAGTGAACCTTGTACAGTGGGATTGCTGTGGCTGTGTTTCAGATTTAAACACAAACTGCCTCATTTACATCTGTCCAAGTCCACCCCCTGCAGACAGGATCAGAACAGGAGTGTGTGTCCAAACAGAACACAGCCACAGGTGAGTTTTCTACAATAGAATACCACACTGTAGGTCAGAAGAGGTCAGAGCAGCAATACTGTCTCATTTCATTCCTGTAAGAACAGGATAAATGAGCTGGTTCTGATACATGAACCACCAGAGAGTGAACTATGGTCTCTACTGTTCCTGTAATTACACTGACCCCAACTCTACTGTTACTGTAACCACACTGACCCCAACTCTACTGTTACTGTAACCACACTGACCCCATCTCTACTATTACTGTAACCACACTGACCCCAACTCTACTGTTACTATAATCACACTGACCCCAACTCTACTGTTACTGTAATCACACTGACCCCATCTCTACTGTTACTGTAACCACACTGACCCCAACTCAACTGTTACTGTAATCACACTGACCCCAACTCAACTGTTACTGTAACCACACTGACCCCAACTCTACTGTTACTGTAACCACACCGACCCCAACTCTACTGTAACTGTAATCACATTGACTCCATCTCTACTGTTACTCTAATCCCACTCACCCGAACTCCAATGATACTCTAATCACACTGACCCCAACTCTGTTACTCTAATCATACTAACACTAACTCTACTGTTACTGCAATCACTCTGCCCCCAATTCCACTGTTACTCTAATCACATTGACCCCAACTCTGTTACTCCAATCACACTAACCCCCCCAACTCTACTGTAACTGCAATCACTCTGCCCTCAATTCCACTGTTACTCTAATCACACTGACCCCAACTCTATGGTTACTCTTATCATGCTGACTCAAGCTAAGCCTGTGTTGTTCAAACTATAATAAATACTGTTTTCATCATAAACCATATTTCACTCTGGAATGGAAATGAAGGCAGTCAGGATGAGATGTTTTGAAGCTGGTGAAATTGAAGATATGAGAAGAAGATCATGTTTGTAGTTGCTAAGTCCACAGGTACCTGCATGGTCACTGTGTAGGTTCAGGGTTGCCTCTGTAATTAATACACAAACAGTGTTTTTCTCTTCACTTCCAAAAAACAGAACTCCCATTAACTCCCTGATTTAAAATGAACGCAGCCTTAAATGAGTTCCAAACTGGTTCTTCTGAACAGATCAGAAACAGGTGGACTGGCTTCAGAATGTACTTACAGAATGCAAGTGTGGCATTTTAACATCATAGGTCATTTTAAAAGAACTGAGTGACCAGTCCATTATTTTCTATTATTTAAAAAATATACAGTTAGCTGTGTGCTGATCCAAGGTGCACGACCAGAGGAAGTTTCAGTCCATACGTTACTAATCCCCTCATTAGTGGCAGTGCTGAGTTTTACCTGAGTTTGCTCTTGAGGGAGTTGATCTCTCGGCTCATGGCATCATTGGCCTCTGTGGCCTCGTCCAGCTCCCTCTGCAGCTTTCTGCGGGCAGCTGTGATTCGCTGAGACTCTTCCTCACTCTCCTCCAACTGACGTTTAATTTGCTTCACACGGGAGTTTGCCTTATCCGCCTACACACACACACACACACACACACACACACACACACATTACATATTACAATCAGTCAATCTGTGCATCAGAGTATGATTGAGCATCCAGAATTTTACAGGGATAGCAGATTATTCACATATTTATTTTCATCCATGAAGTCAAATTCAGTGTAATTAAAATTGTACACACATTGAAAAAAATAGCTGCCTCCAGGAGGAAGTGTCAAATTGCAATGTTATTCAGAAGGAAAACAAAGTTTTCAAGAACAATAAATGCTAAAATAAATTTGACTGATATGGGCAATACGTATTCAGATACAAATACAGAATTTGTGTTTCTCAGTATGGAGTTGGGTATAACACAAGCCAGGTATCTTTAAAAGGAGTTACAGAGGTTCCTAATGGTGATTAGTGATAATCCATTACATGCAAATTGAATATTCTCACTCAGTTCCTGCAGATTTTGTGGAAGCAACCATATGCAAACAAGTCCTATCGAAAGAGTGGCAGTGTACATTCAGAAAAAGGTAAGGCCACTGGTTGCAGGAACTCATTAATATAACATTGGGCAGGCAAAGCGCCAGTAATGAAGATCAGACATGATCTGGCACATGGATTTGTTGGTCATCTCCACCATGACTAAAGTTGAACTTGTCACTGAAAATGACCTGCTACCTTTCTAAATCACTCCATGACAGTTTGGCTTGACACTCCTGTAGTCATGCATTGTAACTGGTTTATTTCTTCTGGGTGCAACTATTTGTTTAACGACGACAGCATGAAAAACACTTTGACTAAAGCACATTAACATCAAGCACAGTTATTAGTGTTTTACTGAAAGTGTTTGAGACCTACAGGGCGGCACGGTGGCGCAGTGGATAGCGCTGTTGCCTCACAGCAAGAAGGACCTGGGTTCGATCCCCGGGTGGGGTGACCTGGGAAGTTTCTGTGTGGAGTTTGCATGTTCTCCCCGTGTTCGCGTGGGTTTCCTCCGGGTACTCCGGTTTCCCCCACAGTCCAAAGACATGCATAATAGGTGAATTGGTGACTCTAAAGTGGCCCTTAGTGTGTGGATGTGTGTGTGCATGTGTGCGCCCTACGATGGATTAGCGCCCTGTCTAGGGTTGTTTCCCGCCCTTGCGCTCAGAGTTGCCGGCTGGGCACCGGCTCACCCGTGACCCTATTCAGGAATAAGTGGTTTGGAAAATGAATGAATGTTTGAGACCTGGTCTTTGTACTGTTCTGCTTGCTTCCTCTCATCTTCCACCTGGATCACCAGGTCCTTCAGTTTCTTCTCCTTTTGACGTATAATTTTAGCTGAGGCCTGCTTCTCCCTTGGATACAGGAAACAAACCATCACCATATCACTCCAGACTGCTCAGCAGTTTCTGTTCTTCTACTGTCAGGTAAATATTGCTGCTGTTTTGCTCAATTCTTTTCTTTATTAATAATATTTCATTTAATTAATAAACATTACTTTTTTACCAATTGCCTTCACCCTTACCTGTTCTCCTGCTCTAGCTGCTCCTCCAGTTGAGCCACTTTAGACTCCAGGGTGGCAATAGAGGACTTAAACTTGGATTTGACCTGGTTCTCCATCTCCTGTAGTTTAGCCTTAAGCTCTTTGTTCTGCCTCTCCAGCTGCTGCCGAGCACTCTCATTCTTCTGCGAGGTGGAGCGCTCTGTCTGTAGCTCGTTGGTCAACTGGTCAACCTGCCCACAAAGACAGAAAGTTCTGTTTGTGGTGAGGGATCACAACAGGACGGAGTCATTTTGTTCCCTTGGTACTATACGTAAGGTTCTATCTGACTTTTTTTTTTGTCAAAATTGAGTTCTTTGCTTATTCTGTGACAACTTCTTAACATTATGCAAGGAGAAGTTCAATGTAATTTATTAAGGTTTAAGCTTCTATATGCAAAGTCAAACTCAGTTCTATAAGGTTCTAACTGTGAGCTTTGTACTTTGAATAAACACAAGTGGACCAATTTGGTTCTCTTTATCTTGTTGCCCAACTACTCCATACCAAGAGCAGATACAGAGTATTGGTGCATATTTGAAAAATGAACCAAGCCTAATGTTCAGAATCTGCAAACAAGGTGAGTTAGAGGTATTCTTATTAAAGTGAGGTGAAATATTCATTCCTAACTGCAAGCAGAAACTGAAAATGTTCTATTCTAATGACATGCAAATGCTCTCACCATGTTTATAGTGCAGCAAGCTGCTCAAATGCAGATAGAACCTTATAGTTCTAGGCATTTATAACAATGCTTCAGCAAAATGAAAATAAGTATAATTATGAAATATAATTCAGCTACATTATTATTTTAGCTCCAGTGTATAATAACTTGGCTGTTCATCTACATTTGGGCAGATTAATTTGATTTTTCACTGAACTATCACTTTAATTAAAGCACCTTGAGGTGCCCTAGAAGACTCTTGGAAGCCTTTGAGTATAAGAGATGAAGCTGTGTGTATGAGCATGACCTGCTGGGCACTCTTCCTCAGACGGTCATTCAGCATCTCCATGTTGCCCTGCTCCTCTTCCAGCTCCTCCTCCAGCTGAGAAATCTTGGCCTCCAGACGCCGTTTCTCATCACTCAGTGCTGACCTGCAGCAACACGATCCTTAGCTTCTCCATCACTACACTGGGTGACTCTCTTATGTATCTTTGTTTTAATGAAACCATATTTACCAGTACAGTTCTGTTTTTACCACAGCAGAAATTCTAATTCTATTAAACCATTTTTACCACAATTTTGGGGATACTCACTTTCCAGAAGCGTTGCTCGCCAATTCATCAGCCAGTTCATCACGCTCTGCTTCGGCCTGCTTCTTTGCTCTCTCTGCCGCTGCCAAATCCTACATAAAACACCTTCAGTTACTGATCCAAACCCAACTACAGACCAACACCTTTAGGTACTCAACCAAAACATTTGTACAGACCAACACCTTAAATTACTGACCTAAAACCAGTCCTAGAGAACAGATGTTTCACATCCTGACCTAAAACCAGTCCTACAGGCCTTAAGCTACTAATCCTCATAGTAAATTATATTTTTGACATGAAAAGTTTCCTATAGCTCTCCACCTCCTGCAGCTGCATGAGCTCTGCCTCCAGGTTCTTGGCTTTCCGCTCGTTCTCCTTTGCAGAGGATATCACTTCCTCTCTGGATGCCCGGGCTTCATCCAATTCCCTCTGGAAGTCCTTCATCTGGGCCTGCAGGGTGAAAAAGAACTGTACTGAATAAAGTACTGAATCTTTATCACAACAACAATAAACAGTAATATACAGTAACATCATCACATCATCATCAAACACTTCTCATTAAGCTGACTTCAACACCTAAAAATAGCCATTTTTTTAATAAAAAAAGATTTAATCCATACTGTCTCATTAACTACAATATATAAGATAATAATAATGGGGGTAAAAATGTTTAATGATGAATTCATAATGTCAGGAGTGGTCAGTAAACTTCTTACTAGAAAAAGAGTGGAATGTTTGATGAGCGCACTGGGTGTGTTCTACTGACCTGGAGTTTGCGCAGCTGTTTGATGGCCTCGTCTCTGCCCTTGTTGGCCGTGTCAATCTGACTCTCCAGGTCCTTCATATCTCCTTCCATCTTCTTCTTGGACGCAGCCAGAGCAGCTCTCTGTTTCCGCTCATCCTCCAGCTCTGTCTCCAGCTCACGCACCTGTGGACAGGTAATAGTTGTCAATTATTATTCACTCATTACAGCTCCCTGAAATGTTCACTGAGCTTCATATGCGAGTTCAACTTCTTTTAAATGAGAAAGAATTAATTGTTCAATGATAAATTATTAATATATTTAAGGATCTCACAGAGGTGTTAGCTATTGTCATTACTGACCAGGAAGTTCCAGTATGAAAATCAGAAATGAAAATTCCAGTATTTTGGTTAAACAGTACTAACTGATATGACGAAACATATAAAAACAGTCATTAACATGACCTCATTATACAACCTCAGTGACTTCATAACCTTATCTTATAGTTTGATAAGGTTGTCAACCCTCTGACTTGTTGTTAAGCTTCTAAAAACAGATTTTAAATGCACAGAGACTTTTATTTTAGAAAATAAACACAAAAGTAAGGGCAAATATTACAAAAAAATAATGATTAGGTCTGATATAAAACCTTTTTCTAAAATGTTTGAACTAAACTATAATTACTTACCACATATAATGAACAAGATAAATTACTAAATGGGACTCTGAGGGATAAAAATGGGCATTTTGTTTAATACTCTGCTTGACCACTAGTGGTTGGTGTGGTGCAACAGATAACACTACCAGCAAGACATATATCGTGAGAAAGACTGGGGTTTGATTCCCAGTCTGGGCAACTATGCTGCGTTACGCCAAAAAGAGTCCTTGAGCAATCCGTGTACGTCACTCTGGATAAGAGCATCAGCTAAATGTAAATGGACTGCTAGCTTTGCCATGAGTAAATCAACAGTGGTCTCCTTACCATCTTTACTTTCTTTCATTACCAGGTTTCTTATATATTACAGATGATAACTGGTGCTAATAAATCCCAGAAACTGAATCAAGATAGTCAGTTCCTGGTCAGTGGTGCACCACACCTGTTTGAACAGCTGTTTCCTCTTCTCCTCTCCTTGCTCATCTCTGCCCAGCAGGTCTCGCTCAAACTGCGCTTTCAGAGCCTGCATATTCACTTCCAGGCGCAGCTTGGCATCCTCTGCTGCTTGTAGCTCATCCTCCAGCTCCTCCAGCTGTGTCTTCATCTCTTCTACCTGAGCCTCCAGACCACGCTTTGACTTCTCCAGCTCATGAACCTGTTGTGAACACGTCACAGAGCATTGTACAGCTGGTCAGATGGGAGTAAGTGAGATTATTTTCTAGTTACAGTTCATAAGTATTCCTCTAGTTAAATACAGTGATGTTCTGTTCATGAACCTCTCTGGAAAAATACATCTACAATATTAGTATAACTATTTGTAATGTTTTCCCACATCATATCACATGTTTCTCAGGGTTCCACTCTAGGATCTGTTTTATTTTAATCATATGTTTATTCATATGCGTCTGTCTTTCTAGAAATTGTGCTGCTGTTTGTAGACAAGTTCTTACGTTCTTGCCCACGTCATCTTTGGAGCTGACAAGGTCCTCCATCTCAGTTCTGAGGGCTTTATTTGCTCTCTCCAGCTCCTCTCGGGCATCCTGCGCCTCCTCTAGTGCCCGGGCTAATGACAGCGCCTTTGTCTCCTTCTCCCGTGCTTCTGCTTCTGCCCGGTCCCGCTCATCAGCATATTTACTGGAGATACTTTTCTCCTCCGCCAGCATCTACACACACACACACCATCACTCTGTCAGTGTCAAACTATCTCCTGTTCGCATTTGAAAATGTGAAAATACATAATATTGTATCCATAAAAAACTGAAACAACTCTCATGATGAAGAAAGACTACCTGGTCAAATTTCTTCTGCTTCTTCTCCAGGTTGGATACCAACTGTCTCTGATTGTCCAAATCCATCAGGATGTCCTCCAGCTCCTGCTGTAGACGGTTCTTTGTCTTCTCCAGCTTATCATAGGCAGCTGATTTCTCCTCAAACTGGGTGTTGGAAGCCTCCAAATCTCTCTGGAGACGTTTCTTTCCCTCCTCTAGAAGCTCCACGTTCCCAGCCATCTCCTCCAACTTCTTCTTAAAGTCTGACAACTGAAAGTTCATCTCAATCATTTAAATGATTCATATCCTTAGTAATGTATTTTACAAGAGAGCTGTAAAATTGTAGATTGTAGAACTTTTTCCATGTCATGGCCCACCTGTTTATATCTAGGAAGCATAACGTCCAAGAAAACAAATTTCATTTTATTTATCAGGTTCTGACACTGAAATTGTTAGAATTAGAGCCAGAACAGATTACAGAATAGTATATCTTCATAAAAAAAAATGTGCCCCACATTTACCTCGCAAAGACAAGCAGTAAAGATGTACTGATAACATCATATGACACATCTAGTTACAAAATACAGCTATTTATTTCAGAGCCCACATCAACAATCATATCTGATGTAGTCTGGGTTGTACTTGTGGAGGATATTTCACAGGATCATCATTCATCATTCTTTCCTTTAAGAAACTTCTACATTTCTGGTTCACTAATCTGCCTGCAGCTTCATTGTCTCAAACTGATAATGTTTAATTTGCCTTGAATTACACTGAAATGTTATTATTTGTGCATTTCTGTCAATGTTTATACTTTGAATCCTTATTTTTATTTATATTAAATCCAACTTTATGATTGAAAATGTTGTTAGTCTTACACTATAGACTACTGTCCCCCCCAAAAGATCGGTTGGCATTGAGAAACCATTCTGTAGACTGTGGAGAACATGTCTGGGTGGTACCTGTATGTTTAGAGTGGATACGTGTCTTTCCACGTTTCTCTTGGCCTCAGTCTCTTCATCCAGTTGCTCCTGCAGGTTGTTCCTCTCGTCCTCCATCTGACGCAACTTTGTTGAAAACTGCAGCTTCTGTCTCGTCTCTTCTGCCAGCAGCTCCTGGGATCACAGAGGTCAAACATCTTATGAACATAATCGCCATAATGATGACTTAAAAGTGTGTGTGTGTGTGTGTGTGTGTGTGTGTGTGTGTGTGTGTGTGTGTGTGTGTGTGTGTGTGTGTGTGAGAGAGAGAATAAATGAACCTGTGTGTCCTGGACTTGAGAGGTGAGACTGGCCACATCTTTGTTCAGTTTGATGTTCTTCCCCTCAGCTTCATTTAGAAGATTTGTCACGCTTTCCAGCTCCACCTGCAGAACAGCACCACATTTTACAACACTATTTTCACTATACACAACACCCTCAGGGGCTACACTCACGCTCAACAACCACACACACTTGTCAAGAGAGATTTCCACACTTTCAGATTAACAGTGAAAACATCAAAACTATAAACATATTAAATATAGCAACACATACTCATTTCGGATTCATCATGCCCCTCTGGAACGATGGAACCCACCATTCTGTTAACAGGCACCTTCAGACCAGTCACTGGCTGATCAATTAATAAACTATTAATGAATGAATGAATGAGCTCTGATTGGTCAGTGACTCACAGTGATTTTGGACACTCTGTCTCCGAGCTCTGCCTTTTGCTTTTCACTGTCATTGAAGCGTGCCTGCAGATCTGTCAGCTGACCCTCCACCTTTTTCCTTTTGTGCTCCACATCCTGCTTTGCTTGCGTCAGTGAGCGGATTTCCACTGTCATCTCTGATGTCTCCTTCTCCAGAGCCTGCTTCGCCTTCTCCAGGTTAGACTTCACCTGCATGTGCGCGCGCGCACACACACACACACACACTCAGGTTACATACGTCACACTTTGTGTTTCCACATTTAATCACCAGTTCAATCCATTTTGTGTGACAGTACCTGTGTTCTAAAGGCTTGGTAGGACTGTCCTGGTGTCCTAATGTCCACACATCCTTAATTTCCCTCAGGGAACCCTCCCAAGGGATCAATAAAGTTCTATCCTATCCTATCCTATCCTATCCTATCCTATCTATCCTACATATGAAACAGTCTAACAATGCTATGAGGTGTCTCCCGAGAAAGGGGATTTAAATTCAATACTGGTCAGTGATACTTGAATTTAATTATCAATACTTAATCTGAATCAATACTTGAATTTAAGAAATTATACAACTAACATTTTAAAACAAACTCTACTTTCATTTATATGTAGGAAGGATCCTTTACTTTCCAACAGCCTAATGTGCAAATGTAGTGGCCGAGAAATGCAGCCTGTCTGTGGGACACAGCTAGTGTGGGACACAGTCAGTGAATATACCATCTGTGCTAAACAATATCCCATTCAGAACTGGGGGTTTTATGAGCAATATATCTTTATCAAGGCTAAATGCAGGTGTGAAACTGATTCAGATCTGAACATTAAACCACTTCAGCAGGTCTGAAATACAGATGCTCTTCCAGTGTAAACACATCTGTCTCCACAAGTCATACCCCTCCCAGTACAATCAAAGCCCCTCCCAGTATAACCAAAACATCTCCCAGTACACTGTTCACTGTTTTGGATCATTCATATCAATCACTGATGGAACAGAGATTTCTATTAGGACTTTGTTCTCACCAACAACAATATGCACATCCATGCTGTCAAAAAGATGCATTAGATCTGATCTGATCATTCACATTCATATTGAATGCCCACAAACTGGATACGTATCTTTCACAAATTTTTTGTAACCCGATTTCTTCCTGCCAAAAAATTTGTGTGTGTGTTTGTGTGTTACCCTCTTGGCCTGCTCTAGCTGCTCAGTGATCTCCTCCACAGCCTGTGTGTGTTTCTGTCTCATCTCCTGAACCTGAGCCTCATGGGTTCGGCTTTCTTCCTCCATCGCCTTCTTCAACAGAGTGACCTCCTGCTCTCGCTTTGCCCTGCACAAACACAGACACAGACGATGACATTAAAGTCAATATCATATTGCTCCAGTTTATCAGATTATGTCTTATATCTAAGTGCTCTTGCATGCACCAACATCTCTTCAAGGACTGTCACTTTAAAATCAGACTGAAACCCTGCAGTTCAGGTAAGCTCGTTTCGTCATCCTGTTCTAGGTGAGCCTGTGCTGACCTGAGCTCCTGCTGTGTCGCTGTGGTGTCCAGAGTGTCCTCAAGCTCGGACTTCAGAGCCTCAAGCTCCTCCCCCAGGTCCCTCTTGGTTTTCTCAGCTTTATTCCTGGCAGCGCGTTCTGAATCCAGGTCCTCCTGCAGGTCCGAGATCACACCCTCCAGCTCCCGGATCTTCTTTAAAGCATTGTTCTTCTGAGTCATCTCGTCCTCCAGCCTGGGAGACAGAGGGACACACTCAAACATGTCTCACATCTTTAACCTGACCTCTCTTCCAAAGGTTGCTGTGGTAACCAACACTGTGTGATGTAGAGAAGATGTGTTACCGTGCAAGAGCAGCCTGTAGCTCTTCCTCTTTCTTGGCCAGCTGGGCCTTCAGTTCAGCGATTTGAGCCTGAAGGTCGGCGATCTGCTCTTGAAGGTCAGTAGACTCTGCCTCCAACTTCCGCTTCGCTTTATCCAGCTCCTGTCGCGTTTTCTCTTCCTTCTTCAGCCGCACTGTGGACCGATACACACACACACACACACACTCAGAACTGCTAACTGTTACTAGTATTAATAATAATATGCTGAATGCACATCCTAGCACTGATTGGAAAAAGAGAATGAACACAGAATTTCTATCTTACTCAGTTTCCGTTTCATGTAAAAGGTTTATAAACATACAAACATTGAAAAACATGAACAGCTTTATGAAGGGTTTAGTAAGTAGTGTTTGTATACTTACCCTCCAGTTCTGAGATCATGGACTCATGTTTGTTCTTGAGTTTAGTCAGATTTTTGGATTTCTCCTCCTCTTCAGCTAGATTAGCACTAAAATCAGCCACTCGCTCTTCTAGAAGCTTTCTTTCCTGCTCAAACACACACACACACACACACACACACACACACACACACACACACACACACACACACACACACACACACCATATATTAATTACTACAGAAAAAAACTTGTATGCCAATGTGATTACATGTGCGGGTAATCAGATAATGGAGAAACTCCATGTTTACATAATTCAAGCAATAATAACATTTCTACTTTGTGACCAGCCAATAATCGTACAGGAGGTTGTGAATTTGGCAAAAAGGTAGAGTCACTGTTGGTTCACCCCACTGTGTGTGTGTGTGTGTGTATGCACAGACTGAGAAATCTGAGAGAACTTCAGTAAAGAGTGTACAAGTGCTGAAATCTCATTACTGAGCAAAATTCATCTCTCTCTATTGGATTCCTTAATCACATTTTTAGACCTTACGCCAGGCGTGGGCAACCCTGGTCCTGGAGTGCCACACTCCTGCACAGTTTTGTGCTCCTCCTGCTCATGCACATATGATTCAACTCACTTGTTATTTGCCAGGATTAGTAGTCTGTTAGAGCAGGGAAATCAGCAAACTGTGTAGGAAACTGGCACTCCGGGACCAGGATTACCTACTCCTACCTTATTCTGATCTAAGAAATCAGAGTATGATGTTTACATGAAAACTTGCTAAATTAGATAACTACAGATCAGATTATTTAGTGCATGTAAATGCATGTTGTTGTTGTTGTTGTTGTGGTTATTGTTATGGTCATAATTTTTTTCATGCTACACACAAACACCCTCTCAGATCAACTAAAGCACATTCTTGTGTGTTACCCTCTTGATCCCTCTAGCTAATGCTGTTTTGGTATTATTGATTATCTGAACAATCTCACCTTCTGAAGTTTGTTATTCTGGTCCTCCATTACCAAAATATCATCCTCCAGCTTCTTAATTTTCCCCTCACAGGTCACCTTCTCCAGCTGCAGCTTCTGTCGGGCATCCTCCTCCTCCTCCAAATGTTCCTCAAGCTCCTGGTAACAGAACAGGGGAATATGAACACTTGTGTTTTCTCAGTCCCATAAAGAATTTATGTATAGGAACCACACAGATGAGCCAAAACATTATGACCACTCACAGATAAGGTGGTGGTTTTGCTCATTTGGTGAGGGTGGTGTAGGTCAAGATGTGGGAGTATTGTTAGATGGTAGCTGATTAGCTAATGGATGAGCTGACAATGTGAGTATACCTTTGAGTATAGCCCACCTGAATCTGCTGATGCATCTTCTTCTTCTCCACCTGCATGGCAGCACTGCGGTCCTCCTCCTCCTCCAGCCGTGCCTCCATCTCATGCAAGATCTCCTCCAGCTCCTGCTTTTTTGCTGCTAAACGGACTCGCATCTCCTCAGCCTCGGCGTACAGCTCTGTCTCTGCCTGAAGTTGCTCCTGCAGAGCATTTCGTTCATCCACAAGCTAGATAGAGGGAGAAAGAGAATTTATTAACCCTTCGTGTTTCAGCAACTGCAGGGAGTGTGTGTGTGTGTGTGTGTGTGTGTGTTTGTGTGTGAGAAATACCTGTGTGTGTTTCAGTATGATGTCCTTTAGCTCAGTTTCATACTTCTGGGCAGATTCTTTAGCTTTATTAAGCTCCTCCTCTTTCAAACTTAACTCCTCCTCCTGACGGGTCACTTGCAGCAGGGGCTTCACCTGCAACAGTTTAGAACACACACAGTTACTCACCTTAACCTGCAATATCTAAACACACACCTTACAACAGCCAGAGCAGCTTTGAAGAAATCTGAAACAGATTCAACAGAACATCACTGACAGGAATCATGACTCTAGGCCGACAGTTTAGCTAGAACAGATCTTCTAAAGGAGCAGTTCTAGGTAGCAACATAAGAACCAAAGTAGCATGATACATGCCTTGGTCCGGATGCATCTGATTTGACAAAATCTGGAGTTTTGAGAGATGAGTTAGCCTAACATCTCCCATTGTAAAAAATAAACCACGTCAGATACCAGACATGATCGACTGGGCTCAGTGATCAGTCACTTGTAGTCTGTTTTACCAGCTCTTCAGTTACTGACCTTAGTGAAGAGTCTCCACCACTGCCAATTCCTGAGTTTGAGGTATGCAGCACAGTTTCTCTGGATCACCCTCATAGCGGTCAGCTGCTGCTGTCGCTTAGCAAATGCCCTGCAAGCACACACACACAAACACACACACACACAAACACACACACACACACACACACACACACACACACACACACACACACACACACACACACACACACACACACACACACACAATGTGCTCAGGTGGGTGAGGGAGTTTGAGTTGTACAGGTGTAATGCTGTATGGGAGCCATTCTTACTTTCTGGCAAGGAAGCCTCTGGCCTGGGCCTGGAAGGCGATTATGATGACAGTGATCTTTAGGTCTCGCTCCTCCTCCAGCTGGGCCAGAACTCCAGTCCGGAAAAAGATCTTACTTTGTCCGATCCGGTACAGGTTAGGATCCAGATCCAGGTGCTTAATCTGTAGAGCAACAGTCCAGGAAACGAGAGAGACTTTACACCAAAATGTGTGGCTGTTTCGTAGTTAACACATAAAACACTGTAGACAGTACTGCAGTCAGTACTATACTGTATTACAGTAAATGCCAGTTAGTACTATTAAAATAAAGTACTACAGTCAATACCATAATTAGTCAGTACAACAGTCAGTACTCTAATCAGTACTGTGTCAGTACTACAGACAGAACTAAAATTACTACTGCACTCAATACAATAGTTAGAACAATGTTTAATCAGTAGGACTGTATTCAATAGGACTATAACAGTGGCACACTCACCATTAAGATGTTTGTTTGCCATCCATGAAGTTTTGGAATGGCGTTTAGCTGCCAAGATCTCATATCTGAATATCAGTAAAATCTCAGTTTAATTTAGAAGTTATCGCCTGTATTTTTGTTAAAAATTATGGCTTGTTTATGTATGGTCTGGAGCATAACTGACCGCTGTCTGAACTCCTGGGAAAACGAGCAAGAAGCCCTGCCTGCAGATCCTGATTCCCTCCAACACTCCGTTACACCTCAGTTGGTCCAGAACCAGGTTGGCATCCAGCTTACCAGCCTGCACACACACACAGACACAATCCATAAGAAAACACACATTTAGCCTCATATTAAAAATTCTTTTTAAAAGCTGAATGTTCAGGTATTTAATTTGGGATGAAAGGCCATAGGAAGCTTCAGCATTATAGAATTTCTTAGAAGACGACCTTCTTTCCTCGGATTGGGGATGAAGTAATCGGACAAAGTTGGGCTGTGTGTGTTGTGTAGGTGGTCATCAGTTTGGCCAAGGATTCTTTGTAGAGCTGTCCAACTGTACGGAACATCCCCTTCTTTGTCTTGGAGGAACTTGGCATGGTGCTGTCGGACATCTTCGCAATTGTTTCCAACCCAACAACTCTATCCACTAAGAAGAACAGATAAAAGATGCAACATCAATATAAATAAATTATCAATCAGTGCCAGCACACAGTGCTAACAGGACAAAGATAACATAAACATGGTCAATAAGGCAGTGACAATGAGGCTGTAATAAATGTGAAATATGGTTTATGTCCAATAACTGATTTTAGTTTAACTGCTGAACTGTGGCAGACAAAACTATTAATGAATGGAAAATTATATTGAAAAAGGATATTTACAATAATAAGTTGCTCCAAAAAATATTTGACCGCTTTTAAAAAACAACTGAACATCCTTTTGATCAGTATTATCCTCTCAGGACTTTTTATTTTAAAATTTGAATATTAGGGAGTAAAAACAAGAAGGCAAACAGCTTCTCGCTTGTTTTGCCTATAACAGAATATCTGGATCAGTGATGCTACTGGGCCCCTCTCACCAATTAGTTGCAGTCTGTATGCAGGATGAGCATACATGTGTATAGTAGTAAACATGCACTTCGGGAATGATTTAAAACTGGTGATTTAACTTGCTGGAAATGCACTTTATTGGTTTTCCTTAGCTGAATGTTCAATGATCAATAATCACTGAATTCAACCAATGCGTAAAAGTCTTCAGAGATTGTTATGTTATCTGTAGGTTACTTTCCTGATCCTGGAGATATTAAGCTTAGGTTCTATATTAATGACTTGAAGGTAAGATCAAAACTCTTCCATTTTTTTAGAATGAAAGGTTACAGTTTTTCTTAGTTGCTTGGTGCATATCCCACAAAACATTACATTATGTATTTGTTTGATACAACTTGTTGTGAAGGCAATTTTGGTGTTTTATTTGATTAATTGATTTGTTTGTTTGTTGATGGACCCACACTGAAATATTCCGTCATTTCCCCTGTTCTTCTATTGTCAGAAATTGTAAAAGAAATTGTGTTGTGCACTGTCTAAAAATGCTTGCCAGATGAAAGGTCATGAGATGCACCTCTGAGCTACTGTAGAGATATGGTTATTTATTTGTTGAAGTGATTCAGTTGAGAGCAAATCAGTTCAGGAGACATTTTGTCCCCTTGGAACCATAAGGTTCTTTCTGCATTCTTATGCTCCTGATATTATTCTTTTATAGCCTCATATAAGAGCCTTTATGTAAGCTCCTTATAGTGACATTGACATATAGGGAGACTTTCTGTTTTCTAGATAAAGAGTCTAAAACGCGACACCTACAATTAAAAAAGCAATAAACAATGTTAAAAAAGTTACAACATTTACAACAGTGTAACCCAGCTGACATGAAACTGATATTGAAATGTGGTTGAAGTGGTTAGTTGTTGTTCAATGTTGAACAAATGTTAAATGCGTTATAAATGAACAGGTTATCAAAATCCAAAATCTATAAATCATCATTGCATTTGAAATGTATTATAAAATGCATTGCATTATAAATCAGTTACAACATAGAAACGATGTTGAAACAACATTAAACATGATATGATGATGTGAAATGATGTTTAAATGATATGAAACAATCCTGAACAATGAAACAATCTTGAAACAACACTGCAATATCAATGTGTTGATATTAATTTTCAATATCATTGATATGTTAATTGATTCAACCATCACCATGACACTCCAGTGAATGGTGAACACGCTTAGCCCATTGCTGCTGGTATTACTACTGACCATCCTTTCCACAGGTCCTGAATAAAGGCACTGGTGGAGTTATTCAGCAGTGCCGTGACGTTGTCATTCAGTGGGTCCATGTTCTGGTCAGCCACGCCATACGTTATAATCCACCTACACCAGATTAACAACATCAATTCTGGACCATCTTCTGAGTTACAGATAAGTCAACAAGGTTTTGAACACCTCACTCAACTAGGATTTTAATTCTCTATATTTTCTACATTTTACAAAAACAGTTAAGACTGGTACAAATGTATTAACAATAACTCTACACTTAACATTTCTAACTAGCTTTACTGAGTTTCGCATTATAGAGCTCCACATTATATTATATTAATTTTGTGGAAAGACACATGTGTAGACTCACCCTTCCAGCATAATGAAGCACAGAGAACTCAGTCTTGTCCTTAAGCTGCTTTGGTTTAGCAAATTTGATGTGATTGACATGAGTATTTGTGAGTTTCTCTACAAAAGAGATGTCTGTGGCTTTTGGGAACCAGCACTCTTCATCCAGCAGAGCCAGTATACCTGGGGGGTTGTTCTGGGACGGGTAATAAAAAAAACAAAAAACAAAACAAAAAAACAATAAAAGTGAGGCCCAAGTACATTCGTTCATGTACTAGTAAAGGTCACTCAAGCAGAACTGGCACTGACAGCAATAATTTTGATAATTATTTTGATGACTGTATTGATTAGATTGGCAATGTTATTTGTTGTTATATTACAGTTTATTACAATACTTGACAATAGTCCAAACTAACTACAAAACTGAATATCCATTATTTTCTTCTTCTTCTTCTTCTTCTTCTTATTATTTTTATTAGTAGTAGTAGTAGTAGGAATGCTGATATGGCCTCAGCTTATACTGAAATCTGAATTCTGTGGTCAGCTGTTTAGCTGGATTACTCACTAAAACTTAATGTTACGTTGATGTAACAGTGCGGAATAGACATGATTCTATGGTTTGTTTTGATATGTGTAGCATATCTATAGGCTACTCAGCACTGGAGTTATGAAGGTTATGTTCTGGCATGTATCCTCCAAGAAATAGCAGCCTGCATTATGTGAAAATTGTTCTTAAAGTGTAAATTGTAACTTGTTTTAGAGACTTGATACAGCATAGCAAAACGTAATATAGAAAACTTATATAGTGTATCAATTTCTTACACCCCTAATAATATTCAGGTGCTCATTCAGACTGTAACACACTACAGGAAATGTAGGGGGTGCTCTATAATGTTCATATGGTCCACAAGCTCTTTCAGAGAGACTGTAATACACTACAGGAAGTATAATGATCCATATGTTTGTTCTGACATAATGATGACAGTTCATATGATTTTTACATGATCATTCTGACTGAATGTAACACACTGCAGGATGATGTTTCACTGACAGGCTTGGTTCTAAAACAGGTTGTTATTCCACATACCGGCCTTTCAATCAGCTCAATGCAGGGCTGCAGGTCCAGGCCGAAATCGATGAAGTTCCACTCAATGCCCTCACGCTGGTACTCCTCCTGCTCCAGGATGAACATGGTGTGGTTGAACAGCTGCTGCAGCTTTTCGTTGGTGTAGTTGATGCACAGCTGCTCAAAGGAGTTGTCCTGCCGGATGATTATGAACACCACAGTTACTCATCTGGGAGATCAGACAGATGCCCCTGATTCAGAAGCAAAGAGGTTTACAAACCTCAAAAATTTCAAAGCCAGCAATGTCCAAGATGCCTAAGAAGGAGGCTCCTTGACGTTTTGTTTTGTCCAGTGCCTTGTTGACCCTTCCAAGTATCCAGCGGAACAAACGCTCATATGTGGCCTTCGCCAGCGCCTCTACTGCAAAATCAGCCTGAAACAAGAACATAAAAAGTTTGTGATGGCGTGAGCTTGAACTTTGTTTTGGTGGCTTCCTGCAGTGGTCTTCACCAGCTGACCAGAGACTACAATGACAAATAAATCTAGATTCATCCAAAACATTTCTAATAATCTCTAATTACCATCCTACCTGTTCTTTGGTCTGAGCCTTCTGTACAACCTCACGGCCCACTTTGATGCGAGGAGTCAGAATTGCTCTGGTGAAGTCTGTCACATTGATGCCTGAGAGATGACACACCTTTTGGGCGGCTGAGGGCAACAAAAGAAAATTTATTATTATTTACAAAGATTCTTAATTTGTTTGACCTGCAGACAGTTTGACACTACTGGGTGTAGTCGCACCAGTGTTATCTGGCATAGTGGCCTGCTCCTGGTTTCTCTCCTTCTTAAACTCAATATTCCCCAGCTGCAGAACAGTTGACACCACTTTGAGGATGCCTGAAGTGAGAGGAAAAACAAATTCAAAATTCAGATTCTTCAGCGTTTTATAAGCAATAAAAACATTTATTTTAAATCCCAATTTCCCCCCAAGTTTGGAAGTGCCAATTACCCAACCCCTTTGGGACTCTCCCATTATCACATAGGATGCTCCCTCCAATAGGAGCATCTGATACATCTAAACCAAACACATCACTGGGCAGCCAACTCGCTTAGAGGAAAATGCAGGTTCCCCAGTGCTCATACAACAACTAGCCAGGGAGAAAGCACCATCTACCCACCCAGAGAGACCGTGGCCAATTTTGCTTTTTGGACTCCTGCTGGCAAGCAGCATGACCCAGAATTTGAACCTGCATTAGACTTCTGAGTCACTTGAAACCCTTATTCCCTCACTTTGAACTCTTAACTGAAATTAAACACAGATTATGTGTGTACCTATCCTCTCCTCATCAGTAAAGCCCATAATGTTCATAGCCTCCATGGTTTCATCATACATCTCATCATCCTGGTTGCCTGGGATCTGTACATGGCCAGCCATGAGGAAGCGGTAATTGTTGAAGCTCTCCAGCAGGAGCTCCTCTGGAGGATAAAGGAGAACAAAATGAGATGAATCAATCAGAATCGAAGCACACTGTCCTGGTCAATCAACCTTCACTGAAACATCTCTTGAATGATATATTTTTAGAAGTGATTACGCTTGTCTAAAGAAATGCACATAGATGGCATTTTACTGTTGGAATAGCACAAATGCACAATCGCTGGATTGTTGTTAGACATGACATGTCCAGAAATCATTGTGGTGAAGACTGCAATTTCGTACACCTTTGGTCTTCATTACAGGCACTTTGAGAGCTCAGTATTACATTAACAATATCCTGCTTCAAGTGACCCTACCTTTTCTGAATGAACACATATGAATTCATTGGGTCATCTCCACCAACACAAATGTCACTAAAAATTACCCACTGCTATTCTGAGTGACACCATTGTAGTCATGCATTGCAACTGGTTGATTCATTTTTTGATGATGAGGGTAATCACACAGTTCTTTACTCCAATCATGTGTCAAAAGAGTACAATTTTTAATGTGCATTGTTGGATTTAACAAAGAATATTTTCACATAATTCTACCTTCCATTGTCATTTCACATAATTTTTGCACTTACCACGTAGCTTGTCTTTTGCACCTGCTACCATGTAGTAGAAGATGTGGAAGGTTCTTTCTGTTTTGGCCTGTCTGATACAACGTGACTTTTCCAGCAGGTCTGAGAGCCCCAGAATTAAGGAAACAATCACTATCATATCAGTTGGTATGGAGGGAATTCTGTGATGCACCTCCCTACACAACTTTCAACCTGTTCCAATATTCCTGATTTTTCTTGGCTGATTAACAGCTCTTCATGAGATCAGTCACATGTCACAGGGAGGGAGCAAGAGTCTGTAAGTTTTAGAAATGAAGTAACTGAGATATACTGTACCAGGGATTTGGGTTAGGGAATGGGATTTAGATTGGATTTATATAAAATGTATGGGATTGCTACAAGCCAAGGGTCTGCAAACCAAATTACTATTTCTAATAAAATCAGACCACCTTTGGAGTCACTTAAGATTGGTGTGCAGACAGATGGTCAAATAGCACACATAACACCTAACAATAATAAAGCCCAGGCTCCATTCTCTCTGAAAGCGGAGATATTGAAATACTGGAAAATAAATTTTCAATGACAGTATTTGAAACATCACTGAAATATCAATGATGAAAATTGATAAAAACCTTGTGAATAGTTTGTGGAATCTGACTCAATAATGCACAACAAGCGTGATTTTTTTTGCTTGCTCTGGCCACTGTGCTTGGAATTTTTCAGTAACCAGCAAACTGATTGCCTTTTTTTTTTTTTTTTTTAAGGGTAGGACATTTTCAAAACCACCAAGCTGATTGGTTCATCAGGTCAGGACTTTAAATAAATGACTCAAGCGAATAAGCTGCATGGGGAATGGTGTTTGGGATTATTTCAGGGTTAGCAGTAGAAGACAAGCAGATCAGTTAATGAGGCAGCAAATAAAACTCATCTCAGTGGGAAAAGATACAGGTTTCAATGTTGGCTCCAACGATGTATCCTGTTACATCAAAGTTAATGCGGATAAATTTTCCCTGTGGAAAAAACAGAGGGTTCAAGAAGGATCTTGTTGATTTCTTTTGTGCAGAAGAGACTGTCAACACAGTTATGACTAAAACTCACAAATCGTGATGAGTTGTCATTCTTGATAGTCTTGGCATTCCCAAAAGCCTCCAGAATGGGATTGGCCTGCAGTAGCTGCTTCTCTAGTTCCCCCTACAGGTCAGAGCAGACAAGCATGAGTTGCAGAAATAAACACTGAAACACCTGTTAATCAGAGCAGGAAGAAGAAGAGGAAGGTGACATGCTGAAGTATCGGACAGGACAGACACTATACAACAAACAAAGAAATTCATTGATGGGGCTAAAGAAGTATTTAATTCTCCAACATTTCAACTAATGTGACACAGCTGTAAAATATTTTTATTGTATTTTCTTCCATTTTCATAGTACTTAGGTTCTATCTGGTTTTATTTTTCTTGTGTGTATATAATTTGCTGTTCTTTATGTTGTTTTACTTTTGGTATTATTTATTTTGAACACCTTGAATTGTCTGTGTTTGAAATGTGCAGGCATGTCTGATAATTGTATTGATACGGTACATAGCACATTTAAAAAAAATGTAATATTGTTTGTTATGATTATATGCATTATGTCTGTAGGTTACTACAATCCTGAGTGTTGAGGCTTATAACACTAGCTTATAGCTATCAATCCCAAAGTGTTAAATAAAAATTGATACTGTGCTTTGAAGAACTGATATAATCATATGTAATATCTTGATACTCAAGTGTATCAATATTTTCAAGCACTCCTATTGTTTACATAATTAGACACTCATCACTGCATGGCTCTGCATTCCAGCCTGAAGCTGATCTACTCTTTCCAGAGTTGCTTCAGTTGCAGACAAAGAAGATAATCCTACATTTACATCACAAATTACTGGAGGGTAAGAGGACATGCTTTACTGAATAATTGGATTATTATTTCTGGTTCATGACCTAAACAGGACAGCACAAACTCACCTGACCGCTCAAACCTCAAATCCACAGCGAGGTGGAAACAGGGTACTTTTTTTCAAGAGTAATAAATCCTGGATTAAAAAATCTTGATACTATTATTGCAATATAAATATAATAATCTGTTACTCTGCTATGATTTATATAGTGAACACTATATAGTGTGTCTGTGTCAATTCAGTTTCATTGAAATGAGAAAAGAAGGATGAAGAAGGATATGTACCAGAGAAAGGTGAGCGCTGGGAAGAAAAGCAGATCCATGGAAGCTTCAGATGAGAAAAACAGAGAGCAAGACAGAGAAAGAGAGAAAGAGAGAGAGCAAAGAGATAAATTAGAGAGAAACAGTCATCTGCTCTCTGCTGGAGGAGTGAGGACTGACTGAAGATCATGAAAAGATTTTTAAATGTCTCAGCTGATTTAGAGAGATGAAAAGAGAAGGTCATTTGACGTTATCTTTCAGCCCTCCTCTGGTGGGGACCCTCGGAGGTCGCTGGGCGTAGAGGATTCCTCTCTGGAGTGTACATAACCTTATTTGGGAAAACTAACAGCCTCGCATTCCCGCGAGGTCAGGAGCTCTGAGCGTTAGCTGTGTTTACTGTGGTGAGAAGGTTATCAGAAGTGGTGCTCAGTCAAGTCCAAACTGTGCATGAAGGTGTAACACTACTGCTACTACCCTACACACACCCTCTATGAAGCTCATATACATATCACAGGCATAACTCATTCATAACCAGCTATAACACACACACTATTGATCCTGCTTCAATCAGGTGGCTTCTCTTTGAAGATGTTCTGTGGATCTCAGACCTATGTGGGGTTAATGCTTGTACAAATGCTTGTAAACAGTGTTATAATGCTTTATGAATTCCTGGTTGGTACACATATGAGTTTAACAGAGGGTGTTCATTAACCTGTGCTGATTAATAGGTGAACATGATCAGAAAGTTCAGACAGGAATCAGAAGTACATTGGCATGCTCACACACTGTGCTCCAGGGCTGGGTGACTGTTTCAGTGCCAGGCTTGGTGCCGCTGGCACAGAAAGAGTTAAATGAATCTCAGATGGGGGAATAAGAATAGCTGCTTTAGAGTTCAGTTTGAACATCAGGATGGTTGTTATGCTCTTCTCATAAAGAGAACGTCCCTCCATATAAGACTTTCTCACACTGTTTCACTCACTGTGAGGCGGGCATGCAGGTCTCGGACTGAATTTAACACACACACGCGCGCGCGCACACACCCACACCCACAACCTTACAAAATCCACACATAAAGGAACTCTAGGCATTCGCTTCTACTCACATAGGCCAACTGCTGTCCTGAATGTTGCTATTTGGGGGAAATTGCAGTTAGATCAACTGACAACATATTAAACTGGCTCCTGTTCTACTGAAGAGATAATTCAGTCACACAGTGAATTTAATTGACCAGTGAAAGCCTGTGTATCAGGAAGGAAACGCCTCAAACACAGAGCATCATGCTATCTATCAGAATTAGATGTCATACGTTGATGTCATTCATCATACAGCACTGCCTGTGTGTAAAATCTCTGTGGTCAGTCATATTTAGCAAGACAGATGACCAGGACTTCTGAAATCAATCCCAATCTTTCCTAAACTATTGGGGTAGTCAGAGTGGGTGGTCAGGGAAATTGTCCAATGAGGGTCAGGAAGCTGGTTGGAAACAGACTGTTCTTGAATAGGGTGCTATGGAGATTGTACGATTGGTATAAAGTGGCTAATGATTGGGTGTTTGGCGAGGCTGGCTGGGTACAGGGTGTTTGGGGAGAGGGTGGCTGGGGATGAGGGGTTCGAGATGCTCCCCGGGATAGGGTGGTTGGTCAGGTATAAGGAGGTTTGGTATTGGGTAGTTGGGGTGGTTGGTGTGGCTGGGCAGGGATAGAATTGTTCAACACTGGGAATAGGAGAGTTAGAGCATGTTGAGGATAGGATGGTTTGAGAGGCTGGTTTGGAAAGGTTGGTTGGGGATAGGGTGGTTGGGTTGGTGGTTCATTTGGGTGGTGGGAGAAGGGGGTCAGAGGGACTGGTCCATGAAGCTGGGTTAGACGGCTGGTCAGAGTAGGAGATCAGTGTTTATGTTTCAGGTGGAGGGTGAGGATACCTACAGCACTGGTGTCTTTCTTGCCTTTGTGGGATGAGGCCACCACTGCCAGGTACTGGATCACTTTCTTAGTGTTCTCTGTCTTTCCAGCACCAGATTCACCTCTGTAACACACACACACCAAACATAATAACACACACAATAAAATGCTGACTTAATTACTGTCTTTAACACTAAAGTTTAGATCAGGTTCTGGTTCAGGTCCTGCTCTACTAGATATTCTATAAACCTGATCATAAAGAACATAAAAAACATAGCTGAAACACACAGTCCATGTTCTAGATAATGGTGATTCATGCAGTAAATATTTGATATTATTATAAGAAGATTATGACAGTTAATCTACTTTGAGTGAAGAGGAGCTGCAGATGTAGGAGAAAAGCACTAAGTGATACAAAAGAAATGCAAGTGATAACAGCACTGCATCACTCTCTCTCACACACACACACACACACACACACACACACACACACACACACACACACGCACACACACACACAATCTCCATATAAGGCACTCAGAAAACTGCCTGGCTGCAGAGAGAGGAGGTCACACACTAGTCTCAACAAAACTAACCTCAAGTTTCTTATTTTCCAAAACTCTCAATAGAATTCCATTCTATCTTAAACCTTTAAGAGTTTCTTTTTGTTTGTTGTATTTCAGTACATCAGATTAGACAGCAGGAAGTTTACAAATGCCCCTCTGGACTGCCCAAAGCACAATCCTTTGTTAAGAACCCTCAAAGCTGATTGGTCAAACATCAGGATTTTGAGTGAGCTGACTGGTTGTCTACTGCAGCTCAGAGTACACGACATACTTCACTGCTAAGGACAAAACAGTTTTACAAACAACTACTCAAACAACCAATAAACAACACAAACGGCCAACAAACACCAACTTATAAATATGGTCAGTATCCAGTTCTGGTTATGTGAGGGGACAGGGTGGAAAGGGTTTTACCACCCTGGAGAACAGGGTGGTAAAACATTCTCGGTGTCGATTGCCCCTAACTCAGAGGACATTTCTGCTTTGATGAATCAAGTAGTTTACAGCTCAGAGTTTATTGCTCCATATTGACTCAAATTACATAAAGCAAAACAAACAAACATAAGCTATTCTGGTTTCAGCATCAGGAGATGCTTCCTGTAATTATCCTGCAGAAGCTTCCAGAGGCCAGTTTCAGCCTAGTGACACTTGACCATGACCTTGACCCTGACCCCTCTGTCCGTTCCCACTGCTCTCAGACATTTATAAACCCCCACTGCGGTGCTGCTTCCTGCAGTCATGGAGCAACATCATTTTTGACCCATCCCCCCTGTTTTTTTCTGTCACTCACACTCTTTAGCATATCAGTCAAACCAGTCCCCTCCTCCCCAACAATAACCTCAGAACCAGCTGTACTTCTGTCTACACCAGTCAGAGTTATTACATCATTGTATAGCCCTGTAACCTACCTTAACTGAACTACAGCACTGTAGTGTTTGTGTGAGTGGTGTAAAGCTGCAGGACTTGTGTGTGTGTGTGTGTGTGTGTGTGTGTGTGTGTGTGTGTGTGTGTGTGTGTGTGTGTGTGTGTGTGTGTGTGTGTGGAGAGGATAATTCACTCACGTGCAGAGAATGGACTGGTCCTCACGATCTGGAGCAAAAACAAACAGGCCTGATTATCAGTTTAAACTCGGTTCATACATTAACAGTAAAAAAATCAAAAATCAAAAATCAAATAACTACATTAAAGTGAATATTTTAGTAAAACTGCTGCTGGCCTGTAAATACATTCATACACACACACACACACACACTGTATTAGACATATTTAGGAGTATAAGGACTAGAGTTTGGGCCTCCTAAACTACAGCTTTCTAAATTACATCCACCTGAATTACAGCCCATCTCTATCTCCTCAACTATAGCTACCAAACTTATAGCCTCCCAAACATCAGCCTCTCTCAGACACCAAAACTACAGTCACCCAAACTACAGCCTCTCTCAACCACCCAAACTATAGCCTCTTAAACTACAGCCTCTTATTCTTAAGCCTTGCTCAGACTTCTAAACTACAACCCCCTCAATCTTCTGAACTAGAGCCTCTTCAGCCTCCTTTAGTATTACAATTGAAGTATTTTTAAATTAGAAACAGAAAATAACAAGAAAGCAACTCTGTGTTCATTAGCTCTGCTCTGTCAAGCTGCATGAGGTGATAACAATGAATTACTCTGGTCCTGAATTTTGATATGACTGGGCAGTGGTCCACACACACACATGTGCATACACAGAGTTTCTTCCTAAATAAGGCACAGGCCACAACTAAGAAAACACACACACACACACACACTTACTGCTATATCACCAACTCATATCTCAGAGGGTTTAAAGAATTTAGCTTAAAAAACAGTCCAGAATAAAACTTTACAGTCAGCTCTGCTCTCACACTGGGATAATCTCAGATGCTCAGTTTACCCAATCTGCAGTTGATCAGCTGGGATCAGTGCTTCTAAGGTCCCATCCTGAACCCATACCTAAGCCTTGACCTTAACCTCTGACTCACCATCAACCTCAGCTTTAAACTTAGCCTTTGCCTCGACCTCAGCCTCTCCTCAAAAACATAACCACAAGTCAATCTTTAGCTTCATATCACACATCTGAAACATGGTTGGGACATACATTTCCAGGCTCTGATAAAGGATATTCTCACCACATACACACACACACAATGTGTTGAGAGCCTGTGTTTGATGGGGATTTAGTTGATGAACACTGACAATCCACCATAATTCAAAGCAAACCCAGCATAAGCTCTTTAGCCTATCTTCATCAGGGAATCTTCTATTAATCAAAAAACTGGTGACAAGCTCCACAGCAACGTCCACCAAAGCAATGCCCACTGCAGATATGGTTACAGTGCTATGGTTTACTGTAAAAATGGCTATGAAATTTTCCTGCAGTTAATGACTGTGAATACCTGCAGAATATAATACAATCAAAGTAAAAATCCCACCACTGCAGAAAAACACACTGAGAATATTACAACTATATAATAGCACAACAAGTACCAGGCTTTCTCTCTTCTCTATTCCTTACACACACGCACACCCACTCACACACACACAGACACACACACACACACACACACATTCAGATCCTGAGCCGACTTTAAAGCATAAAGTATAGTCAATAGCTCTAGAGAAAGCTGGGGATAGGGTGAAAAGCAATGGCTCCTGATGAATATGGTGCAGTTGATACTGGAGAGCAGCTCATCACCTCAAGACTAATTATGGGAAAACCAACTTTTCCTATGTCAGTGTTCACAAAACTGTCCATGACTGTTCACTCTCTGTCTCTCTCTCTCTCTCTCTCTCTCTCTCTCTCTCTTTCTCTGTCTGCAGTGTGCTGTAAACCACAAAAAAATGAAGTGATCATCAGTGACTGTTATCTTTATCATCTTCGACATCACACTACAGAACTGCCAAATAAAAGTGCTAACACACAAATACTCTCTCTCTCTCACACACACACACACACACACACACACAAACATACACACACACACACACACACACAGTTCAGATTCTGACCCTACTTTAAAGCATACTGGGGATAGGGGGAAAAGCATTGGTGCCTCCAGATCAATATGGTGCTATTGATACTGGAGGGAATACCAGTGTTCACAAAACTGCCCATAACTCTCTCTCTCTCTCTCTCTCTCTCTCTCTGTCTGTGTGAAGATTCTCTCTCTCTCTGTCAGTGTGCTGTAAACCATAAATTAAAAATAAAGTGATCTTCATTGTCACACTGTAGCAACCAGAACTGATCACAGTTTACAGCTGCTATGAAAGTGCTATCTCATACACACACACACACGCACACAGAGACACACACACACACACTATTGGTGTTCAGGGCTGTAAGACGCTCCTAAACACAGCACTAATCTCAAATAAACAGAGAAAGCTCTCTCTCCACATCTCTTTCTCTCTCTGAGGAACTGAAGAGTCACCTTAAGAGGTTCCCATTAACCCCAGAGCCTCTGAGTTGCTTCAATGCCTAAACATACCACCCTAAGTTCTGTGAGAACACCATCAGCACCACTGATACAGACTCTCTCTCTCTCTCTCTCTCTCTCTCTCTCTCTCTCTTGCTCACTCACTACCACCAAGAGCTGTGTTCAGGGTTGCCAAATGTGAGAGAGATAGACTCTACAGCACTCTCTCCACATCTCTCTCTCTCTCTCTCTCTCTCTCTCTCTGAGGAGCTGAAGTATTGCATTAAGAGGTTCTCATTAAATTCAGAGCCTCTGAGCTGTTTCAGCACCTAAACATAACACCCTAACCTCTGTGAGGACACCAGCAGCATCACTGACACACACACACACACACACACACACACACACACACACACACACACACACACACACACACACACACACACAATCTTCACACACACACAATCTTCACACACACTTCATACACTGCTGTCAGTACATTCACAACAGTTATATCCCAGCAGCTAGCTGAATGAAAAACTAAGAAACAAGCTGTGTCCAGAATTGTGCCCTCTTCATTATACAGTGCACTATTTTGGGGGTTTACCATTTAATAGTAATGTAATGGTGATTAAAAATGTGATGCTGAATTCTCTGTGCATCGTTCAAAGCAATAACAATCCCGCAATGCCCTATGATGTATAGTGTTCAAACGACATACACTATCAGATGTGGAACACCCATTACTGATTGCACTGTTTGGTTTGAAGACTCGCACACAGCTTCTATGAGGGGCACATATATTTGTACATTTTGTAGGAGTAGTGAATACGGCACAGTTTCAGACACAGCAATAGTGAATTTATCACTCAGTAATACTCTGGTGGTGATCATTTTTACTTAGGGAACACCTCTTAAACGACACACTTAAAAAGGAGGGTTCTTTAAGGGTTCTTCGGTAAATAAAATTATTCTATATAGATCCATGAACACTAAAGGACCCTTTCTATACAAATACATTTGGACCAAGGTTCTATATTGAACCAAAAAGAGTTCTATTATTATTGCAAGTCTGACATCATAACAATAGTAGTGTGTGTGTGTGTGTGTGTGTGTGTGTGTGTGTCTGTGTGTGTGTGTGTGGTAGCCTCACCCTGCATCATGTTCCTATAAGCGTTGTCTGTGATTGAGTAGATGTGAGGTGGGACCTCATGGCGCTTCTTGCCCTTGTACATATCAATGATCTTCTCAGAGTAGATGGGGAGCATCTTATAGGGGTTCACCACCACACAGAACAGCCCGGAGTATGTCTGAGGACAGAACCCACAGAAAGGACATATCAGAACAGACAGTCAGGAGATGGAAGGAGGATTCACACCTCACTCTATACACTTTACCTTTATTATACAGAGGTTTCTTTAGCATATTACATTTACATTTAAGACATCTAGCACAGCAAAGTCAGCAAAGTCAAAATAACTAAGAGTTCATTTGAACACTATGATCACTTTCTAATACTGTCTATATGTCTAACATTTAGTCTAATGCTGTCGGCATATTGTCACTCATCATAGGGTTATTTCTGAATCTGTAACAATGTAACACTGCTCAACACTAATTAGTGTTACATTTTCTTAAGACTGATACACTGTATCAGTGAGGCATTTATTTATTTATTTATTTATTTAGTTAGTTAGTTATTTTATTTATTTTTTTATTTTAACCCAATTTTCTCCTGCAAATTTTAGACATGCCAACTCCCCATCCTCATTATAGTACTCCCCCCAACACATGTAATACTCCCTAGGAGGGAGAAGACAAGCATTTGCCTCCTCCAATACATGTAACGCCAGCCTACCGCCTTTTTTCAAACTGCCAGGCATTTGCATCCTTGCAAGACAGCCAACGCACTCAGACAAAAGTGCTGGTCCCCAACTCTGATGCAGAGAGGAAGAGCAGGCAAATTTCTCTCTTTTGGTGGTAACATTGGTTGACTGAATTGCACAGTGTGACATGTCATTGTCATTGTATAGCAGAGTTGAACGTAAAGGGTGATGTTGAGGCTGAACTCAACAATATAATAATGTTACTTTGTATTTACTCTTTAAACATTGTTGAACAGATTATAATGTTTAAGCTGAATGTGCAGAACACACAAAGTACTATATGTTAGAAAAACTCAAATAAATTAAGCCAGAAAAATTCAATCTTTAACTGAATCTTTTGAATTAACCCATGAATTTCACTGATGAACAAAACACAATCTTTCATTCCTTAATTGACAATCATCATCTGCCAACTGTGGGAGTAAAACAGTGAAAAGAGTCCTCAGTCCCAGTAGCCACACTCGGCAGGAGAGAAAACTGTATCATATACAACGTCATACCTAAGAGAAGGTAGCCTGGTAGGAACAGCTTCATACTGACAATGAGTAAATGGGGAAAGACAATGCTCCGTATGGAAACAGAGGATGCCAGCAACCAGTGGGAAAGGAAGAGGATGAATTTAAAGACACTCTGGAGAGTAAAACCAGTCATTATAACACTTTACTTTCAATTATTTCACCATCACCAGAAATGTAACTTGCTGAACTTATTTTCCAGTAAGCATCTAAAGACAGCAAGCAACTTCAGGGGAAAAGTCGGTTGCTTGTCTTCCATACCGTTTAAAGGACCAAATATGTATTATTCGCTTTCATGTATCTCAGAAGATGCCTACACTTGTCAAAGGTTCTTTTGCAAAATTGTTGGAACCATGACAACTCAAAGGACTAACTCAAAGGGCCAAAACACTGTTCTAAAATCACAGAACCCTTTCTCAGTAGTAAACAGAATGCTTTTTGTTCAGTACATGTCTAGAATATGTTCAGAGAATGCTCCAGGACATGTATCTACATCAAACAATAAAGAGTAGCAATGAATAACTGTTTAGAATCGGTCATAAAATCTAATTTACTTGTATAGCTAATGTCTTAAATGATGTATGGATAACTTATGGATGAGTTACAAATAACATAGCATTTACTGGCACTCAAAACACACTTTTGCTTAAGAATGGTTCGCTGTGTTAGTAAAGGCGATTATAAAACTGGTGGACCTTTAAGTGAATTTTCTTTAAATATTAAGACACTTAACACATCTTTACTAACAGGATTTTTATGGAACCAACAGTTGCTCTTCTATGGAATCATCTGAATGTTTTGTTATTTAAGCATTTTGCACTACTACACTGCTTTATAATGACCAGTAGTCATGCCAGCCACAAACTATATATAACCAGCTTTTTTGTCTCACCCATGGTCATTCTAAAATACGTTCTTGGTGCTATAATTTAACATGGGATCTACAAGTCTAATGCAAGTGCAAAGTAATGAAACCTTATACACAACAATTAACATGGAGCTAACTGCATGCATGAATAATAACTCTTGCCTCAAAGCTCTCATTCTAATTTGAAGTTCAACACTTACATTGTCAGCAACCTTCAACATCATCTTACCTCACACCACATAATCTAGTCTACTTACTAATTGGTGAGGTATAACCTTTCATTATGTCTCTACATTAGCCTTGTACCTCATGTTCATGATGGAGAAAAACTCACATAGATGAGTCCGGAGAAGTATCTCTCTCTCAAGTTGTGCAGCACAGAGGCTTCGTTCAGACAGGTCAGCTCCGCCATGTCCTCCACCTTGCTGAACTTGGGCGGGTTCATCTTCTGGATGTCATCCTTGTTCACTGTTATCTTCTTGCCATTGTCCACCAGCTCCACCAGCACCTCATCGCCTTTCTCCTCCTTTATGCTGGCGGCCTCAAAGCCATGCTTTTCCGAGGGGACCCACACCAGCTTCTTGGCTGCCCAGTCAGCCTGTGCCACTGGACTGTTGAAGAAGTCCTTATCTGTGTAAAGGAACTTCTCATCCTCACTCAGGGACTTTTTCGACATCTTTCTGCTGTTTTTGGTCAACTGGAACAGAGAAGAAACAGGAGATGGTGTGGGCTTAAGGAATCAGTCAATACTAAAAAGTTATGTCTTAACATTCAGCATTTGCAAAATAAACAAATAAATGAACTATGAAGCTTTATATTAAACCCAAGCACTACAGTAAATACAGTAGTGTGCTCTTCAGTATTGAAGATTGGGATGATACACTGTCCCACATTCCCCCTGAACCTGCACCAGTGGCAGCAACACACCTGTGAAACCTTGACATTTCCATTCTCTTCTTAGAGTGAAGACTTCACTGTGTTTTTTTCATATTCAGAATCCAATAGAAGATTTTCCTTATGCTCACTCTGAACATATCAACACTGTCCTGCAGGGCAGAGTCCATAATACTACACCACACCTACATACACTGTAATATTTACATTTGTTTATTTATAACTGGTTTAAAGCTCTTAGACTTATGAGACTTAAGACTCATGTAACTTCATGAGTCCAGAATCATATCAGACAGACTGACCTTATCTATAATAACACTGTATTGATGATGATGATGATGTAAATGATGAAGAATTCTTCTTCTGATGTGAGCGACTCACAGATCTGAGAGGTTTTTCATGTTCTTCTCTAAGAGGAATAATTATTTGATTGTCCAGTGGGTAAATGTTTAAACTTCCGGCATCTACTGTGAGGAAATTTCACACACTAACGTGGGAGAGTGTTCACCTGAGGGTTTGATTTAGCAGATTTAAGCTCAACTGAGTTGCCACCGCCTGCAGGAATGCCTGCTTTCAGACCAGAGAGGAACTGAAGTGCCAAGACATTAATTAAACTGTCCTGCACGTCACTGATACACAGCTCTAGGACAGCAAGTGTCCACCCTGACGAAACACACTCACACACACTCTCGCGAGCAGGCCGACGATGCTTTTATATTTGAGCTTTTTTCCTTTGGCTTCTGCAGCTGATGTGAGTCTCGTGCTGCGATGCCCTTATATGGCAGGTTTCTCTGCAGCAGATTGGAGACCTAAACAGCAGAGCAGAAGAAGTCCCAAACACAGGCCTTATAGGGAAGAGAATGCCTCCAACAGGACGGCCAGTTTACTCCAACATGATAACACAGAGCAGGGCTAATAGGGTGGGGGTGGCCGCAACTAATACTGCTGACCAGCTGATAGGACCACTGCACGTAATGTACAAGCACAATGTTTCCTGCCTGCCTGCCTGCCTGCCTGCCTGTGTGTGTGTGTGTGTGGTGTGTATAAAACAGTAAAACAAATGAAGCATTTCTTAAAAACTATCTGCATACAAAGGTTTTGTTGCATTTTGAACTAAAGAATGACAAAAACATGTAAGCAACATGTAAGCAACCTACCTACACACACACACACACACACACACACACACACACACACACACACACACACTTTGAGGTCAGCAGGAAAGTCATTTCCTCTGTAACGGCTGTGCTGCTTTTGTGACACACAGAAATAACACACTAAAGTTCAAAGACACTTAATACCAGCTTACATAATGTAACTGTAATATATATGTAACTAATACAGATAAGTGTTATATAAGTGCTTGGGTTAAATATTAACTCATAAAACGATCACTGTGAAGATAAACATTTCTACATAATAATTACAGTCAAAACAGGTGTTATATATTGTTGGCTAGTTAAGCAGTTTTCTGTTGTTAACTCATCTATAAACTCTTTCAGGATTTCAGTAATTTCAGTGCATCCGTAAAAAAATTCACATCACTTCACTTTTTGCACATTTTGTTATGTTACAGCCTTATTCCAAAATGGATTCAATTCATTTTCTCCCTCACAATTCTACACACAATACCTGATGATGGCAAGGTGAGAAAAATATATTTGAGAAAAATTTGAAATTTTTATTTTTAAATTATTAAAAATAAAAGACAAACATATATCATGTACATACGTATTCACAGCCTTTGCTCAGTACTTTGTTGAAGCACCTTTGGCAGCAATTACAGCCTCAGGTCTTTTTGAGTATGATGCTATGTGTTTGGCACAGCTGTTTCTGGGAAGTTTCTCCCATTCTTCTTTGCAGAACCTCACAAGCTCCATCACACTGGATGGAGAGCATTGGTGCACAGCCATTTTTAGATACTTCCAGAGATGTTCAATCGATTTCAAGTCAATATTAACAGAGATGTCCAAAAACCACTCATTTGTTATCTTGGTTGTGTGCTTAGGGTCTTTGTCCTGTTCAAAGATACATTTTCATCCCAGTCTGAGGTCCAGAGTACTCTGGAGCAGGTTATTGTCAAGGATGTCTCTGTAGATCACTGCAGTCGTCATTCCATCAACCCTGACTAGTCTCCCAGTTCCTGCTGCAAAAAAATATCCCCACAGCATGATGCTGCCACCACCATGTTTCACTGTAGGACTGATATTGGCTAGGTGATGAGCAGTGCCTGGTTTCCTCCAGACATGTCGCTTGGCATTCAGTCCAAAAAGTTAAATGTTTTTGTTTCTCATTGTCTGAGAGTCCTTATGGTACCTTTTGGCAAATTCCAGATGGGCTGTCATGTGCCTTTTCCTGAGGAGTGTCTTCTGTTTGGCCACTCTACCGCACAGTCCTGATTGGAGGAGTGCTGCAGAAATGGTTGTCTTTCTGTAAAGTTCTCATCTCTCCACAGAGGAACACTGCAGCTCTGTCAGAGTAACCTATGGGTTCTTGGTTATCTGCCTGACCATGATCACTCAGTTCGGCTGGGCGGCCAGTTCTCTGAAGAATCCTGGTGTTCCAAACATCTTCCATCTACAGATGATGGAGCCCACTGTGCTTATTTGGACCCACAATGAAGCAGAATTCTTTTGTACCCTTCCCCAGATCTGTGTCTCAATACAACCTGTCTTGGGTCTAGAGACAATTCCTTAGAATTCATGGCTTGGAAACAAGATGCATCTGAGCTCAATATTGAGTATCATGGCTTTGAATACTTGTTATATGTGTTATAATTTTTGTATTTTATATTGAATACATTGCTTTATATTGAATACATTGATTTCAAGAACACTTCCTTACTTTGTCATTGTGTCATTGTGTGTGTAGATAGTAGTAGTTGAACTGTAGTTAGCTGTGTTGTAGTTAGTGGTAGTTGAGCTGTAGTTAGCTATGTTGTAGTTAGTGGTAGTTGAGCTGTAGTTAGCTGAGTTGTAGTTAGTGGTAGTTGAGCTGTAGTTAGCTGAGTTGTAGTTAGTGGTAGTTGAGCTGTAGTTAGCCTTGTTGTAGTTAGAGGTAGTTGAGCCATAGTTAGCAGAGTTGTGTCTTTTTTTGTCTCATTAAATTACTAAGACTTCTAGCCTGGGACAATGATAACCATGATAACAAAGGACATAAAGAGTGGAACACAATCTGGATCAATTTGCCATAAAACAATGGTAAACCAGTTATTGCAGTTGCTTTTATGAACAAAGTTTGTTGTAGCTCAGCTGTAGTTTGCTTTTATAAACTGTAAGTTTGCTGTAGCTGAGCTGTAGTTTGTTTTAATGAACTGTAAGTTTGCTGTAGCTGAGCTGTAGTTTGCTTTTATAAACTGTAAGTTTGCTGTAGCTGAGCTGTAGTTTGCTTTTATAAACTGTAACTTTGCTGTAGCTGAGCTGACGTTAGTTTCATCTTTGTTTTGGCTCAGTGCTTACTGAACCTAACTGAAGACAGGAGTTTGAGTGGAGGCTTAATCACTGCCAGTCTGCTGACTCTGGAAAGAGACAACACTGTCCAGCGCCAAGAGACCTCCATTTGTCAACATCAGCCCTTTCAGCTGCAGGTACAGCAGCACCTCCTCCTTCTGTGAAACAAGCGGAACTGAAGAACCCAAAACCTTTCAGCAGGATTCCTCCTGCTGAGATTAAAGTCCCACATAGCTAACCAACTATGGCAGAAATTGTCCTGTTAAAAGAATGGAAAACAAAACTGAGGGAAACACCCAATTGGGCACTCTGGGAAAAACAAACAGTGTTCAGAGGAACTGTGGTGTGATTAAAACCTGGGATTTCCTGTGTCTTCTGGGATTTCTTTGACCCTTAATGATAATGAGGATTGAGTAGCTTTGTCTAAAGTGGGCCATTGAAAATCCATTTTTCTTCTTCATGTGTCAGTGATTTACTCACAGTGAAGCAAAGAGCTGCAAGTCCTTGACCGAACCATGTTCTATCTGGAGAATCAGACGCTTTCACAGCTGAAATAAACCGAAATAAATGAGCCTCACTGAGTTCAAATTGGCCAGATGCCCAGAAGATCATGTGACGTGCATTCGCTGGGATGGAGTTGTTTGACCTCTTGGTCCTGTGGAAAGTTTCATCCCTCTTTTCTTCATTTCTTCTTTCTCATCTCCTCTGAGTGACGAGTGCTTACTTTAGCATTTAAAATAACAGCTAGCGTTTAAGAAAACTATACTATCTTACTTTACACACATTATAAATAACTGTACAGTGGTCACTGGTTCACTACTGTTCATTCTCACTTCTTAAACATCCTTAGCACATCTAAACACACCCGGTCATTTGGTCAATGCTCAGCCATACTAACGTGGGACAGATGTGAGTGGAACATGAGATACGTGGGTTCTGGGTAGGCACTAAGCTCTGAGATGGTCTATACATGTTCTTACAGGGACCCAGGTGTGGTTCCCAAATTAGCCCCACCATTATAGCCCACTTTAATCTCACCTGGGTCTCATCTAGGCCCCATGTGCAGTGTACAACCCAAGGGGCCCATGTTTACCCCTATTTGAGAGACACTGGGAGGGGCCAACATGAAACCTGAGGACAAAATGTTCTGGTTTCTAGTTGGGAAACCCATACAGGCCCCACAAGGGCATGTTATATGGGCAACTGGCCACTAATGTTTCACCCCTAAAAGACTTTCTTGAAGTGATGAACCTGTTGGAGAAGCTTTTTATGGAGTGTTTTCTATGATGGAATCAAGGTTTTACAGCATTAAGCACTTAGCGTCATGAGTGTGGAACACAAGAACCGTAATGAAGCTCAGATAGACCACATTAAAACCAGCCACTTCCAAAACAGGCTTCAGTTCGTGACAGTAATTAGAGGAATGCTGTGGGATGAACTAAGAGATAATGGGGAATTCCAGCATGGAGCAGGTGACCTGCAAAATCCTGTTAAATCATTAAAGCAACAAAGGCTACAAAAGTCAAACAAAAATAGGCTTAGTAGAGTATGCTACACCTACAGAGGACTGTGTTGAAAGTCACTTTTTACTATCTGCTGTGGAGCTTCAGCACTGTATATTTTTTGGGTACGTTAAAAAATATTGTCACAGTTTTATCAGCTCCTCCGACCAGACAATAGAACTTTGTAGTTCTATAATTACAGACCGTAGACCATTTGTTTCTCTGATTCCTTTGTTAGTCTCCTTGCACCCGGTTCTTCAGGAGTCAAGACCCCACATGACCACCACAGACCAGTTATTATTTGGGTGATGGTCATTCTCAGCACTGCAGTGAGTAACTGCCTCTACTGTCCAGAGAAGGCTTTCCACTAGTTTTGGAACGTTGTTGTGAGGATCTAATTGTTTTTAGTGACAAAAGTGGGGATAACAGAAAGTTGGATTGTCACCACCCCACCTAATCCCGAACTCCCCAAATCAGCCCGAAAGTACTGGATGGAGCACCATCATTCCAGAGAAAACAGTTATGTTCTGTCCGTACTCAGTGCTGGGGAGATTTATACCCCTCTAGCCCACATGTGACATTAGGCATGGTGCCAATAGGTTCATATTATCTGAGTGTTCTATTATATTAACAGTACTTCTCTACAGTGCAAACAGAAGAGCACTTTTTGACCACTTGCTGATGTGGGGGTGTAGTCATGTTGAAAAGGTATGTCTGTGACCATTGAGTTCTGTAGAGGAAGCTAGTTTTCTGCTCAAAGGCATGAGCGCATTACATAGACCGCGTAAGGTAGCTGACAGGATTTCTTTTCTTGTTCTGCGAATGTGAGCAAGCCAAACAATGGGAGATGTGCTTTGAGATGACAGACAGACAGACAGACAGAGAGATAGATAGATAGAAAGATAGATAGACAGACAGACAGACAGACAGACAGATAGATAGATAGATAGAAAGCTTTATTAATTCCAGAGGGAAAGTCAAATATTGCAGCAGCACAATGACCAACAAAGATCAGGGCCTTTCCCGGGTTCTCCCAATGGTCAGTCCATCTATGGCACTGGGTGCAAATGTCTAGTTCTAGACATTTCACATCTGAAGTGACTTTTTTTCCTTTTAGTTTTCTGGCAGATTGATATATTTGTATAATCTACCAGTAAAATAAAGCCTATCCAGGTAATCACTCAGAAATATCAAAGTATAAATTTCCAAAATTCAGAATAAAACAATAGAAATGTATTGTTTTTAGCTGATCTCAGTGAGTACTAAACTCTGCTCAGTTCTGTCTGTCTGTGAACTTCAAGATGAGCTACACTGACTTCCAGCTGCAGTAAAGTAAGTGTGTGTGTGTGTGTGTGTGTGTATGTTTCACCACATTGCTCAGAACAGCAGCATTTGACAACCATATTAGGAGAACAGGAAACTGCTGGGTTAGCAGTGCTCAAGTCTTTTTGAGAAGCCAGTTTCCCACAACAGCATCGAGCCACCAGACTCTCGCTCCTTACTCTCACTTGTCATTCCTGTCTCCTCATTGTCACCCTCACTCTTCCTCCTCACCACTGATCCTTCACTCCTCACCTTTACTGTCATTCCTCACACAGTGTGTGAATGTGACAACATAGCTGGACAACAGAACCCAAGTATCAGTCTTTCTACACATGTTCACGATTCACCCCTCAGCACACCCCACATATGCCACACACTCCACACATGCACTCTCCATACACCCCACACACTTTACATGTTAGTGCACTCCTGTTCAATCAACTGGACTGGTGATAAACAACAAGCAGCTCATTAAAATCCCCCGTCTGATCTGCAGTTTATTTAAGATCAGTGAATGACACTTTATTCGCTGGAGGAGTAAAACAGATTTTTGTCTCTGGTTCATGTTTGAATCTCTCTCATTTTCAAATTGCAACTCCATCAGCACTGGCACTGTGCACACACACACACAAACACACACACACACACACACACACTCACACTAACAGTATTTTCTGACAACAGATAACAATAATAATTTATAAATTATACAAGCACTCAGATTAGCAAAGGGGAGGGGGAAGCATGCAGAAAACAGAAGGCAATACTGTAATACTCACGGTCACCTGTGTCTGGGTTTGGTTTTTGGTTCAGGTTCAGGTTCGAGTTGGGTTTGGAGGGTTGTGGATGAGGAGGTCCTGCTGCACTCTCCTAAATCTAACCATCCAAACTGACCCACCAGTCACTGATCCATTTAATAACCACCTGCCTCTGGGGGTGGAGCTGAGAGAGAGAGAGAGAGAGAGAGAGAGAGAGAGAGAGAGAGGGGGGGGGGGGAACTCTTAAGAGTGAAACTTACACATCAGAGATGCCTCATATGTTCAAACAGTTTTAGTGCTTGCCTGGGTGAATTCACACAGCACAGTACAAAACTGTACACTCCAGAGTGCGACCACTCATCAGTAGATAAGCTACTGCAGAACACCCTCATCTATCTATCTATCTATCTCTCTATCTATCTATCTATCTATCTATCTATCTATCTAGCTCTCTCTCTCTCTCTCTCTCTCTATATATATATATATATATGTGTGTGTGTGTGTGTGTGTGTGTGTGTGTGTGTGTGTGTGTGTGTGTGTTTGTCTGTGTCTGTGTGTTTTGGTGATTTGGTGATTTTGTTTTCTTTGTTCTGTTTCAGGTTTGCATACAGAATCTGCCCTTGCTCAACCATCATCTCTCCATGCAGCCTGATGGTTGCATCGGCCCCAGGTGCGACCCATTAGGGCTGTGTGAAGCATAGAGGGAGGGGCTGGCTCTATGGATTCATATTGGGGTCTTTAAGGGTGATGACAAATCCATCACAAAAATAAGGTCTCTCTGAGTTCAAATAAGAAAAAACAGAACTTTTTTATTATCAATTTTATTGTTTTTATTATCTATTTTGACACTTCTTTTCCTTTGCATTTCATGTTTTATGCTCCTGTTTTTTTCTGCAATACTGTCCTCCTTTTGTGTTCCTGTGTTCTTTGAGTGTTTTTTTTGTTTTTGTTTGTTTGTTTGTTTTTGCACATCTGTTTTCTGGTCCATTTTTTCTGCAATATATTCCTCCTTTTACATTTCTGTTTCTTGTTTGCGAGTCTCTATTGACCTTGTTTTTATGTGTGGGTCATGGCCATGTTAAAAAGGCATGTCTGTGACAGTCAATATATATCACACAAAAGTTAGTACACCCCTTCACATTTATGCAAATATTTTTGAAGGTCAGACAGCACCAGCACCAGTCTACACCAGTCTACACCAGACTCACAATCACTGTGGAGTGATACATTCCCATGGCAGATGATGGCACTGTGAGAGATGTGCCTCTGCCAGGTGCTATCTTTAAACCTGAGTTGTGGAGGTCATCATGAGAATGATGCAATGGCTGGATTGTACAAATAATTTCTTGCACAAATCATGAATTAACACAGGCAAAAGGAGGGTAAATTATGAGAAAAGGTTTGGTTGGTTCTTCAGTGTTGTAATTGGAGATTAAGTGGGGTCACACACAAACACTTATACGTACATTCCTATTCAACGTGGCTATGCCTCCAAATAAAAAGGAGGTTAAATCAGGTGTGCAAACAAAACACAGGAATGCAAAATGATGAAAAGATTGTAGAAAAAGGAATGTAAAACTATATCCATCTGCCAAATTTGGAAGCATAAGCAATTGTGAATCAAGTTTAGCTGCTTTGGTGCAAAACATGATAACCTCCCATAAAGGAAAGGTGGTGGCCTCAGACAGTCTCTTGATTTCTCTCTCCTTATCCTTCCTGAATGATTGTTCTCTATATTGTGCTAGTGTCCTTGTCACTCCTGATAGCATGAGGTTGTACCTGCAGCTCATTCAGGTGGCACGGGTAGCCCATATACTCCAGGATGGCGTATTCACAAGGTTTACTGTGTCTCCCAACACAATCTCAAGAGCATGGAGGAGATCACAGGACACAGGCTGTTGCAAGAGGAGAGCAGGACAGGGCCATAGAAGGGTATCATTCCAGCAGGAGGACCAGTATGAGGAGGAACAGAAGGAGCAGTGCCAGAGCCCTACAAAGTAACCTCCAGTGGTCTACTTGTGTGCTTGTTTCTGAACAAACTGCCAGGAACACAGTCTTGGAGGATGGCATGAGAGCCTGATATCTTTCAGTGGGACCTATGCTCACAGCCCTGCATGGTGCAGCTTGATTGGCTTTTGCCAGCGAAGACTAGTGGCAGTTCACATTGAGCACATGTGACAGACGGGAAATAATCTGAAGATGCTGTATTAAACGTTATGTTGCCTGTAACATCATCCAGCATGACCGGTTTTATGGTGGGTCAATGATGATCTGGGGAGGCATATTCTTGGGGACTCACAAACATGATGTGATATCCAATGGTATCCTGAATGCTGTTAGGTACTGAGATGGACTCAGTACAACGACTGTTAGAACTTATACTGTTGCAGTGGGCCCTGGGTCCCTCCTGGTGTGGCATGATGTCTGGCCTAGTGTGGCCAAAGTGTGTAAGCAGTTCCTGGATGCTTTGCCCTCATATTCCCTAGACCTGAATCCAATTTAGAACCTATTTATATCTGACACTGCCAAGTCACATCACATAGTTTCCAGGAGCTCACTGATGCCCCAATCCAGGTCTGGGAGGACATCTCCCAGGACACCATTCGCGGTCTCTTCAGGAGCATGACCAGAAGTTACAGGGAGTGCATACAGGCATGTAGGGGCCATATGCGCTACAGAGTAACATTATGAGTGAATTTCATTTATGAGTAATGAAATTCACTGAAGTTGGATGAGCCTTTGATTTTGTAAATTGTTCCCTTATTTTATTTATTTTTTTGACTGCACTCAATATGAACATATAAAAAGATTCCATAGCTGTGAGGTACGAACTACAGCAAAAACAAAAGAACAAAACACTAAAATTAGCCCTCTGTTCTCATTGCATCTGGCAAAGACATGGCTCTACTGGCCCACTGTCAGATGAAAATGGAGGATGTGGGCCAGACCTGGACCAGAATAATATCTGGGTTAGGACCTTCTAAATATTTTTATTTTCACAAGCTTCTCATTACCACCTTAAATGGGGCATAATTTGTAGCCTGGTACTGGAGAATTCTGCAATGAGAAGAAGACCAATAAGAATTTCAGCTTCATCATAGACATGAGGCAGGTCAAATCAATCAAAAATCCAAAACTTTATTTATATAGCAGTTTTCAGAACAAATCAAATTGGGATTCAAAGTGATTGACAGATAACAAAAGCTATCCTTACATTGGTAAGGATAACAATGAAAGAAATAAAGTAAGCAATACATATTTTATTAATAATATTTTATTTTTAAATAAAAATATGGAATAAAATGTAAGATTGGTCAGTTATAAAATATAGAATTAATAAATAATTTTAAATAAAGTAAGAAAATAACATGAAAGCCATACTAAATAAGTTGGTTTCTAATTATCCTTAATTGAGCAAGCCAGCGGGCAACAGTGGCAAGGGAAAACTCCCTCAGACTAGAAGGAAGAAACCTTGAGAGGAACCAAGGGTCAAGAGAGGAACCCTTCCTCCTATGGTCGACACCGGATAGCATAGACACAGGCATAAAAAGCTGTAAAACAGAGACATATAGCTAGCAGTAAATGTAATGGGAATGTAAATGGGTACTGAGTTATGTGGGAATGGAAGCGTGAGTAGGGTACAAGCTTGTTAGTGTTAGTATGGAAGGCCATGCAGGTTAAATAATCTAAGCTTGTAGTGGAGCCTCAGATGTGGGATGAGTGGGCATCTGGATAGATTTGTCAGGATAAAGCATCATGAGAGGGCATGGACCACATTCAGCCAGGTAGCAGGGGCAGTTCAGGACATGGGGGGGAGAAAGTGAGAACATTTAGTGACCCCAGATAATCTGGTGTAGCACAGAAAAGGAGTCCGTAGAGGAGGTGTTAACAAAAAGCCTGTGTAAAGAGAAAAGTTTGTCCCGAACAGTAGTAGGAAGGCTATTCCAGAGTTGGGGGGCTTTATAAGAGAGAGCTTCTCCCCCTGCAGTGTTCTTTCAAATTCGAGGGATTGTCAATAGGCCCGCATCTTGTGAGCACAGTGTACATGATGGGTTGTATGGTTTTAGAAGGTCTTTTAGATATTGTGGGGCTAAGCCATTAAGCGACTTGTAAATTAGGAGCAGTATTTTATAGTCCATTCGGAATTTAATAGGAAGCCAATGGAGGGATGAGAGAACAGGACTAATGTGATCAAATTTCAGAGTTCTGGTCAGAACTATCAGCCAGAAGGGCATTGAAATAATCCAGTCTTGAAGTTCTAAATGCGTGCACCAGTATCTTGGGAGACACAATAGTGGGCCACAGTATCAAAAGCAGCACTCAGGTCAAGTAGCAGCAGAACTGAAGGCTTGTGGTCCTTGACATTAAGGTCAGATAGCACACTCAGGCTGTTAATTCAGGAGGTGGAGCTTCTGCTGTACATGATCATCATCAGAGTTGGCTGCTTCCAGGATTCTGAACCATGAGTCACAACATATTAATACTAATATATCTACATTTCCAGTTTACTGTACATCTGGCTCTCTTATCCAGAGCTTCAACAGAAACATTCTTAGAATCTTAGAGTCTTAGAATGAGGAGTGGTGCCTGAACAACCAGAGAATTGAACCCTAGTCTCCCACAGGGCAGTGATGTTGTTTAATAATGATAATTTTGTTTCCCATCTAAAGTGAAACTCAGTATTGTTTATTAACTGGTTGTGTTTTATTGAATAATCTGTAAATGCAGGAACTACTGGGGCTCTTCTGTAAGTTCAGCAGTTAGCTTATTATTACACATTCATACATTTTCATTCTTAAAATGTGACAAAAAGTGAATACAGTGTAGTTAATTCTACTTCTTCTACTACTACCACTACTTCTACTACTAATAATAATGGTAGTAGTAGTAGTAATAATAAAAAAACAAAATAATAATAATAATAATAATAATTATTATTATTATTACAGTATTATTACAGCTGTGATTTGATAAGGGACTGTTAGAGCTCAGTGTAACCCAAAATGGCCAAGATGCTTCTTATCAAAGAAGGAATCCCACATGGGTGTGTATGTGTATGTAGGGGGATTCCTGTCATTACGCGCTGCAGTGAAGTCTCTGAGAGCCTTTTTGGGTGCCCTGCAGTTACACACATAACATTCCAGCCTGTTCCCACCACTCCCCACACCCCCGACTCTTCATTGGAACTTCCTATAAAAGGAGAACCGCCTGTTGTGTAGAAATAAATTATGTTTGGGATGTCTGATGTTTCCATGTTCAAGGTTTGGAGGTTTAGAACTGCTGCTCTGGAAAACTGTGAGCAGACACACCGTCTGTTTAGCATTGTTTTAGGATTGGATGTTTTATGGGACCAGCTTGCAGGATCACAGTTAACTTAATTTAACTTAACCTAACCTAAGATAATCTAGCACACAGCTGAGTATCTGAAATGCTTAATTAAGCACAACACCAGCTTCATCATTCATATTATTTAAAAAGAATAATTTGGGTATATGTTTAAATGGAATGGGTGGGGCTATACTGCTGTAGGTTAAATGGGTGGGGCCAATTAGTTGTGACATCACAAGAATGGTAAATATTGAACAGGGAGTTTTGAAGTGCAGGGGATTGGGATGTGAACGTTGAAGAATGTTGATGGTAAATTGAGTTTTGGTATGGAGGGTAGATTGGGCCCTCACTGTGTTTCCAAACTAATAGTTTGAGAGAGAGCGAGAGAGAGCGAGAGAGAGAGAGAGAGAGAGAGAGAGAGAGAGAGAGAGAGAGGCGAGAGAGAGAGAGAGAGAGAGAGAGAGAGAGAGAGAGAGAGAGAAAGCGAGAGAGAGAGAGAGAGAGAGAGAGAGAGAGAGAGAGAGAGAGAGAGAGAGAGAGGTATTATGTTGATGTGTAAGCAGCTATAAGGTCAGTGGGTCCGCTGAATCCCATCTGTAACATTCTGTGCTTGAAGCGAAAGACTGAGTGACTCAAATATGGTTCAGCTCAGCAGCACCCCGATGGCTTTTGTTACAACCAACAGCCCCGGGTTCCCCGTTTACTAACCCAACACACACACACACACACACACACACACACACACACACACACACACACACACACACATACACACACACACACACACACACACACACTGCACTGCACTAAGCCAGAACCACCACCAATTAAGGGAAGTTAACAACACCACCTTGTTACACCATGTCGGTCCTCAGAGAACCGGACCAGCAGTCCAAGGAAATGTCACATTGCCTAAAGCTAATTAACACAGTTTTTATTAGTGCTCATGGCCTCACTGATGAACACAAACCCCATTACTACTCCACAGCCACTATGGTGGTTAGGGCTGTGTCCCAAATTCAGGCCTGCCCCCAGTGCCTCATTGTCTTGAGTAAGTCAACAAATTTCAAATGCAGTGTAGTAACAAGGTCCCTGTAGCAGAATCACAAAGACTGCTATACATTAATCAGAGAACCACATTCTCCAATTAGCAAGTTGGAGGCAATCCTGCTGAAATATTTAAAGTGGGACAACAAATTCAATTAATAAGGAATTAGCAAAGAGATCAAAATGAGCTGTGTTGGGGCAACTAAGGTTTTGCCGTTAACTGTAGAAGGTTGGTACTGGGGATCCTGTACCACCACTACACCTCCCTAATGTCCCTCTGAATTGCCTATAAAGTGGTGTAGAAATAAATAGTGTTTGGGATGTCTGATGTTTCCATGTCCGAGGTTTGGATGTTTAGAACTGCTGCTCGGGAAAACCGTGGGCAGATGTTCTGTCTGTCTAGCATTGTTATTAATTGAGGGGGAGTTGGAGACATTTGAGTCTTGAATGAACCATTGCTTTAATGATAAACTTTCCATTAATATGCCTTGTTACAGCCAGCAATGAGCTTCTGTGAGTTGCCCTCCTTATGGAAGCTGATCCACAATGATTGATGGTCATCTTCTGGACATCATCCCTGTAATTGTGGTTACATGTGCTAAACTAGACACAGTATTTATATACTGTTGAAATAGTAATCTACTCCAAACTTAAATAAAATATCAGAATAATATTGTAATAATTGCATAATTATAGAATTCCACAGTAACAACTCTAAGAAGACCACCATCATTATTATACTAATTAAAGCACTTCTAATGGTAGTGTACAACATTTTACACAGTATTTATTGTGTTAATGGGATATGGGACACAGCGTTTGCATGTTCTGCAGAATCATGTCAACATATTTCAGACATCCCAAAACAATGCAGTGGACAAGACTTTTATTGTTTTTCACTTTTATCAAACATGGGTACACTTTGAGTACTCAGGAGGTGAAATGAGTTTTGTATATTCTTTTTAGAAGGCCTTTGGTTTCCATGCCTCTTCCATGATGCTCCTCCTCTCACTCACTCTGCATGCAGGAGATTATATCTTACTTATGGACATCAGGGAACTGCTATATATATCATATAATATGCCGGAGACTCCCAGAACATCTGAGAGACTTGAGATGTCTGAGATTTGCAGGGTTTCTGAAATTGCATTTGTTTGCTGAATTTGCTCTGAGTTAGTTAAATAGCATGTGTTGTCATTTCAATGAAAATCTTTCTGATTTTGTATTAACAATCATCAATTTGCAGAGTAACACAGGTGTTGACATTTTGATGCATGGAATTAACCAACTCAATTTCCGCAGACAGCTGCCTTAAGCCGGAGTTACTAACTTGGATAATTGTTTACTGGCTAAAAGTCTCTAATGTCCAGCTATATGGCTCCTCATAAGCATCTGTTACTGCTGGAGCCACAAGCTAAAGGAATAGCTAATTTCATGGACTATGTATAGAGCCTTCTATAAACAGAACATCAGGGTCTCTCTCCCCTCCATCTGCAAAGCCACCCAGACTCTTGTCATGGCTGATATTTGCAAAGGTAACAGCCTTGAGGCATCACTGCCAGACACTGCATGCCATAATTCATCCTCTTTATTTATTGCATTTCTTTGTATTTATTTATTCTAGTTCTATATTTGCACATCTATGTTTGTACACTGCATTTTCTGTAGGCTAGTTTGCTCCATTTTGCACCATTTTGGAATCATCTGCAACCCTGTGTACCTGTACAAGTCTCTTGACTTGACTCTTAATTTGGGAAACTGGATTTCTGATGTTCATTAGCCATGCTGATCTTTACCTGTAGTGAATATAGTATAGTTTACTTTTAGATTGAGTTTCCCTTTCGGAATTCAATTAGAAACAAATTATTTACTTTTTTGTGATATTATTACTATTATTATTTGTGATTAATTAGTATGGGTTCAATTGCAGGGGTCAGTGTCTTTTTACTTCACTTAAATTAAAGAATAGAATGTTTCCAAAAACACTCCTAAACAGCTCCCACTTTAATCAGAACAAAAAACAGCTAAAAATCCCTTCAGCTCCAGTGTGCCCCAGTGGTCACAGTAATCATAGCCACTCTGATACAATAATACTGTTTGGCAACAAAGTTTAATGTAAAAAAAATATAAAACAGGATTAAAAACAATTGATCTGTGAACATTAAAATAATACACTAATCAACATCTCATTATTTGCACATACCAAGCTTAAGTCACTTTAAAATATAAACACACTTGTACATCGAAGACATCCCAGACGTTCCAGCTCCCTATAGGAGAGTCTGACTAATGAGACATTACTGTTTATAAACCTCCTTTCAGCCTCAGTAGTTCGAGACAAAAGGTGCCTGATGGGTTCCTGAGGAAAACCCACTTCTGTGTTGCTGAGGAAGTGTGGAGAGCAGGCTGTGGTGAGCAGAGGACTGAAAACACACAGAAACATTGAAGCTGAATGAAGCAACCTGAAGGAGCTGAAGAGAAGCTGAATGTTACATAAACAGATTTGCACTCAGGCCGTGAGGGCTGAACATCATGTGCCTTGTCTAGAAACCTGAATCGCTCTGCAGCACTCCAACAGACTTGTTCTCCTCAGAGAATACCTCTTTTCAATGGAATTTAATAATAAGTAAACCAGGAGTATTCTGGGAGTGAGGTCATAGTCCAGTGATGTGTAACACTACACTGGTTGCCAAAAGAAAGAACTGTGTCTCAACAACATTCAACCTGTTTGTCAAGAACTGCCGTCCAGAGGCATCGCAGGCTGACCCGACTCTAAAACACATTCAAATTTTTCAGCAAAAAACACCTTTTAATCCTCAAAGTGCAAGTGAATCCAGCAAGCAAAGCCCAAGTCACTGCACCAGAAAATGATTCACAAAAGTTCTCCAGGTGGCACTATGAGCAGATCTGTGGCTGGTAAGTCCATTATAAATTGGTACACTGGGGAGATTCCCAAATATTGTGCAACACTAAATACTCAGTAAACTTGCCTTCAACAATTTCCTAAAACCTAAAGCAATCGACAACCTACAAGTTAACAACCCACCTGACTTGTCTGTTATTCTAATGTCTATGTGTTGCTTTGTTCTGAGTGTAAAAAAGTGAATAAAATCTGTACAGTTCACAATCTTAAACCTGAATGAATTTAAATAGTAATTCCAGAGTTTTTTTAGCTTTGCCTCCTTTCTCCATGTTCTCACAAAAGGGTCATTTTATGGAAATATGCTCCCCAATCAGCATAATAATTAGTCAGCCATTGCTGATCATCTCACATCTCTACAGCAGCATTAGTGAGGCAGCTACAGTCCTTTCAAGAATCAGCAGCATACTGAACTTTTATTCAGTCATTTATTTATTGAGAAAGTATCTAATATTACATATGGGTAACAAAAGTATGGGAACCTTTAAGGCCACAGCACATCGAACAAACACAAACACAAACAAGCAAGAAAAGAGCTTAGAACAATTATAGGAGCCCAGCATAATTCATAAAGAACTCTGAAGAGCTGTGGATGCTCATTAGTCAGGAAAAGTTTATAAAACCAGTTTGGACCAATCCACAAATGTGTCAGATTTTGTAAAATGGAGGAAATCTGAAGACCATTATTGGCTCCCCTCCCCAAGAGTGCTCTCGCCAATCAACAAAAAATCATGCCAAGGGCAATAGTCTGCAAGGTCACACCAGCCCAAGGTAAGTCTAAGCAACTAAAGACCTTTTTACATATAGTGAATGCTCATGAGTGCACCATCAGGAGAACACTGAACAATAATGGTGTGCATGACAGGGTTCCAGGAAGAAAGATTCTGCCAATAAGATGATTATGCCCGTCTGATAATAATCACAGGGACAAGTCAGAAGTCTATTGAAACAATATTTTGCAGACAAAATAAAGATGTGTTATGTTCAGAGAAAAAAAACATACTGCATTCCAGAAAATCCTACACCATTTAGAAATACAGTAGTGATAATACAGGATGGTCTGTTTATTGCATCTGTTGTGTCAGCATTCCCTCATTGATGGAACAATGATTTCTGAATGTTACCAGCAAAGTCTATAGGAAAATATCTGTCTGTGAATCTCAAGTGAATGCACAATCCTAAGCACACAAATAATTCTACCAAGAAACGGTCAAAGAAGAATAAAGTTATAGTTTTGGAATATCCTGACCTTAATCCAATAGAAATGTTGGAAGATCCTAAACAAACAATAATGTTGGAAACACACAAACAATAGAAGCTGTTATGTATGGAGAAATGAGGGCAGGACAAATTAAGAGTTACATTAAATGTTTAGTTGCAATTAGTGCTGCTAATAAGGGGGGTCACAGCAGAGATACTGAAATCCTTTGTCTGGTCAGAGTGCTATGGCCTTAAAAGTTCACAAACATATCTGTAAGTAAGCAAAAAGTATTGATAATTTTTCTCAATAAACAAAAAACACTTTTGTCTCATTTGTTTCCTAAGTCATCCCCACTGTATATATTGTAATGGAATGATTTCATGATGTGACTATGATATCCCAATGAAAAAGTATAACTTGATATCCTAATGAAAAGAGAAAATTCCTACTCAACTCACCTGCGGTCAGTACAGATGTTGTGTATTGGTACTTATTGTACTCAGATATTACCGGATCAGTTCATTAATCAGCAGGTCTCAGGGTCAGTCGGCCTCACTCTGGTCGTCCAGTGCCTGAAAGACTTCAGCCCGAATCCGGGCCCTCAGCTGCCCCAAAACACCCCGCGCCTCCAGCGCCTCTTTCAGGGCTATGGCAGAAAATGAAGGTGACTAAATATCTCAACTAAACACAATTAAGCTAATAAGAGTTGCTTCAAGAAGTCAACACAGGGGCTCTACAATCAATTCCTTAAAAAGAGCACACCACAGGAAACTGTATATCATGTACATATGATCAGATCAGAGTGGCAGATGGTGAGCAAAGAGACTATTTATAAAAAATGCGTTATCTAGTCAGACGAATCTGGCTTCTGTCTTATATGAATGACGTCTACAATCATGTTCATTGTAGACTTACCTAGTCTTTAAGTGTGAGGACTGTGCAACGTGCAGTGGCGTTCAAGCTAAAGGAGGCTCTCAGGATGCTTATGCTCTCAAATTGCAGAGAGGTGACAGCACATTTGAATCACAATGCCTACAATGAGCTACTAAACAACCAGGTTTTGCCTTTTGCTGACGAACATACCATTCCTACTTGTGTGACAGACAGGCATGTGATGAAATATCCAGGCCTGCAAACTTCCTAGCAGATCTGAAAAACCCTGAAAATTCATTACAAGGTGTTCACAAAATGTGGCTGAACTGCACAATTCATCGATGCATGAGTACCTGAACAGTGACAGCCCCTAAACCAAGAAACTAAATCCAGTCCATGCCAAATCAGCTGTTATTAGTGCAGGAGGAGGTATTACACAATTATGCAAGTTTCAGTCACAGGTGACTACTTTTTCAGTCTGTTGAGCTTTTTCAAGGTGTACCCAAATCCATATTAGTGTGTATAAGCATATGCATTGAAAAAGCCATAATGTGTTTGGCTCTGAATAATAAATATGTATGATGAGCTTACTTTGTGTTTTTTGTAAACACAGGAAACAGCGAACACTGAGCTGAGAATCGAACGTTATTCCTGTTAACCTGATTTTAACTGACCAGAATTCAAGTAACATTCTAAGACAATGAAAGGTGGCATATTTAAGGTAAATGCTGCAGCAGTTTAACATTTAAGATGGAATTCAACTCAACTCCAGCTCAGTGTTTTGTTTACTCACAGCTAAGAGAGCGTATATCTTCTACCCTGGCTAGCTCCAGAAATGAGACGCATCTTCTCATATATTAACCAAATGATTCATGATTAATACGCGTAATAATCAGGAGATTAATTTACCTAAATAAACAAAACCACCGCACTTTGCACCCGACACTGTTGCTACGGAAGCAGCTCTTGTCGTGTGCAGCGTGCGGAACTGTAACCGTACGATTACTATTGCAAAATAAAAAGTTCACATTTAAAAATGTGGCGTAACTGTCAGTACGGTATTACATCACAATGCAAAATGATCGTAATAATTTATCAGGTGTTATGTAATTAATTCTACACACATTTAATGATGTTTTGTTGAATACTTTAGATGTAAAACCACCAGGTTTTAATTTCTAACAATAAAAAAAAAACATTCCAAAAATGTAATCTATATATTTGTGAAATTGTATATATTTAAAGATTCACATTCCAATATGATTGTATTAGTTCATTAGTTTATTTAATTGTGTAAATACGTTAAGATTAGAAAAATATTGAGAAGCACAACTCAAAATCATAAAGCTGATTTTTTTCATATTTTGTTATTCACATACATGTATATATAGAAGTGAACAAAATACGTTCATATTGCTATAAACTATTTTCAAAATAAATCTTACACTATTCTGTTTTTAAATAACTACCACGTGAAGTGACCGTAGATGAGCAGTAAGGCGCACGTGGTCAGGGGTTCGTCAGTCAAACTGCGCAGATGTCTATGGTGCTGTTTGAGGGAGTGGCGCCCCTTGTGACAGAGCTCAGGTACTGCGGCTGTGAGCGGACAGGGCTGAGAGGAGAGAACAGGCCGCGATGGCTGAAATCGCTCTGGAAAAGATTAATGGCCGAATATAAACGTAAGGAAACGCGTTACTGATCACTGATATGAGTTAACCAGCACGGAAGTTAAAGCTGATTTAAAAAGTGAATCTATAGCTTCATCCTGCAGCTAACAGCCGTTAACCGTTAAGCCTTTAGCCAGCAGTGCTAATATGTCAGTCTATTATTATTATTATTATTATTATTATTATTATTATTATTATTATTATTATGAGCTCCTATTATTGATAAACCTGTACTTACCCAATATGCTTCAGGGTCTGTAAATGTGTTATGAACCTTAACAAAGCTCAAATAAGCGTGTACGTTAAAATATTTCATGTTTATTATTATTATTAATATTATAGTAATTCTTATTATTAATGCCTTGCAGTGAGAGTTTGTAGTAGTAAAGTGAGCTGTAGATTAAAGCTTTACATCTTTAAATTTATTTTTATTGTTATTATTTACTGTAAAATTATTATATTATATATTATAATTACTTTTTGTTTATAGATAGATAGAACTCTTTATTGGGATCCTCGGGAGGGTTCTCTCAGGGAAATTAAGGTTCCAGCCACAGCATAAGTACAGTACAGAAAGGTAGAACGAGATAATTTAGTAAAGAAACACTATATAAAGAATATATAATATAGAGACTATATTACAATGTACAATATATATAAATAGTGCATGAGAAAAAGAGTCCAGTAGAACGGGGTATTGTAATAATACGGCTTATTGTTATTGCACTTGGAATACTGTGTATTAAAATGTTATTATTGCACTTGGAAATGTATATTGCACAAGTCCAGGTGTGTTGTGGTCAGGATTGAGGGAGTTACTGGGTCGTTCCTACTCATTCCCATCCTCCATCCTCCTGTTAGCACCCTCTCAGAGAGAGTTGTTCAGTCTGGATGGCGTATGGGACAAAAGAGTTTTTAAGTCTGTTATCCTACCTGGAAGGAGTAGCCTCACTGAATAGGGTCCTCTATAAATTGATGACCGCGTGAAGAGGATGACTGGCATTGTCCATAAGGTCTATAGTTTATGTTAAACACAGATAGGATGCTAGGTTAATATTTAATATCAATAAATAATGTGTGTGTGTGTGTGTGTGTTCTCATCAGAGCTGACTCTCAATCCTCCAGAAGGAATTGTCGCAGGTAAACACACCTACAGCTTCTCTCTCACCTGAAAACCACCTGAACCAACAGCCTGACCCAGTAGCAGTAGGGTATGGTGTGGTTTTGCAGGTCCGGGAATGAGGAGAACTTTGAATGGGGAGGCACTGATCATGTGGAGTTTACTCTTCACCAAGTTCTTAAACTCTGACCTCAGCTGAACAGAGGACAGACGCGGACCTCCTCATCATCATTATAGTCAGATAGAGTTTTCGCAAACTGAACCTATGTTCGTATTGGGAGAGCAAGTGAGCCTTACTCATAACCAGCAGCTCGGTTCATCTCATTCTTGAGTGATGCTGGTTAATGTGTCTACGTAGAAAGAGTTCATCTCTAATTTGATTTCTACAGTTGTCTTATTTTTCAGGTGGTCATGTGAACAGCATACTTAATCTTAGTCTCTGCATGTGTGCCAGGGTAACTGGAAAAGGTGTACAGCTGAACTCTCTTAGAAGGGCAGCTTTGCATACTATTAGAAAACATAAAAATTAACAACTATATTTACAGTAAAGTGTCCATGTTTACAGAAAGTTGCTGCTGTAAGTTTGAGTCATGAAAAACCAAGTTTTCCCATTATATGAATGTAAATGATTCATCAGATTAGTGACAAACTGATTTTTCGTTGAAATAAGTATGTAAACACAGTCACTGTTGGTGTGATTAATCAGATGCCTTCTCAGGATTAATAGTCTGACATTTAATGTAAATGATTATCATTTTTCTTTCTTTCTTTCTTTCTTTCTTTTCTTTCTTTCTTCTTTCTTTTCTTTCTTTCTTTCTTTCTTCTCTCTCTCCTCAGGGGTCCTGGAGGATGTACAAGGTTGAAGGAGGAGTTTCCAGCTGTTCTCAGCTTCCCTCAGATTGCCACTCCCTCTTAGCCCCCAAGATGAATTCTACCTGTGACATGTTCCACCCCAATGCGAGTGAGAGACTCTAATGGGCCTGCTAACCAATGTTTTCTTTCAAAGTCTCAAATTGCCCATAATTTGTTTTTATTACATTGCATCATTTTAATTTTGTAATTACACACATCCCAAACATAAAGTTTTGCTTTGGAGGTTTGTGTACCTTTTAGGATTTTCTAGATTTCTGCAAAAAAAAAAGTCCTACCAAAGACCAAACAAACAAGACAAAATATTACACTTGGTCATTTATTGAAGAAAATTGATTGACATAACTTTGATCTGTTGATCCACTGAAGAATGATTAGACAATGCTAACCAAACCTGATATTGATCAGAAATAATGTCTGCTAATGAGTGCTGTTTGGTTTAATTCCTGTGTGTGTGTGTGTGTATTTTATCCAGATGGTCAGGGATTCTCATCCTACACGCCCAGGGGATGACCCTATGGGTTACGAGAGCAGTGCTGGAGAGGTGAGTCCGGGGTACAGAGTGTGGAAAATCCTGCTGTCTGGTGGTTAGTATGTTTTGCAGAAAATACACACAGCTACACACTCTCACATGCACAAATAAACATGCTGTGTTTAGGCTGATTAAATCTGGTATTAAATCAGTTGATTTGTTTCACTTGACCTTAGGTCTTTTTTCTTATAATTATTCTGCTATAAATAACAAGACAGAAATACTCAACTGTAATACCATTTTTTAATATGTTTAAACACAATGTAGTTAATTAAAACATTTGCCTGCGATAGCTTGACTGTGATGGAGCAGTGACCGAGGGATTATGGACAATGATCTGGATTGAAGGATTGTGGGTAATGGCGCTGTAACTTGAGTATTGTGTGTAACTGGGCTGTTCCTCTATTTTCCTCTCAGAACTGAATGATGAGAGTGGGGCGAACGTAGACGCCTCCAAGATGTGGCGAGAAGACTGAGAGTAGTTCAACCAACAAACAGGATCATTCAAGAAATCACTGGCTCTGATCTCTTACACACACACACACACACACACACACACACACACACACACACACACACACACTTTTTTCTCCATACCTACCTCCATCACACTGAGCACTTTATCTCTGTCCTCTCCCCACCGATGGACTGATGGACGCTAAAGATAAATTCGAGCCTGATGTTCTCCCTGCGCGGCGCCAGCCCTTTCTGACTGAAGGGGATGGAAATGTTGTTTTTGTTTCCATGACAAAGGATGTTGTCCAGTCTGCTGTCTGGAATGCAGTAAAAGTGTGTCAGTGCTTCTATGTTAAAAATAATTAAAATATACTCTTGTGGCAGAAAGAAGGAAACATTTATTTGAGAGGATTAGAATTTTTTGTTCTTTCTGTAATGGAGAAGGAATACCCCAAAAAGTTCATTAGATCTATAAACCTCCTGAGTCTCTGGACACAAAATGTACTTTCTTGTACTAAATAAAACAATGTTTAAGAACAATTCTGCTGATGTATATTACTGTACCAGCATCAGGCCTGAGCTTTTCACATTATATCAATATGATTCTATATTGATATATAAGGAATTGTACAAAAAACATTTTGTAATGCTTTGCAGCAAGAGATGGTAAACAATTGGTGAGCCAATGTTAGATAAATGCTCAAGTGTGTCCTGTTCTGATCCCAAGGATCAATGACCCTGCATGATTGAGTTCATCATAACGAAATTTTAAGTCTGGGTAATAATGGTTTGATGGAGCTCCTGGATTTTGGAGGCATCTGAGCTGTCCAGATCCCAGGACCTGTCTTAGGTTGCATCGGGGATCCCTTTCCTTAAGATTATTCTACATTTCTTCTTTTCTTTTGCATTGCTATGGTGAAACATCTCGAGGAAACAAGAAGAAACAAACAGCTTTCCAGAGTCTCCCAAACAAGGACTTTATTTTAAAAGTGAGCCTTACCCAGGCTGAGTTTAAAATATGTTTGACGTTTTAAGGGGCATTTTCCTCCGTCTTTAATGCATTTAGAAGTGAATGTCCGTTATAAACGTACTCTGTTTGAGTGGATAAACTGTATTTCCCCTGTGAAGAAGGAAGCCGCTGCGTCATGTTTCGAACTACAACCCCAGAATGCACTGCGGCGGCGCTTCCTCCAGGAAAACAATATGGCGGCGCTCTGAACGGCTGAGATTGAATTCGGTTTACAAGTGAAAAGCGGAGCAGGCAGTGAACAGGGTCTCTCAGACCCTGGTAAAAATAACAGAGCACACACTCACTTATCATTGATCTAAAACAGTAAACATTTGAGCTGGATGCTGTTAAAGCAAGATAGAGAAACATGGAGAGTCTTTAGTCAGGTAGCTGTTAGCTAAATAACGACATTAATCGGGTCAACATTAAAAACAATAAAAACATATTAATAACAAAACTGACACCAACAACCCCCACTAATGATATTAATCCCAAATGATGTCAGTGGTGATCAATAACAGCACCAGTAAATAAAAATCTAGTGTGGTACTAATAAAAGTATTGATAAAGGAATTAAAAGGATTTAACTGCGATTGGTGGTACATATTTGTTTACATTTGTATTGATTCTTGCTCTTCTCCTGTGTTCTCATCATCAAAAAAAGTAGTTGCACCCAGAAGGAATCAGGGGACCAGTTGCTGAAGTGCACCACTGTGTAATGGTGTTGGTGCCAGACTCTCCTGGAGTCACTCCAGGTTTGTCATCTCTTAGACCAGTCACACTTGTCTTAGTTGAGACGCCCAGAGTCTCCAAGGATGCTACATCACCTTGGTCTTCATTCCAGGCAATTTTGGACAGCCCAAAATATTTTAATGAGGTCCTGCAACCAGTGGTCCTACCTACACACACTGCTACTGTCTGAAGACCTTGCCTTGAAAATTTGCCCAGAATTATGTGTCATGGTCGTAGTATTGCCAGACTGTCCATGATTAAAAATATGTGGGATGTCTTTGGGACACATGATCAACATTCCAGCATTCAACAAGACTATCTGCAGGAACTGTGATTATTCGCTCTATAGGATGGATTATCTCAGACACCATTTGGAACCTCTACAAATTTATTACGAGATGTCTGGCAGGCTGTGTTGCACCCAAAATAATACTGAGATATAGTCATGAACTTAGTTATAGCCTAATTATAACTATCAACCTCTCACTACAGTTACTGTAAAAATGTCCATATGTTTAAATATGTAACAGCATGATATTTAATGTGTCAACTATTTAACATGAGCGTATGGTCAGTACATATTGCCTGTATCCATTTTTAATAATATATTGTTCCTGGTAAGGTTTATCTTCTTTTTTTTAGAATAGTATTGCAGTCCAACACTTCCCTCTGGGTACAACTGTTTTTGCGATGACTGCATATTTATATTGATATTAGTCTTGGTGCTTATACTTGTTTTAGTATTGACACTAGTTTTGGTAATGATATTACTGCTGTTCTTCTGTAGGATGTCCTGTGAGGTGGACATTGACCACAGGTGGAGTGTCACTGTCAGTGGCCAACAGCTGGACAGATAATCTAGAGGAGAAACGGAGCGAGGATGTTTGGGGGATCTGTTTGAGCAGGAGGAGGAGGGCTGAGACATTGGTGGTGTGAATGCAGGTGGTGGTAAAGAGCGTGAGCCACCGCCCCCAAGAGGTCCCGTTCGGCTGAGCGGGATCCGGAACCAGGGTGGTACCTGCTACCTAAATGCCCTTAAGTTCCAGACTCTAAGTTGTTCACACCAGAGTTCAGAGGTGAGTGAATTCACATCGTCAGGAATTCCATAAATTATAGGAGTCACTGATCAGGAATTTTAGAATTGTTTCAGGCTATGAACAGATTTTTGGCTACAGTCTCTACAAATAAAGTGAATTAAGTTACTGTTGATAACACACATTACCTCTGCTAACACCCTTTGTTTTCTAATACACCTACCTGTATGTTCACAGAGCAGCTCTTCAGCCTGGAGCCACAGGAGCTGGGGGTCAAGATGGAAGGAAGAAGATGCAGAGGGTGTGGTGAAATTATATGGAATTCCATGGTATTGTGTGTAGAGCTTCAGAATTCGAGGTGTGTGTTTGTGAGCAGGTGCGAATTATTCCTTTGGAGCTACAGAGACTGTTTGCTCGGCTACCAAGTTATTGACTCCAACAAACGCTTCAACAACAGCCCTGACTGACAGCTTCGGCTGGACCAACCATGAGGTACACACACACATGGGTTCTACTCTTGGTTATGCGTCCAGTGGGTTTGATAACTTTCTATTAATCACTATTAGTTAAGAGCAACAATAATAACACAAATAAACAAATAAATACAGGGATTTTCAGTTAATAATGTGTGCGCTCAGCATTTTCACATCTGTAGTTTGTTTGCTTTGGTTTGATTCAGTTAATGATTTTGTGAACTGATATAATAATATTGATATAATAATATTAATAGTGATATTGTGAGTTGTCTGGGTTTGTAGAAATAAAATAAATACATGATGAATGCGCACTGTACAGGCTTATGTTCAGTTTAACATGGTTAATACAGTTGATAGCTGTAGTGATTCTCTTACGATTTATGCCCAGCTTTGAATCATCTGGCAGAGTTGTTTAGGTGAAATCAGCCCAGAGATCATCTGGGATCGGACTGCATTAATCTGATCTGATTTGTGTATTTCTGTCCACTCGATTGTTGTTTGTTTGTGTGCAAGTAGTAGAAGTTTGGTAGAACTGTAGATTCAGGACCAGATATGTAAGGGCAATTGCTGTGCTCTCAAGTAAACTCTGCAGAAAAGTAGAGCTTTATAATGATCTTAGTGAGGGTCGATTTCTTAGATGGTTTTTGGTATTTTTTTGTGTATCTCTCTCTCCGTATCTCTCTGTAGGGAATGAGTCAGCAAGACGTTCAGGAACTGAACAGGATTTTGTTTAGTGCTCTTGAATTGGTTGAACTGGCTTCCAGCAGCGTGCCTGATCCAGCAATCCTTTACCACGGAACACTGGTCAACCAGATAACCTGCAAGGAGTGTAGCAATGTCAGCGAGAGACAGGTGTGTGTTAAATTAGCATTTGGTGTATCTGGATCACCCTCTAAGCTTCCTGCAATGTATTACAGTCTGTCAGAATGGGTTTGTAGATCATAGAACATTATAGACCATGAAGAGAGCAGCCTGTGCTTCCTTAGTAGAGTTACAGTTCACGAATGAGCGTGTGGATTATGGCGAACATTCTAAAGTATCGTATAAATTAGCAGTCCTGTTTCTTTGATTTTGATTTCTTTCTCGGTTCCTCACTTAGGAAGATTTCCTCTTGATCTGACAGTGTGTGTGCAAGGCGTGAGGCCTGGAGGAGGGCCAGGAGTATGTTTGTGGAGGAGGTAAAGTGGTCGGAGGAATAACCTGCAGTTGTTGGGGAACGCCTGCCTGTGCAGCCAAGGTCAGTGAGATTTTGATATTCAGATACAAAAGTGTATGTAAACATGTATTTAAAATACAATTTTTAAAGAGAATTTTTAAAAACCATGTATAAAGTGATAAAGTTCCCCCCAAATATCTGCCAGTATGTGTTTTCTTTTTATAAACAGCTTATATACATAGCTAGTAAGTAATGGAATGATGTGTGTTTGTTTGTTTGTTTGTTTGTTTGTGTGTACAGGCTACTAAGCCAAGGAAGCTGCCTTTTCTCACTGTTTCTTTTGTCTGACATTCAGTTTTGATTTTGAGAAATGGATGTAAAGAGTATTACAGATACATCTTCCCACTGAGCATCGACCTGCAGCCATACAGCGAACAGGTACACACACACACACACACACAAAACATCAACCTGAATCCCTGTACCAAACAGGTACTCACACTATCACCTGCAGCCCCACAATGAATAGTATATATATATATATATATATATATATATATATATATATATATATATATATATATATATATATATATATATATATATACACATACTGTATATATATATATATATATATATATATATATATATATATATATACATATATATATATATATATATATATAGGTCTAAAATTTAGTCCAATGTTAGATAAAATGATCAAATAATTTATGGATAAAGGCAACCATGGGAAATGAAGGTTAATTAGTTTAGGCTAACAGGGGAGAAACTAGGATCTATCTATATCTAGTGATAGATAGATTATTATTTTTATTTTTTTTGTTTGATAAAATTATATGGGGAGGCCTGGGGACATCAAAGCTTTAAAGGGCATCAGGGATAAGGGAGAACAAGTCATAAAAGGAATCACTGGTCTAAGGAGATCAAGGCATAAAAGAGATCTGGATGAGGTAGATCAGAGAAAAAGTGGTCAGTTTATATATATATATATATATCCAGGAATAAAAGGAATCAGGTATAAAGGGGATTAGGTGGATGGATCAAATCTATAAAGGGGCCAGGAATAAAAGGCATGAGAGATAATGGAGATGAAGGGATAAATAAGGCAAAATGATAATGGAGATAAGGGTATAAGGGTGGTCAGAGAATAAAGGAAATTGGAGGATAAATGGGATCAGGGCATAAATGAGATCAGTGGATAAAAGGGAACAGGGGATTACAAAATCATGTAGTGTGTGATTAGGGATCAGCCCAAGCTTGTGCACCTGACACTGTTTACTGTGTGTTTGTGTGTGTGTGTGTGTATGTGTGTGCAGTCTGACCTGCCGGATTCAGAGTTTTCCTACGAGCTTTTCTCTGTTATCATTCATAAAGGCGGTTGCTATGGAGGACACTACCATGTGTACATCAAAGATATCGACCAACTGGGCCACTGGGAGGCACCGGTCAGTCTACACTCTCTATCTTTCTCTCTCATTCACTCTTCTGACCTGTGTGCTAGTAGAATACCACCTCTGTATTAAGTACTCTGGGTTTGGATTACTGCCACTGCAATATGTAACTCGGGTGAAGCAAGTAAATAAAGTATACACAGAATTGGGGCTGGTTTTGTCTCAAGGACTGACCAATCACTTGTCAGGTTCACATCAACCTTTCATCATATTGTGTATGTACTGTAGGAATGAAGCTATGAAAATAGCAATGGCTGATGTATACACTTTACTCTCAACTTCCTGTGCAGTGATAAACTGGTGTTAATTACTCTCTCTGCAGAATTATTTCACTCCCTATGGATTGAATTCACAACCAAAATGTCAAAAATACTATTGGGGCAATTTGAATCTACCTTTAGACTGCCTGTTTTGTGTGTGTGTGTGTGTGTGTGTGTGTGTGTGTGTGTGTGTGTTTGTGTTTGTGTTTGTGTTTGAGGAGGAGGATGTTAAAGAGAAGCAAAAGGTCCAGAGGAAGCCTCAGATTGTCAATGAATTTGATGTTACCATGGAGATGGAGGATCCAGTTGCTGTTTTAAGTGCAGTTATAGCTCAGGTACTCAAACCACACATATGTATGTGCAATTTATGAACTCTGATGAAGATGGTAAACAGACTGTGAGGTGTTTAAAAGATGTATACTGTTCCACAGATCCTCTAAACCTCATGTTCTCTACACTCTATGCTCTTACTTTCTCTTTCCTCTCTTTTTTCAGAACCATCTGTCTAGTGTACTGTTGGACCAGCTGGGTCAGAAGCTGATGGGTAGAATTGGCTCCTCGTGGAATAAGAAGTTTAGGAAACAATTTGGACCAATTAATAAGGTCTGAGTCCACTCAGCTATCCATGTGTGTCCATGTGTCTGTGTCCATGCGTGTGTGTGTGTGTGTGTGTGTGTTAGGTCACTTTAATCATGCATTTCCCATAATATGTCCCTTTCGGGTGATGCAGTTCCTGCGGAGTCGCCCGGATGTGTTCATGCTGGTCTCAAACGGGTCACGTGTGGCTCTGAACCATAAATACACTGACACTGTTACACACACTGACACCAATGGACCGGAGATGGCTGTGGAGCAGCAGGAACAGGACCTGCCAGGGACCGTGGTGGAGCTGGCGACAGAACAAGAGAGCAAATTAGGTGGAGCCTGGATAACGGTTTCTAGGGATGGAGCTCGACAGCGGGTTATCACTGGTTTGATCTGAATGACTCAACAGTGATGCCAATCAGAGAGCAGGACATCAGAAAGCAGTTTGAGGGCAAAGAGAGTGCCTACATGCTCTTCTACCGCAAACACACCCTGCAGAGAATTCACCAGTACCTACCTTCTAAATACTCTTCATTAATTTCCAATACTAGTACACACTCTGTTACTGTGGGGATTCAGCAGTGTGCTCTGTGTTTAACAGCGAAAGGAAACCCTGCTTATAAAGTGCCCCACCACCTGCTGGAGATGATCCAGGAGGAGAACACCAGGCTTCGACAGAAGAGGTATATATATATTATATATATATATATATATAATTTTTTTAATCTAATCTACACACACAGACAGTGCCACAATTTGATGACAGCAGGACCATGTGATGATTAAAGTTTTAGGCAGTATGATGCCAGCAGTAACAGTGTTGAATTGCAGCTTCATATGGCTCCTTTTTATCAAGTCCAAAACGGAGCTCTGCAGCCAGTCAGCACCAACACCCAGCCCACCAGTATGACCTTTGACTGCCGGAGACCAGTTGGAGACCTGCGATTGGCAGTCTACCAGGTGATGTCACCAGTGAGAGATGATTATGTAATCAAACTGGAGTAGTTTGTTAGTAATTGACTTCATCTTGGGGGGTGTGTGTTTAGATGCAGGATCAGTGGGAAGGGGACATGGCACTGACCATTGCCAAACACGTGCCTGCAGGATTACACCTGTATAACACACTCACAGGTAAAACAGATACGGACACACCTGACTGTAGGATCACACTTGTACACAACAATGTTTGGTTGTGTGTGTTTGTGTTACAGATGACCAGCAGACTTTGTCCAGTGCAGGAGTGTCTAATGGTTCTGACCTGTTTGTGTGGAACGGTAGAGAGGTAAGCCCAGCTCTATTCGACCCATCAAACTCCACTTCAGACTCATCAAACCACCATGTGACACCAACCAAACATGAAACCCTACACCAGACCTATTAAACACCATCTGACTCTTCGGACAATCGCCATACTTAGTGACCCCACCCAGCAATTCAAACACCGCGACTAATCAGACATCACCCAACACATCAAACACCACCCAACTATTCAGACACCACCAGGCATGATCAGGCACCATCTGACAGTCCAAACACCACCAGACTCTTCCAAATAACCCTGAACTGTGCACACCACCTGCCAAGCATAAAACCCCACCTGACATTTTAAACATGACCCAGCTCATGACACATTAAACATTGACTTATCAAATGCTCTCAGTATCAAACACTGTCTAAAGTCACTAAACTCATCACCAGTGCCAAATTAGCCCAAATTTAAATACTCAGTCCAGTGTTTTTATGTGTGTTTCAGGTGAATGGTGTGCAGGTGCAGGTTGGAGCAGAGTGGGAGCCAGTGTTGTTGACTGTTATGAGGCCACAGGACATTAGCCAGATGTTGCAGATGGAACAGGCCTCCAGCGTTCAGACATGGATTCCTCGGCACTTACACTTGACCACACACGAGAGGTGCTGGGCCCACAAGAAGTGCTGGTATACAGGAGGAGAAAGGGCGAGGCCAGATGGTGGTGGAGCCAGTGGTTGGAGAGTTTGTTCAACTGGAAGCAATGCGAAAAACACTTCGAGCTCACACTTGAGATGGGAGACACTGCTGTTACTCCCATCAGTGCATTCCAGCGACAGGTAAGACTTCACAGCCACAACTCAGACTCAATTAAACTATTTTGTTTATGTTAAAGGGGTTTAGTTTCTTGACAGTGTGTCTGCAAAAGAACGATTTGGTTACTGTAACAACACCTTCCTACCGTCGCTGGTTGAAAGTGCAGCTCGCAACAAACTGCTATAGAAGATAAAAGAACAGTGTCAGATGAGGAAGATTCCTGCTTCCAGGAGATAAGCAGTAAGAGAGAAACACCTACATACACAAGCTGAAGAGAACATACAAAGATTGGTCCAAATATATTATTATACTGTGTGTGTAAGTGGAAGTTGCTGAAGGAGGAAGCAGAGAGCACTGGAGGAGCTAGCCAGGAGCAGCTCACTGGTGAGCAACCCAAACAGCAAACCATAGATCCAAGGTTCGAGGTTTTATTACCCCCTGCCATAAGCAGCCGGAGAGCAAAATTGACCTCTTGGTAGGAGATGCATGCCTCTCCACACACATTACACCCACTTTAATGTTGGCTAAGTACACATCTGTTAGCCGTTGTGTCGGGACCCAGAGCTTTCATCAAAGTGAGTTGGCTGCCCAGCAATGATGCAATGGCAGCAGTTTAGCACTAAACCTTAATCACTGACCCATAATCTTCAAACTCGAAACACTTATGCACATAACCTCTAACCTCAATCATAGTTTTACCTATAATATATATATATATATATATATATATATATATATATATATATATATATATATATAAACCTTTTAATCCCAAAATGCAAACTATTATGCTTTATACATTAATCCCCCAACCCTAAAACCCTACTTATCCCTGACTCAATAAATAACGTAACCATTAACCTCTAACCAATAGCTATTAGTTCAATGAGTCTTCACCTCTCTCTCTCTCTCTCTCTCTCTCTCTCTCTCTCTCTCTCTCTCTCAGGTGTAGCTTGCTGTCTGAGACAGGTGGACCGAACAGGAAAACTTTTGCCTCCAGGTAAGCCTAAATTATAGCTCAGTATTGATGATTACTGTGACAGAAATGTTTCAATAATAATTGTATAATATTTTGATATTTCAGTATGCATTATTTTCATTATGGGCCTATGCCATCAGTTAACTGCACTCAAACTGAACAAAAAGAGCATAACTTAACAGGCTACATCAGTTCATGATGATGTACACCATAGGCCAGCCAGAGCTCATTGTTGCTGTGGATTCACTTCCCTAGGCCAGTTATATGTGGATTGCAAGTAGCCACTATTTCATGAAAGTAACCCAAGTTGCGCAAACATTTAACACTAAACATTAAAGTGTTATTTACTTTTTATTAAAGTGCAGTTATATGGTGCCCCCGCTAGCTAATGGTAAAAAGCGAATGTTACTTAAGGCCTTCTGTTTACAAACACTGCCTGATTTTTCAAACATACTTGACACTTTGGCGTGATAAAAATAGTTTATACTTATATACCATTATATATTGTGAGAGAGACAAACAGGTAAGCATATATAATCTGGTGCAGTGCAGAAAGACAGTATGTAAAGGAAGGGGCCTGTGTGAAAAGAAATTTATATACCAAATATACAAAAAATATCATCCAGCCCTACATCCAGGTAATGTGTGTGTGTGTTTTCTCTACAGTACGTGAAGACGTAAGTGTGCGTGATGCAGGTGTCAGGTTGATGACCTCATTATATCTGTGTCCTGGACCGTCTCCAAAGTCCTCTCAGGTAGAAGTGAGCAGGGTCAGTGTGGTGTAAATCACCTGAAGTCTATAATCTGTTTCTTATGTCTCACTTTCTTATCATCACTTTGTTCTGCAGCTGTTCCTGTACTGTAGAGTGAGCACAGCACCTTCCAATGTCCCCGAGCTGGAACTCATAGTGGAGGAAACTTTGTCTGTGAAGGAGGTCAGTTTGAAGCCCCTTCCATCATTTAAACTGGAGTTTGCTACAGGAAAGCCAGTACAGTTACACAGAGGAGTTTCTAGATCACAGCCAGCAGAGTGGAACGCTTTCACAGTGCTTTACTTCAGCGGTGTTTTGTTTACTGTTGGGTAGGGTTCCGTACCAGTCACATTTGAACCATGACGGTTCCAGTACCATGAATTTGGAATTCGTACCCAATTTTTTTAAAGTTAATGGTGTGAAATACTACAGCAGCCACAACATTCCACACTTTTATTAAAACTTTGCCAGTTAATCTCTGGTTCACATGTGTGCTTTATCATCAGTTGCTGCAGAAATGCTGCTAATGGTAGCAACAGCTGTTGTGTGGGGACTTTACTTTGAGGCTATCAAATATGATTCACTTTTCACCAATTAGATATTTTTTGTTTAACCAGGTGTTTGTTCCAGTTAGAAGTACAAGATTCATTTATTGAAGTGGAGGCTGAGCATTCATTATCTCACAGTGTCTATACTAATCCCATGGTCAGTGGGGAAATTCAGATTTATATAGGAAATGACATCTAAATACAGTTGGAAGAATAAATAAAGTAAAAGCTTAACAGTTAACAGGATAAATATTGCTCATTCAGAAGATTTATTTCCTGTTGTCAATTTTTTTAATATGTAAGTAAAAAAAAAGCATATAAATGTGTGTGTGCGTGTGTGTGTGTGTTACAGTGTCTGATGGAGGTGATCCGTGCAGCTGGACTGGAGGGTAATTTTTTTTTTATTCTGCTCTTCACTTTCATACCCACATACACAAACACAGATAACCACACCTGTTTACCACACCTGTGTGTGTGTGTGTGTGTGTGTGTGTGTGTGTGTGTGTGTGTGTGTGTGTGTGTGTGTGTGTGTGTGTGTGTGTGTAAAGTGCTGCCTTTTGTAAGGCCTGTGTGTCTGTCTGTCTATCTGCACAGGAACCTGCTAGCACTTGAGGCGGATGGACTGGTGTGAAGAGGTTGGAGAACCTCTCAGGGATGAGGTACACTAACATCCACACACACACACACACACACACACACACACACACACACTCACACAGGTATGGTAAACAAGCTTGTGTGTGTGTGTTATCCAGAATGTGTCTTTGTTGGAGGTGGGTGTGGCTAATGGAGACACGCTGGTGCTCACTGAAGGACAGCTGTCGCCCTAGGTAAAGTCTCATGATCAATGTGTTTATGGAGCTGGAAAAATGTTCAGTGTACCGTGAGGTTCTGCCTGCTATGTGCACATTCGTGTCAGGGCTTCTTGAAGCTGGGGCAGTGAGGTGGTGTGTGAGGACTCAGGCATCGAGTGTGTGTCTGTGGACGGTGTGTGTCTGTCTCCTGCTCTGGAGCTGAATCACTCAACTGAAGGGTCACAAACTGCAGGTCAGACACACTCCCAATGCAGGTGGCTAGATTGGGGTAGGGATGGGGTGTATGTATTACAGAGCACAGATCAGGACAGTGTGTGTGGTGTGTGTGTGTGTGTGTGTGTGTGTGTGTGTGTGTGTGTGTGTGTTTGTATGTTTCAGGGTGGGCGCAGGTAAATTGTGTTGGTTTTGTGGAAATCTCAGAAGAAGCTTCACTACAAGATCTCAAGTGCCAGGTAGCTAAATTAACACTTAATCAACACAAACACAACATAAACATTCACAAATACTTAATTACATTTTACACTTCATAAACACTTTATAATCATGGATAATAAACATTTCCTAAATACTCAATAAATGCAAACACCTAATAAGCATAAAATCTTAATATACGCAAACACTTAATAGACTCTCAATAAGCAAAAATATTTAATGAACACAAACGATAAACACAAATACTTCATATACATCAGTGGTGTGTTCAGGATTAGTTGATGTAAGTGTGTGTGTGTGTGTGTGTGTGTGTGTGTGTGTGTGTGTGTGTGTGTGTGTGTGTGTGTGTGACTAGGTGCTAACATTACCAGCGCTGGTGGATGTGTGCGTGCCCACTCCTGACTTCCTCCGTGTTTGGCTGTTGGAGGAACAGAAAGCCTCCAGGATTCTCAAAGGAAACACACACACCCTCAGGTACACACACACGGACATATCTCTGTCTCTGTCTTTCTCAGGTCGATGTTGTTGGGTCTGAGTGGTGCTGTATGATCAATGTTGTTGTGATATTGATCTCTCTCAGGAAGCTGAAGGTAGTGTGTGGGAATGAGCTGTGTGTTCAGAAGCTGCAGTGTGAGGAGAATCTGGGGTGAGTTACTGAACACACTAAGTACTGGTTGAACCAAAGCACCCAGACTAAACCCAGACTGTTATTTGTTTCATACAGAAACATTGTTTGTACAATGGACAAAAAACTTTGTGTGTGTGTGTGTCTATGTCTGTGTGTTTTTTCAGGCTAAAGGATGTACTGCTGAGGGTGAGGATGGGTGTGCCGGGAGAGAGGGAATATTACCCATCTCAGGAGTTTGTTTGGGATGCTGGGCGAGACGCCTCCGCTAAGGGGCTTTATGGTTCTCTCTCTTCCCTTTACGGCATCTCACCTGAAAATCTGCTGCTGGCCAAGCACCTGCCAGAGAAACACACCTGGATGCCCATCTCAAACTGGGTAAGAGGTGTGAGAGAGAGACATCTTCAGTACATAGTAGAGCACCTTTTTTGCTATTACAGGCTTCCAAAAATGTGATGCTTAGCCAGACACCAGCTTCTGAAAAAAAATCTCCCTACACATACATATACTAAATGATTTATGAATTATCCAATTATCCATCTTCTGTTGCCACCTCTCAGTAAAATGGACACACATTGGATTTCACCGTAACATATAATTCAGGTGGCTATAAACTAGCAAAATGAGTTTCTCCTCCTAGTTGAAATTTACACAGGACTAAAACTTGGCATCGCCCATGCTTGCGGCACACTGCAAAATCATTGGCTTAACACAAAAAGGTCAGCACTACACAAGGTCAAAGTTCAACAGATTTGAACGTTGAGCATCATGTTAAAATGACAGCTGCAAAAATAGGCTGATGTAACAGCTTTTTTGATGTGCAAATAAAGTCAATAAAGACAGTGCTGGGCTTTTCAAAGTTTGAAATGTATTTTCACACCCTTTTATATGATAAAGCAGTGGAAAGACAGTCAGCACACAGAAGTATTTATAGTAAGAATAAAAGCACTTTCAAAAGCTGAAGAGTTACTATTATAGTGTAAATGTTTTTTTTAGTTTATCTTTGCCCACCCTTACCTCCACTGATCAACGCCAATTTTCATTTGTATGCTTTGTTTTTGCACGATTATTGCATGACAAATATCGGCATTGGCTCATGTGTCCATCATTGCCAATATCTGATTACATCACCCAATCGCCCAGGACTAGCACCTATCTATCCAGTGTTCCTTTAACTATGAACTTGTAAACTTACATTCAGTGCTTTTTCTCTTTATTCCTTTTATTTTTGTCTAAGGCAGTGATTCCTTCTCCATACTTTTTGGATATCAAAACGGCACAGTCAACAAACCCCTACTCAGTGCAGGTTTTGATGTGTTTTATCACAATCACACCTGATACAACTAATGAAGCCCTTGAGACAACATTTAATTTGAAAGTGTGTGATCTTGTGAGGGATGCTATTGTGGGGGAGAGAGTATTTCTGAGACTGCAGTCATAATAAGTGGAACTTTATGCTGATTTTGGAAAATCAATCAGGTGCAGCAGATATAAATAGAAGTGGAGTGTTGAGGCAGCTCTTTACTGTATTAGTGATCAGCTTGTCCTGCTCTTCATTCTGTTCTGTTTCGTGAGATTTCTCTATTTCTGCAGCCCCCCAGCAGGGAAATAATCTGGGACAGGCAGGTGTATGGTGGTATTGGGTTTCTCTGAGTTTTTGCTGAATCAAACCACCATCCAGGCTAAAACTCAGAGTCAACACTGAAACTGATTTGTCACTTTATGTGGTCAGAAGTATTTGGACTGGCTGTTCAGTACCTTGGTGTGTAAATTAAAGGTTTCTTCTGAATGCTGCTTCCAGATAAAAGATTGATATACATATTGAATAGCCAGACTCAACATGGAAAACCTGATTCTTAATTTCTTTTAGGAAATTTCAGTTCAGGTTGATGCAAAGTTGTGGAATTGACTGTGAGAAACATGTTTCCATGGTTGGAGTGCAATTTAATGTTGGTGTCTTAAGCCTTAATTGGATGGGATTCGTTTTATGTGGGTAATTTTACTACATGAGGTGACATTTGTAATTTATGGGATTTACACTGACCCCTCTTTAAAAAATGGGGAATACATGGCTTAATCACTGATAATGTTGAAGTTTGAAGATAATTTTACTATACACTATGCCTCCACACTACGTATGTCCATGTCCAGTCTGTACAAAACCTTGCATGCATTTTTGTCAGCATCTGTAGTACATATGAACAGTTGCCACAGACTTGAATGACCTGGGATATCTGTGTAATGCAGGAAAAAACTAAATGCCTCATACCCACAACACACTTTCCCAGAGGATGTTAGGGAATATTTACACACATCCATTTGTACAGGACTAATAAAATGTGAGGTTATTCTTGTGACATTTTACAGGAGGTAAAACATTCTGAAATCTTTATTGACACAGGAGCAGGCAATCCATGACACTGACTGACATGGCACCTTCCGACAGAGTTAACCTCTCATAAACATTACTTTACCTGCCTCGTAATGTTAAACTAATACTGTCTCAATTGGGATTTAGTTTGATCTCTTTTCTGCAGTTTAGTGCAGAGAAGTGGTTTGAGTGGTTCCTGCAGTTCTGATCTTCAGTGCGTTTCTCACTCCTCCAGACTCAGCAGGTCTCCAAACGAAAGAAGAAGAAAAAAGTGGACAGTCTTCAGGGAGCTCCATATTGCCTCAGAGATGGGGACATCATCGGTGTTAAGGTTTGAGAGATTGTTTTTCCTGTTTATGTCCTTCTGTTTGGGCTGATGCATATTATAGTGTCATAAAATCACTTAAAAAAGGGCTTGAGAATTACTGATTCCCTCAATCAATCGATCAATTATTCAACCTTTACTTTCACTCTGAGATACATTGAGGGTAACTTTCACTTTCAATGTAACCGAGCATTTACAGGGAATTAATGACATTAAATGGATTTATTAAGTTAAACTAAAATGAAAGAAATACATAAGCTAACAATTAAAACAATAATAAAATCAGTTCAGGTAAATGACAAAATAATTAAAAGTACAAGATTTAAAAAAATCAGTTTTCAGCATAAGAATTCTAATTAAAATAATGAATGAATAACTAATTTAACAAAAACAGAAAACAACAGTACAACAAACCAAAAATGCAATGTCAGGTAAAAAGACAACTCAAATGATATAATATTCAGTAAAATATTAAATTAAATGAAACAAAATTGCAGGCTGTATTATGGTGGTTAGAGACTAAGAATGTAACATGATAGAGAGACTTTAGAGTTTAGCTAAAATCTGATTTTTCCAGTTCACTGAAAACTTACTACTATACTATACTGAATACTCCCACTATTATACTAATATTGGTTGGTGCTATCGTGTTTGTGTTTGTGTGTGTGTGTGTGTGTGTGCGCACCCATGCAGAATCTGCTTGTCGACAATAATAGAGAGTTCAGTACGCTGCAGGATGAACAGGCCCAGCAGAGACTCAGGGAACAAAATGGAAGCCACAAGAAAGGGTAAGAAAAACACACACATGGTCAAATCCTGTAGATGTGACAGTCTGTTGGTGGAATAAATAATTGTTTGCTTGTTTGTTATTGTCCACTAGAAGTCATGGTGAGTTCAGCCAAGAGGCGTGTGCCGAGGGGAAATCCAGAGCAATTAAACACAGGAAGCCCGAAGTAGCCTTGTCCATCAATGTGGGTGTTTTCAGATAGCACAGCCCCAACAAGGATGTCACACCCACTGACAGACCACACTCACCAGGGTTGCCCACACATGGAGAGGTCAAGGGACACAGCTTGAGGCACAGCAGAGCCTCATGGGAAATATTTTAGAGACTTGTTGCTGTGATGTCTTGCAGAGAATCTGCCATCCTTTTGGAGTTCCCCTCGGAATCTGTATTTTCTCCGGTCCTCAATGCAGTGTGGATCTCTCGTCAGCTCACAGGATTGTGTTCTGCTCTTTACTGTATTAGTGATCAGCTTGTCCTGCTCTTCATTCTGTTCTGTTTTGTGGGATTTCTCTATTTCTGCAGCCCCCCAGCAGGGAAGTAATCTTACGTTTTGTTTTTGGGGCGGGACAGGCAGGTGTATGGTGGTATTGGGTTCCTCTGAGGTTTTGCTGAATCAAAACCCCATCCAGGCTAAAACTCAGAGTCAACACTGAAACTGATGTCACTTTATGTGGTCAGAAGTATTTGGACTGGCTGTTCAGTATCTTGGTGTGTAAATTAAAGGTTTCTTCTGAATGCTGCTGAAGTCAGAATAAGTGAATGACGGTTATGTTAATCAGGTAAGGAGTTTGACTCAGAATTACACAGTTCATGAACTAAGAACGGTTCTCCTGCTGACAATAGTGATAGTGACCTTCATACCGATAAAACCATTGCTTTCAACAGAGAAAAACTAACAAATTCTTTATTCAGTCTGGGTGAATTTGTTCTGAATTTGAGATCAGGAGATGTGTTTGTGCAGATGTGTTTCAGACACTCTTATCAATTGCATTTAATGTTATGATGATATGATGTTATGACGAGTTATGATTAATTTTGTTCTGCTGATAAATAGATTTGAACAAAATGGGCAGGACAAACCGATAAAGAGTAAATAATTACATATTTAAATATAGTTTATTATTAAATGTTCTGAAGAGTTCTGTTCAGTCGTTTTTTTAAATCGTGCAAATTTCTGATGTTTGATACAATTTTGTGTTGATTTTTTTTCCCATTAAGTTTACAAACCAAATTAATCAAATAATACAATAAAATCTCACTGAAAGCTGTTGATCTTAATGTTTCCTTTACAGCCACAACTAGATCACCTCATAAATATTAACAAATCAGTTAGGAACAAATAAACCTTATGGAAAACACGTCCAGAAGAGAGCACCCCAATCCGAATACTCATAGTTGGTGCGCACGTCTTTAGGTCACCAGTTTCTTTTTAAAGTTTCCTCAAAAGATTGCCCATGAATGTCCTCTATTTGCACTTTAAGTCCACCCCTTTTAAGTCCACATCAGATCAAACTTTTACAAAGGCAATTAGCCATGTTCCACTCCGAACCTGTGACATCCTCACACAAAACAATAAAACATTTGAGAAAAGGAAACTTCAAATGTAACTGAGCTCTTCACTTTTTGCACATTTTGGACAAGGTCATTCCTTTGTTACCTTGACTGTGTTTAGAGTCATTGTCCTGTTGGAAGGTAAACCTTCATCCTAATATGAGGTCCTGAGCACTCTGGAGTATTTTATTGTCAAGGATGTCTCCGTACATCACTGCAGTCATTTTTCCTTTGACCACCACCATGCTTCACTGTAGGAATGGTACTGGAATGCTGATCAGCCGTGCTTGGTTTCCTTCAGTCCAAAAAGTTTTTTTCTTGTGGTCTAAGGGTCGTTTAGATGCCTTTTGGTGAACTCCAGATGGGCTGTCATGTGGTTAAATTGGTGGAGTGCTGCAGAAATGGTTGTGCTTTTATAAGGTTCTGCTCTCCACAGAGCAACATTGGTCATTTGGGTTCTTGGTCAACTTATGAAGAGTCCTGGTGGTTCCAAAATTCTAACATTTATGGATGATGGAGGCCAATGTGCTCATTGGGACCTTTAATGCAGTAGAAATTTTTCTGTTCTCTTCCCCAGATCTCGATACGATACTGTCTCGGATGTCTACAGACAATTCCATAGACATCATGGCTTGTTTTGTGTTCTGACCTGCACTGGGACCTTATATAAACAGGTGTGTGTTTTTCCACATCATGTCCAATCAACTGAATTTACTGCAGGTGTCCCATCAAGCTGTAGAAAGATCTGAAGGATGATCAGTGGAAACAAGAAGCACCTGAGCTCAATTTTGAATGTCATGGCAAAGGCTGTGAATACTTAAGTACACTATATTTTTGTTTTTATTTGTTATAAATTTGCAAAAATGTCAAAGAAACCTTTTCACTTTGTCATTGTGGGGTATTGTGTGTAAACCTTTCATTGAATCCATTTTGGAATAAGGCTGTAACAACAAAATGTGCAAAAAGTGAAGTTATCACATTCTGAATGCACTGTAAAGGGTCTTATAGGTATTTGATCTGCAGTTTTTCCATTGTACTTGTGACCTAACAGCCAAAGCTGCACATGTTCAGCAAGCAGTGCTGCCCTCAGAGTGGAGCTGTAGAAAGAAAAACCTAGGGAGCAACCAGGTTCACAAGGGGGGATGCATCCTCCTCTGGTCAAACTACATACACATTATTGATAAGGAGACACCAGACCACCACGATGTTGGTGTAATGATAAAGTTTGGTGCATGATGGTCATAATATTGATTGTCTGTAAGGACAGGTGGGCAGCTAATCCAAGTCCAGTACCAGACAGCTGGTCTGAAGAGGTAGCAGGGAAACACCAGAAAAGCCTCTGAAGGGCTGGCAGGAAAACCCAAGGTTAACTTTCCATTAGTGTCAGTTTGGGCTGTCATTAACTTGGGAAAGGTAGAGAGATGGAATTCATTGTGTTTAGATATTTATAGAAAACAAATTATGGGAACTAGTCGGGTGCCAGCATTCTGTGGATTGAGTAATCATAATAGGAAATAAAATCTTGCTGAGCCTGTTGGAGGCTTTATACAGCAGTTCAAAAAAGTATTTAGTCAGCCACTGATTTTTATCTTACTTAGATAGATGAGAGAGGTCTAATTTCATCATAGGTACACTTCAACTATGAGAGGCGACTTCTTTTGACTGATCAAAATGAGAGAAAAAACAGGAAATCACATTGTAGGAATTTTAAAGAATTTATTTGTAAGTTATGGTGGAAAATAAGTATTTGGTCAATAAAAAAAGTTCAACTCAATCTTTGTTGGCAATAACAGAGGTCAAACGTTTCCTGGTTTGCACACACTATAGCTGGTATTTTGGCCCATTCCTCCATGCAGATCTCCTCTAGATATTTTAGGGCTGTTGCTGTGCAACACAGACTTTCAACTCCCTCCACAAATTTTCTGTGGGGTTGAGGTCTGGAGACTGGCTAGGCCACTCCAGGACCTTCGCTGCCCGAGTAGTGTGTTTGGGATCATTGTCATGCTGGAAGACCCAGCCACGTTCCATCTTCAATGCTCTCACTGATGGAAAGAGGTTTTGGCTTAAAATTTCATGATACATGGCCCTGTTCATTCTTCCCTTTAAACGGATCAGTCGTCCTGTCCCATTGCAGCAAAATAGCCCCAAAGCATGATGTTTTCACCCCCATGCTTCATAGTAGGTATGGTGTTCTTGGGATGCAACTCAGCATTATTCTTCCTCCAAACACAACAAGTTGAGTTTTAATCAAAAAGTTCTATTTTGGTTTCATCTGACCACATGATATTCTCCCAATCCTCTTCTGGATCATCCATATGCTCTCTAGCAAACTGCAGATGGGCAGGGACATGTACTGACTTAAGCAGGGGGACACTGCAGGATTTGGTCTCAGCTCTCTACAGGTCCTTCATTAGGTCCCTCTGTGTAGCTCTGGGATATTTGCTCACTGTTCTAATGATCATTTTGACCCCACAGGATGAGATCTTGCGTGGGGCCCCAGATCGAGTGAGATTATCAATGGTCTTGTATGTCTTCCATTTTCTTACAATTGCATGTAGTTGATTTATTCATAGCAACCTGCTTGCCTATTGTAGATTCACTCTTCCCTGCCTGGTATAGGTCTGCATTTTTCTTCCTGGTGTCATTGGACAGCACTTTGGTCTTGGCCATGGTTGGGTTTGGAGTCTGATTGTTTGAGACTGTGGACAGGTGTTTTTTATACAGATAACAAGGTCAAACAGGTGCCATTCATACAGGTAAGGATAGGATAGGATAGAACTGTATTGATCTTAATTAAGGTAATGAGTGGAGGACAGAAGAGCTTCATAAAGAAGACGTTACAGGTCTTGTTTGTGGATGACCAAATACTTATTTTTCACAATAATTTACAAATAAATTCTTTAGAAATCCTACAATGTAATTTCCTGGATTTTTTTCTTATTTTGTCTCTCACAGTTAGTGTATCTATGATGAAATTACAGACCTTTCTAAGTAGGAGAACTTGCACAATCAATGGGTGACTAAATACTTTTTTGCCCCACTTGCAGTAAGTGAATTTTATATTCAAAGGACCCAGGCTGTAGTATTTTGAACTAATTGGAGCCTATTGAGGTTCCTGCTGAAACATCTTAACTGGAGTGGGATGCAGTAATCTAACCCTGAAGTAATAAATGCATGCACTCTTCCTGAATTGCATGCACTATTCCTGCTTCCTGAAGTGATAGGGTATTTAGAAGGTAAAGAAAAGCTATCCTTGTAATATATATATATATATATATATATATATATATATATATATATATATATATATTATATATATATATATATATATAGTGTTGGTCAAACAATAAATCCTAAAGCTAAAATTCCTAGCTTTTGAACCAGGTGTGATATCTGATCTTTTTTTTGGGGGGGCCTAAAAGGAGAACCTTTATTTAGAAGCAAGAACTTATGCAACATATAAAATTATTATTTTTTTTTTTTTTTTTTTACCAAAAATCCTTCAGTTTATCACCAGGTTTGTGCAGGTTATGTACAGTTGTGTATCATCTGCATAACAGTGGAAAGTCATATAATTTTATAACACAGAGCCTTAAGGGATCCATACCCCAGTGTTTCTCAACCCTGGTCCTGGAGGCACCCCTACTCTGCATAATTTAGCTTGCTGCTCACACCACACCTGATTCAACTACTCAGCTCATTATCAAGCCCTTCAGAGTTGCATGGAGTGTGTTAAACCTAAAACATGCAGGACCAAAGTTGAGAAACAGTAGATTAGACAAAACCTTTACAAACTGATTATTTATTACTTATTTAGAGAGTCTCAGTGCTATGGGGCCTATGTCTAAGGTAGGGGTGTCCAATCTTATCCGCAAAGGGCCGGTGTGACTGCAGGTCTTGTGGCCTTCATTCTAAACAACCACTTGTGACACCTGATCTCACTTATTTAATCAATGAGCCAGTTTTCAAACAACTGATCCATTTGGCTGGAATGAAAAACGGCTGTTTGTGGATAAAAAAAGTCTTTTTTTTCCTGCTGGTGGAAGTGCCAACTCCAGAGGGTTACAGGTCGATCTCGGCTCAATATAAGATAATTCAAATGAAGATAGATATTAACAGAAAAATCTTTTTTAAAAAAACACCCCGTACTGAACACGTACCAGAGCACTGAATATTAAACTACTTAAGTACTTAACACTGAACACATTATTAAACAGTGTAGCCTCTACTGCACATGTCTTCAGATATAGAAGACACATAACATGTAAAAAAGAAACCATCTCAACAAACAGGAAAATCTCTGGTGCTGTAACTTTACTGAATTAACTCTACTACTGATTTTTCTGTCAGTGTTTCAGTAGAAATCCACCTGACTGTATGATTTTTCCCTCCTTTCTTCTGAAAAAATGATTACAGTAAATCCCTATAGTTGTAACACACTGCTTAGTGTTCTATATACATTTGAGCTTCAGAATAAATGAAATGATCTGTAATAAAAAAAGAAATTAAAACTATCCAAAAATAAATAAATAATGTAAATAATGTAATCCTAGAAATAACAGCAAACATCACTTACTGTTGTAAGTGTAGTGTAATGTGTGTGTGTGTGTGTGTGTGTGTGTGTGTGTGAGAGAGAGATATCTTTAGTGGTGTGCAGAATCATGGTAATCATATGCAGGTCAGCGCAATAGCGATGTTAATCTTATCTGTGCTGAACACATTCACTACTGACCAGTTCAGTCTCTCAGAGTATGGATCTGAAGTCTGACTTAATCATCACCACAATCAAGCCAATACTGGGATTAAACAACCATGAGTTTTCAACACATTAAGAACACATTGTGCTTATTTCTGTTCAGAATCTGAGTGGAACTAACAATATTGATCATTATAATGATTTTAACATTTATTTATTTATTTATTTGTTTGTTTGTTTGTTTGTTTATTAATTAATTGATTGATTGATTGATTGATTGATTGATTGATTGATTGATTGATTGATTGATTGTACTGTTCCACATTCACTAAACTACTGTAAAACAGCTCCAGCCCAAAAGGCAAATGCAAGAAACCCACCCAATAAAAAAAACAATGAAACAAAACCCACCCAATAAAACCAGACCAGTAAAAATCAATCCAACAAAACCAGTGAAACAAAATCAACCCAACAAAACAAAACCAACCCAACAAAGCCAATCAAACAAGTTCAACCCAACAGCAGCAGGGGGTTATTCCAGAAAGCAGGGTAAGTGACTATGTTAACCCCAAGTTCACGTAAACTCCCACAGCAATGTGCACTCTGAAGCTAACCCAGGATTACACCCCCATTACTCTGAAAACTGGAAAAATCTCTAATGTTTAATATGTGTAAAAAGCACAAATACAAGCAAGACATAAATATCCACCGTAAGACAAAAAGACATAAAAGTGTCATCTAAAAAGCAAAACATAAACTAAGCTAGACACTGGCATCTGCTGGCTTCTCAGAAACTATTGAGCACTGAGGAGGGGCACTGAGCAGGAGCACTGAGCAGGAGCACTGAATAGGGGCACTGAGCAGGGGCACTGAGCAAGGGCACTGAGAAGGGGCACTAAGCAGGGGAACTGAGCAAGAGCACTGAATGGGAGCACTGAGCAAGGACACTAAGGAGGGGTACTGAGCAGGGGCACTGAGTAGGGGTACTGAGCAGGGGCACTGAGTGGGAGCACTGAATAAGAGCACTGAGCAGGGGCACTGAATAGGGGCACTGAGCAGGGGCACTGAGCAAGGGCACTGGGTAGGGGCACTAAGCAGGGGAACTGAGCAAGAGCACTGAATGGGAGCACTGAGCAAGGGCACTAAGGAGGGGTACTGAGCAGGGGCAATGAGTGGGAGCACTGAATAAGAGCACTGAGCAGGGGCACTGAATAGGGGCACTGAGCAGGGGCACTGAGCAAGGGCACTGGGTAGGGGCACTGAGCAAGGGCACTGGGTAGGGGCACTAAGCAGGGGAACTGAGCAAGAGCACTGAATAGGAGCACTGAGCAAGGGCACTGAGTAGGGGCACTGAGCAGGGGCACTGAGTGGGAGCACTGAATAGGAGCACTGAGCAAGGGCACTGAGTAGGGGTACTGAGCAGGGGCACTGAGTAGGGGTACTGAGAAGGAGCACTGAATGGGAGCACTGAGCAGGAGCACTGAGTGGGCATGTTTTGGTCAAATAAAGAGCATTCAGAGTGTTCTAAATATTTCCCTTATTTTTTGAGACACATGAACCCATTCTTACTGTTCCCAGTTGATGTCTGGAGGTGGGTGGTCCCCCATTTGCTTAGGAATTGCCTGTCACATTCTGTTAGAGGATAGTCACCCATATTATCTCAGTAGATCAACAATCTGTAGGCCTTTTAGTACCACTCGGCTCTCAGGCAGCTATCATCCTGCAACCGTGATTATGAGTTTTGCTGAAAAGTGTTCAAACCCATCAGGTAAAATCTTTCAGCACTTGAAGGGGATAAACACTAAATATCCTGGGGGGATTGTTGCCACTGATGAGATTTCTATAGGGATTTTATCAGTTATAGGCTGGCCAATGTTCTGTTACAGAGTAATACATACTAGAACATGATAGTTTACCTTTTTGAATGGAATTATGTCAATGAATGTTCAATAATTTGAAATATAAATCTAAATATATGCTCAAGGTCATATGCAGACAATAATATTTCAAGCACAATTGTTGTGAAATAAGACAGCACTCTGTTTCTCAGTCACATCCATGTTGCACTCCATTAACAACATCTTCTATAGTTAATTATGAATGCACTTTAGTTAAGGTCAGCCTACTCAGAATTGAGTTCCTGAAACCAAACACCATAAAAACATACCAACATTAATAGTTGAGCATATTAAGAACAGAAGGTTTGCGGCCCAGGTGGACCTGAACTTCACACCTCTGCACCACATTAAGACAACTAAATGCTGAGTAACACTGGAGTTCAGTGCAATAGTGATGTTAATCTTATCAGTATTGAGCACATTTACTACTGACCCTATTATCAGTTTAATCAACTCTCAGTCCAGCCCTGTAATTGACAACATGTTAACTCATGCTTCAGCAGAACCTGCAGTTTGGAAGGAAGCTGTCAAGTTCCTCTTCAGAGTTTGTCTGATGGGTGTGTTTACGATAAACACTGATGCTGCCCCTTAGAAAGACTGTAGGTTTAATTTAATGGCTTATTCAGTATTCTCTGAATTCTGTGTTGACTCTCAGATCTCTCAACCTAGCTTCAACCTGGCTTCACCTGCCGTCCACTCGTTAGGTAACCCCTTTTATCATTGCAGGACCCCCCCCCTCCAACCAGGCAGGGCCCCATATACACAGGTCTAGCACCCCCCTCTGATGCAGCTGATTGTAATAAGTTTCAAAATTTCAAAACCAGAGGAACTGATGTGTTTATCATAAAACACTCCTCGCCCACTTCCTTAATTTTTCACATAAAAGAGTCCACCCTGCTTCTCTGGCCTCAGTCTGAGACAACCATGTCTAACATTGATAGAGATATCCTTCCAGTGGCTCTTTCTGCCCTCATTGGGGCCAGGGTGACATCTCACAATGACCTCAGAGCCAGAGGAAGGGGTCCTGGACATTCCACCGAATTGACCATTGAGAATTACATCTCAACTGTGTTAAAAGTGGGGCCCAGCGGTCCAGTGTGTTCTGATTACTACGGCAGAGGCCCCGGGAGAGAGCTCTTTGTGAACATGGACCATTTCTTTGATCCACAGTTCGATTACGATTTCAGACATGGCTCCGACTCCTCTGTGGTTTCCCGTGGCGGAGAGTCATACACTCGGCCCTGGGGTTGGTACCGCTTTGCGCTGAGGGTGCTGAATAAGTACCCAGATGGAAACACGTGGCTGGGGTCTGGAGGATGGAGGAGCCATTCTTCATTCGGTGAGTGGCCAGTTTCTTTCCATGGAACCAGCATTGACGGAGCAAGAGGCATCACTGGGTCCTATTACATGCCAGGGCCTGGGCAAGCTTTTGGACGCGGCATCTACTCCTCCCCTAATATCCATGTTGCAGATGGCTACTGCAAGTTATTCACATTCAATGGCAGGAATTTCAAGGTCATAATGCAGAACAGGATCAACCCCATCAACAGGGTTAAAACTACGCATCCAGATATCTGGGTCATTAAGGTTCCTGCAGGAACCTCACCATATCATGAGAAAAACACTGTGGAGACATCAATCCGCCCATATGGAATCCTGATTAAAAAGATCTAATCCACAAATCCTGACCTGATCATCCTTACATCTTCGGCATGTTTAATAACAGAAGAAATAATCAGAGGACGCTTACTGATAATCATTAATGCTTATTGATTTTCATTGATAATGATTTTTATTGCTTGTAGAAGAGAATAGTTTCATTCTGTTCTTCAGTTCTTCTGTTTCCTCTGTAAAAAGGTATATGTGTTTTATTCATTACATATAAAGGGATGTTAATTCTTTTTTTAAATGTTGTTACATGTAATCAATATAAAATATGACAATTTCCATTTCTGAATAAAATAATGAACACAAACCTTTTCATGATATTATAACAGTATGTCTTAATTTCTATCTTTTATCTTTTATTGTGTATCTTTTATCTTCATCTCATTTTATTGTAATTGACCAATTGATTTGAGCGAAGGAGAAACAGCTTCCTCTAACTTTATGGCACATGAGTTTTTAATGCAATAAAACATGTTTACTGAAACGTTTCTGAGTCTTTTAAGCCATTTAAACTCAGCTGGGTGGTTGATGTGATGCCATATTAAATGTAAATATACAGTGATGCTTGAAAGTCTGTGAACCCTTTATAATTTTTAATACTTCTGCATACATTTCTCATCTACTTGCAGAGAAATCTGATGAAATTTTAGTTCACATTTATGCATAAAAAAAGAAAATTCTAAAGGGTTCAAGAACGTTCAAGCACTGCTGTATGCTTATCATCTCAGGACATTAAGTATCAGTGAATTATTGGGTAATTTTTCTTAAACACAGGGAGTCAAAAATATGACAAATTAACTTATTATTTGATAACTTTTAAGACCCCGTAACTATAGACATTGAACAAACAATTTCTGTGTTGTAGTTCACATTTTGTAGTTTATAGCCAGATTAGAACATAGTCCTTAATTTCCCTGAAGGAACACTCCCAAGGGATCAATAAAGTTCTATTCTATTCTATTCTATTCTATTCTAGTTTATAGTTGTGTTTAGTGTGTGTAGTGGTGTATAATGGTGTGTAGTAGTGTAAAGTGGTGCTGTGGTGTGTAGTGGTCTATAGTGGGTGTATTGGCATATACTGGTGTGTAATATTGTAAAGTGTTGTTGAGGTGTATAGTGATGTACTATATTAGTGTTATAGTGCATAGTGGTGTATAGTAGAATGTAGTGGTGTTGTGGTGTATAGTGATGTACTATATTAGTGTTATAGTGCATAGTGGTGTTGTGGTGTATATCAGTGTTATAGTGCATAGTGGTGTATAGTAGAATGTAGGGGTGTTGTGGTGTATAGTGATGTACTATATTAGTGTTATAGTGCATAGTGGTGTACAGTAGAGTGTAGTGGTGTTGTGGTGTATATCAGTGTTATAGTGCATAGTGGTGTATAGTAGAATGTAGTGGTGTTGTGGTGTATAGTGGTATGGAAACCTGTTTAGCTCAGAAAACATTAAATCATGAAGCAGAGGAGTTTGTTCAGTGGAAGGCTGCAATTACTGAACTGCTCTACTCGACTCCAGAGATCATTTATTCCAACAGCTATCAGACTTTTTAACTCTGACCGTGGGGGATATGAGGCCACTGTTGGACTTAATCTTAAGTAAATCTGGAGTTAATCTTAAGACCTGATCATACAGTCATTATTCATTTTTATATATGTATACTGGTCTCAGTGTATTCATATAACTGCATTTTTTATTATACAGTTTCTGGTTATACAGTTACTGCTTTTCATATTATTCATAAGTAGATACTATAGTATATGGTAGATACTAGCATCTTTGCATATCCTTCTTCAAGGATCATCCAGTTGCAACCTCACCACAGAACTCAACTTACTCAAGTAACTTACAGGAATGAGTAAACTGCAACTCGCAACCTGACCACCGCAACACAACTGGACTTGGTGCAAAAAACAGTTCAAAAATGCAATAATAATGTGCAATTCCCCTCCTACAGGACTCATTTTTGCATGCACTATTTATCTATATTTGTATATTGTAATATAGTCTCTATATTATATATTCTTTATATTTATATAGTGTTTTTCTTTACTAAATTATCTTATCTTTCTTCTCTTTTCTGTACTGCACTGATGCTGGAACCTTAATTTTCCAGAGGGAACCCTCCCAAGGGATCAGTAAAGTTCTATCCTAACCTATTACTCATTCTTCTTCTACGTTATATACCTCATTAAATTGTATTACATCTTTATTTATTATTTACTTATTAACTTTTGCAAAAGCTACAGGATGGCTCTATTTCTTAGGATCAATAAAGTAACTATCTAGACCAGACTAGAACAGGTACTGCACTGTAACAATCCTCCCCCAATTGAACAATGTAGGATTCTATTGGATGTTATCAACATTTCACCCCACCACAAAATCTGCTGAGAAACAGCATGACCAGAACTGAGCAGCAGAACTGCTCCTGATGTCTGTGTTTGCTGTCTGGTGTGAAACTGTGTTTGAATTATTGGGTATTTTGAAGTGTTTTATTTGGATAAACATCTGGTGTTTCTGGTTGGGAGTTATGGTCTTATCAGTGAGGTTTCAAAAGTCGAGTATGAGTGAAAGCGGTGTGCACCCTCAGCAGACGTGCGTTCTGAGTTGTGTAATCAAGGCTTTGAGCTCCGTGGGTAAAAATAATCTCGTCACGAACAGGATTCGAACCTGTGCGGGGAAACCCCATTGGATTTCGAGTCCAACGCCTTAACCTCTCGGCCACCGTGACTGTGAGCGGCAGCGCCGCCTGCGCCCCTAAATACATAAACAGCCTGAACCTGGGCTACATGGACAAGCGCTTCACCTTCGAATCGACGCGATTTAACGAGGTTTCATAAAAAAACCTTTTACAACGTAGTTAAACCGTATTTTGCGTCTCGTTTATTTACTGGATCAAAACAAACTCCTCGCGTTAGCTACTTCCGCTAAAACCAGCACCGGTACAGACTTTATTTTTCATCATTTTAATTTAAAGACATAAACAAAGTAGTAAACATATTATTAACACCTGGTAGAGCTTTCCGATATTATATGCTAAAATAAAGATACAAAATAAAATTGTCATTTAAATTATCCCAAACTCTTTAAGAAAAGCTGTTTATAGCTTTGTGGTTATTATTATTATTATTATTATTATTATTATTATTATTATTATTATTACTATTTAATACTGACATATAAAAGGCAATTAACAACACAACCCTATAGTAAGCAGTGGTTTCTGTGTATTGTTTGTTCATAACTGCTGAACGCCAGGGGGCGCTAAATGCTTAAATAAGCAGTTGTCCAACATAAACCTGACCAGTCAACCAGTATATCTAGTTTCACCAGCATGTTCATACTGGTAGACCAGCTTGTGCATCGGACCTTGATAATATACTCCATACTGGTCAAGAGCTCAGATGTTAATTCTTCATCACTGACCATCAAATACCAACTTAGATGGTCTGAAACCAGCTGGTTTTGATCTGAATTTCTCAGCAGGGGGTTAAAGAGAGGGTGGTGTTCCCTTGATTACTGATCCCTTAATTTCCCTCGGGATCAATAAAGTATGCAGCCGTCATTTTTGAAGAGCTTACTTTCCACATTACTCCTCTATTTAAGTTTGTCTGAAATCACAAACCAACTCGTCATAATCCAAATCAAGATCAGTTTCAATGTCTCAGAATGTTTCTGAATGTCTAAGCTGGCCTTTGATGGTCAGTCATGATGAATAAACATCTGAGCTCGACTTGACCAAGCTGGTCATCAAGCAGGGTATACTGATTGACCTGTTTGGTCAATTTGTAAATGCTGGGCAACTAATGTGGACATGCTAGTTAAGGTTGTTCAAATTGTTTGGTTTCATTGTCAGGCTGGCAGACCTAAACTGCTGAATTGTGAATATGTAGTTCTAACCCAATGTGTCAGTGTGGATAAAGGTTGAGCTTAAACAGATTCAGTAGTTTTAAAATGCTTTATTTTAAGTATCATGAATAACCAGAAACAGGTGCTTCAGTACTGGAATGACTCTTTGGTTTTGATGATCATTTTCAGAACAACAGAAGTGAACATAAAGATATTAGTATAAAACTGTGAGACACTATGTCTGTGATTATACAAACATTTAAAAGTATGGTTAAAGTTAGTATTAAGTGAGTAAACATTCCCTCATTTTCACACACCACTCAGAGAGCTGTTCAGAGAGTCAAACTGTTAAAGTTGTTTAATTGTTTTGTAAAATCGGATCAACATTAGTATTGCAACATTGTTTCAATGTTGTTTTAACACTGTTTCAATGTCATTTCAATGTTATAGGTTTTATAACTTAAAATGCAACGTTGATTCTAATGAAGTGTTGATTATTATACGGTAAACTTTTCACAGCTGTTCAACATTAAACATTGTTCCAGTGTTCAAGCAACAACTGACATTATTTCTAACACATTTCAATGCTGAAGGTTGGTCATGTCAGTTGTATACATTCTGGTGTCTAAGGCACTCATCCATTTTCAGATAAAAAGGTGGTGAATGGGAACTTTAGTGCGTGTGTGTGTGTGTGTGTATGTGTGAGTGAGAGAGAGAGAGAGAGAGAGACAGAGAGAGACAGAGAGAGAGAGAGAGAGACCAAGAGAGTGTAAGAGCTTTAAGATGTTTGCTCTACAGTGCCCCTTTAAGGCTGAATTCTGTCTCCTTCCTCTCTCTCCTCCTGTTTTTCACCCTCTTCCTCCACATCCTCTTCATGCAGAGCATTGTAGGAAACCTCTCCAGCAGAGGCATCCTGGGGCAGTGTGGCAGAAAGAGCATACTCCTCACTGACCCCCTCTTCCATGCTCTCCTTCTCCATGACCACTTCCTCCTTCTCCATGCCCACATCCTCCTTCTCCATGGCTTCCAGTGCCGCCTTTGCCTCCTGCTGATCCAGAGCCATTTGAGAGTGGACCTCACTGAAAGTCAGGTTCTCATCAGAGCTGATGATTGGGTTGAGCTCAACAGTTTCCGTGGCAATGGCCAAACCCTCACTCTCTGCGGGCTGGTCTGCTTCTGCCTCCCCCTGAACATTTTTCACCTTTTTCCTGCCGAACAACGGTGACATCTTCAAGGAGGCGCTCTTGGTACCAAGGCTCTTCTTGATCTTCTCACGTTTCTCTGCAGAAACAATCTTGTTCATCTTCTTCTCAATGTTCTGTCGAGAGAAGGCCTTCTTCAGGCTGTCTACCTTCTTCAAGCTGGAGCGCTTGATCTTATCAGCACGAGATTTCTCCATGTGTTCTCCAGCCAGCTCAAACACACCAAAATCTTCTTCCTCTTCTTCCTCTTCCTCATCAGGTCCCAGCTCCTCATCAGAGGACAGCTGGATGGTTTGGAGACCCTCTTCATGTGAACGGTTGGGGTCAAGATTCAAAGATTCATTGTCACCATCACGAGGAAATGGTGGCGGGTCCTTCACAAATACACTGGTGGGAATCTCGTTTTCTTCCTGAAACAAAACAAAAACAAGTACTAAATACATTGGAGTTTAATTTTCATTAATTAATGCTTGTCATGTAAATTTTCTAGCATTAGTTAATGTTCAGATGACCACTGGAATGGATAAAAATTTAGTGACAAAGAGTGATTATTGTTTCCAGTGTGAGGTTCTATCATCATTTGCACAATTTGTATTGAGTAAAAAGTATTGTAAAGTATTGAGGAGCACTTCCAGTCTCTTTAGAATGTCACAAATCCGATTTTCCTAACAGCATCACCAGAGCTCCAGTGGCAGACAACTAAATTTACCACAAAAAATGTGTTTGAGCCCACTGTAAAAAGGGTACATTATATGACCATGACCACTTCTTTCATTTGTGTCCTTGGTTCTTAAACTTCACTTTAAGCTTTGACACTGCAGGCCGATCCTCCTGCAGCTGTATTCACCCATTTCTTTATAAACACTGAGCAGTCATGCTCAGTCTTCTTGACTTAGTTTGAACAGACATCTGCCCAAATACCTTACTAGCTCACCACTGAAGAACTCAATCGCATGTTGTGATCCATTTTTCCTTCTCCTCTGCATGAACTTATGAAGAAAGTCATGTTGGATTGATGTTGAAATCACACTGCAGCGAATGCAATTCAAATCTGATTTGAATACAATATGGAAGTGGCCCAAATCAAAATGGAAAATATCAGGTTCAGTATGTTTTTGCACACAAATAACACACCTGGGTCACCTATGATAAAGACTGGATTTGGGCCACTGTCCCCTAATGTGTGATTGCATTGTTTTTTTGTTTTGTTTTGTTTTGAATTGATTTGCCTGAATTTCAGGTGCTCATTATATCAACAAAACTGGATAAAAAGCATTGGTCAGATCATATTAATCTAGATTCTGTTATAATCAGGGCTCAGGTTTAATTATTTAATTCACATTTTAATCCCTTGATATTAAAGAACATCTCAGTTTTAGTTTTACACTAAACAGCTCAGTGTTACAGTGCCACGCTAAACAGCTGTGTTACAGTGCCACGCTAAATAGTTCAGTGTTACAGTGCCATACTAAACAGCTCAGTGTTACAGTGCCACGCTAAATAGCTCAGTGTTACAGTGCCATGCTAATCAGCTCAGTGTTACAGTGCCACGCTAAATAGCTCAGTGTTACAGTGCCATGCTAATCAGCTCAGTGCTACAGTGCCACACTAAACTGTTTAGACTGTCAACAGACATCAAACTGGATAATCATTTCTGTGCAGTAAAAGTGCAAATTAACTCTTTAAGAGCCTTTGGGTTCATGGATTGCCTGAATGTATGCAATTCTGTTTGCTTTTTAAGGTGATGGTTTCTCATAAAAGCAAACTTCTAAGGCAGCATTTTCATCTGTTACTTGCTTGATTAGCTACATAAGTCATGTGCAGAAAAAATTTACATAATGCATTGTTTTCACTAATGCTGAGTTTACATTATGGAATTGAAGACATGGATTTGCAACTGATGGCAGCTTGCAGCCATATCCACATAGCTGTGGTCAATCACTGCACCTAAACCACTGCTCACATTTTAAGTGTATTATGGTAATGTATTGTAAACATGTTATATCTATCTAATCTTTTCTTTACTGCATGCCACAGCAGGAACTGGCACACACTGCTAGGTACACAATGTCACATGACAGTGTCACAGTACTCTCTGTGAAATGAGGATTTAGAAGTATATACATTTAAAACAAACGTGAAATCACTCGCATTTCTAAAGCTTGGCTATTTTACACATATTTTACACATTAACTCTCCCCTGGTCTTAAGAATGCAGTGAATTCTACAGGAAGCTGGGTGTTTTCTGCAACAATATGCTTTCCTGTTATTTGCTAATGTAGATCAGCTGCTCAGCTTCTGTTCAGCTGATATAATATCTGACAAGTGAGGGCTGTCCGAGGGACATTCTGCACAATGTTGGCATCAGAGAGAATTTGATTTTTAGTAAAGAAGCAATTTATAGATTGTAGATTCCATACTTTCATTTCTGATTTGTTGTTTACAGATCTGTACAGATCTTCAGCAGAGTTGAAATCTACTGAACTGAAGGAAGATCATAACTTCAAACTCCTTGAATATGACTCACAGGGGGTGGAGTGTTGAATGGATTTCTGCTCCAGAAATATTTTGAATCTGTTTTGTATTCAGTTGCTGAGGCAACCCGCGTGTGGGATGACTTGGGGGGCTATGGAAACTATGTTGCTTTAAACACTGAAAAGCAATATGAACTTAGAATCCCCAACAAAGAACTGTTCCAATGTGATTAACACCTGTGTGTGTGTGAGACAGAGAGAGAGAGAGAGAGAGAGAAAGTGAGAGAACCAACAGCTTCTGAAGTTCATCTGCTGCACCTGATAATTGAACATAGAATGTAACACACACAGACATGCACACACACACACACACATACACGCACACACATCCTGTTACAGTCCCATTGTCCATACAACATGGTGGAAATGGCTGAAGAATAGCGAGCGGAGGGCAGGAAACAACTCAGAATTTCCACTGGGTGGTGGTGGGTTGATGAGGGGGGATGAGGGGTATTGGTGGCCTAAAGGACAGCAGCTAAGAAAGGAATATCTTTTAAAATTTATCTTTTAAAATCTCAACCATAAAGTAAAACTCTTTAATGACACACAGAATAGTTCAGTCAAATTTCCAAAAGTACATTCAGAAGAACCACAGAACATGTTTGGAATTCATGGGGAGTGGAGAAACACAACACAATTCCAGATACAAAACATCACAGAAACTAGAAGAAAATCCACTTTAACCTAAGAGCTGCTGTTGCTGATGTAACTGCACCGCCTCAGTGTATATAACAATACCTACAGTACGTTTAAAGCATTATTAATATTCACCGTAATGAAAGATTGTAGCTCCATGTGATAAAGGTGCACTCCCACACCTTAAAATGGTATGAAACATTCTATGGGAAGTGTCGGATGAATGTGTGAAGAAGAGCGTAAGGCAGAACAGGCAGGCAGGTATCCGTTTATCAGTCACAATTAATTTACCCACCAACAAGTTATTTACAAATTTACAAGTGCACATACTTTCAATAAACAAAAAAGAATAAACAAAGTCTTTACAAACAGAGAAACACAGATCAATTACTGCAAAGTAATATAAATCTCTTTCAATAGATACCTGAAGCACAAAATAACTGGTATCCAACCCGCAACCTATGGCTGAAGTGGCCATTATATACTATTGAACTCTCCCCTTGGAACATGTCAATATCCATGTGGGTAAATATATTTCATATAGTTAAACAATAAATTCCACATTATAGGCCTAGTTACATAGCCAGATTTACATGCATGCTTACACAAAGAATTAAATGTCCACTGACTCACTGTCTGTTTCTTCTCCTCCAATAACTTCAACCAGGATGGATTCCACCAAGTAAAAGCTCAGTGATATACTCATTACTCTTTTGCCATTCCAGGGAGAACATGTTTGGACACATAAGTACATACAGCCTTTAGATGGTGATGAATAGGATTGTTCCCTACTTCATTACACTCCACTTCAGTGTTTACTGAATACCTACATGAAGATTATTATTAATTTTCACCCTAATTAGAGACTTTCACTCTGCCTCTGTGTGTATCACAATACCTAAATTGAGATTGGTTTGTGGGGATGATTATATTGTTAAAGCTGAAGAACATATGAATGAATGATGTACAAATACAAGACACTGTGGGACCACCAGAAGGTCTTCCTAGAAGGAGCAGATCTAATCAGTCCATATTTTTTAATCTCTCTCTCTCTCTCTCTCTCTCTCTCTCTCTCTCTCTCTCTCACTCACTCTCTCGGAACTGTGAGGACACCCCCACCCCCACAGTACAGATAGCCTTATAAGGCTGTATAACAGAAAGAGCCGCAAAACCCTCCAACACACACACACAACTGCACTTCTGAGTTTGCAGAGGGGAGTCATGGAGCAGTGAACACACACACCCCAGGAGAGCACAAAAGGCTTTGTGGGTCTGTGAAACTTTCTTGAAACTCAGAAACCATACAGATTGCAGTTTATCCAACTGCAATGGTGTTGTGCCAGACTGTCATGGAGTCACTCAGAAATGCAGTAGGTCATCTTTAGTAACAAGCCTCACTTTTGTCTAAGCAACGACTGTGTGTGGAGGCACACTGTTCAGCGCCAAGATCAACGGTTTGTTGTCATGCATCGCACATCCAGAAGGTCAGGGATCATAATATGGGATGCATTTTTGTATGATGCCAGATCACCTTTGGTCTTCATTAGGCACTTTGGAAGCCCAATGTTAAGTTAATGAGGTCTTGCTACCAGTGGCCCTACCTTTTCTGAAAACACACATTGGTGCTTTATTCCAATGGAACAACTTGTGTCTGCATACTTCTGGTGTCTCAAGAGCTTGTCTGAAGACACAGATGGTATGCCCTGGACAGTAGCATCACAAAATCTGTCCCAAACTATTGAATGTGCCATCAACACTCCACCCAGTCACAAAATCTGCAGGAACTGAATGAGAATATTCAAGTTACATGGGGACACCATTAGGAACCTCTCCAACCATCTCCAGCATGTTGTGATACCCAATGTCATAATAAAAGACACTACTTCAGTACATGTAACTCAAAATATACTGCACGCATCAGTCTATTGTTTATCATGCATTGTTAACCTGGTAACCTTTATCTTCTTTCCCACAGGCATCTGTGGCCTGGTGGTTAGGGAACCAGCCTTTTGACTGGAAGGTTGCTGGTTCCCTGATCAGGCAGGGCAAGACTGATGAGCAAGGGCACTTAACTCCCCAGCTGCTCCCCAAGTGTGTTGGATAGGGTCAATACGGCTGCCCACCACTCTGGGGGTGTGTGTAAGTATTAAATTCAGAGGACAAATTCCCCTGTTTGCAAGCACAGTAGGTCTATGTGCACCTTTACCCAGACCCAATAAGTAGCACTGCAACCCCACACTTCTGGGTGAAAGAATTTGTGCAACTATTTTTTGAAAATGAGTGTATAAGCAGCGCACACACACACACACACACACACACACACACACACACACACACAGACACACACACACAAAAAACAGTCAGAAAAATAAAAACTGACATTTTTCCACTTGACTGTGGTTTGAGAATGCAATCATATTATGTCCTTGATGTGTTCACACCTGGCATTTCAGGATATGAAGTAAAATCTGAAGGTCTTAAGTCTTTATCCTAATGAGAGACTGTAGCTCCGCCTCAATATCACAATACCTAAATTTAGAATGTCATTAATATTCACCCTAATAAAGGACATATGGATGGATGATATAAAAATTAGGGATGTGACGAAGTTCGAATTCGACGACATACAAACTTTGACAATTTTTAGTAAATTAGAATTTGACGGATGTTTTAGGGCCAATTTTCATCGAATGCGAATTTGAAATTGCCGCTGCCACGTAAAACAGAACAACTTATACTGTCAGGTCTGGACAGAGTGAAGCAGACACAGATATTAATACAGCACTTTAATGAGACAAAAGCGATAAACAGGGTCAGACAGTCCAGGTCAATATCAGGCAGGAGAGACAATACCAGAATGGACAAACCAGGGACGAAGATCAATAACCGATAGACTGAATACAAGATGAGACGAAAGGCAGGATCAGAAAATGGAAACAGGTCAAACACGGACAGACAACGATAAACACGGGCAGCGCGCTTAAGGCTGCGAGGCAAATCTACACACCGGACAGGTTGAAAGGCTGATTTAAACACTCTCCAGACCAGGTGCATACAATCAGAACTCTGGTGATCGGAACTTGATTGAGTCACATGATCAGTCAGGTAACAGACCGAAGGATTCTGGGAACTGGATTCTGGAGAGACTGAAGCGTGCATGACACATACAGGTTGATTTCCGACCTGCAGGTCATCTTTTTGAGACCGCCAATGTTAATATGAATTTAATGGTTAAATGTTGTTTACTTTATACTTCCGCTTCACATAAATAATGAAAATGGCCGAAAGAAAACAAATGTAAAACACAAAACAGTAGTACATGTGAACAGTTCTACACTACTAGCTGAGATATGTCTTGTTTGTGTAAGAATGTATAATTAGTTAATTACATGATAACTGATTGATAATTTTATGATTCAGTGTCATTTAAATAGCATGATGAATGGTTTACAGTATGAATTGTTTACAGTACACCGTGGGTCCATGACTACTTGTGGCTGATGGCCTGTTTAAGCATCATGTATTTGTGTTGAAAAAATACAAAAATACATGCACAAATGGGCTTATCTGGGTTTATCGGATGTTCTTTGCCCCGTTTACCAAAACCACATTCGCATTCGAATTCGACGGATTTGTAGCTAAGAATTCAAATCCGACAGATCCGACAGCTCTGTCACATCCCTAGTAAAAATACAAGGAGACTTAAGACGTGAAATCCAAAAGTTACCAGA